>CM065389.1:11582500-12112500 GCA_033060915.1 Euryodendron excelsum | reverse complement strand
AAGTACCATACCTCAATGCTATTAGAGATTTTATGTATCTTGCAAATCGCACAAGATTCAATGTATTTTCTATCAATTTATTGGCAAGATATAGTTCTGCACCAACTCAGAGGTATTAGAAAGGGGTGAAGCACATAATCCATTACTTCCGAGGAACAACAGATCTGAGTTTGTTCTATTCAAAGGGACCATAATCAGATTTAGTTGGTTATGCAGATGGTAGTTATCTCTCTGATCCATATAAAGCACGATTAGAAAATGGGTATGTATTTACCTATAATAACACTGATATATCTTGGCAATCTGTAAAGCAGACACTAACTGCAACTTCTTCAAATCATTCTGAGATCATCGCAATTCATGAGGCAAGTTGAGAGTATATTTAGTTGAAATCTATGATCCAACATATTCAAGACGGTTGTGGACTATTCTCGATCAAAGATACCTCAACGATACTATATGAAGATAATGCAGCATATATTGCACAAATTAAGAGAGCCTACATTAAAGGGGACAGAACTAAACATATATTGCCAAAGTTCTTTTATGCACATGAACTCTAGAAAAATGGTGATATTGATGTCCAGCAGATACGTTTAAGTAACAACTTGGCAGACTTATTTACTAAAGTACTCCCAACTGTAGCATTTGAGAAATTGGTACATAACATTGGCATGCGTCATCTCAAATACTTTTCATTATGAATAATTGAAGCCATCAGCTTCAACTTCATACTAGATGTATGAATAAGGAGCAGTCACAGACTATACTCGTTTTCCTTCGCCAACAATTTTTTTTCTCATAGGATTTTTCTTGACAAGGTTTTAACGAGGCAATTTTAGCACACCCATTTTTTCTTTGCTAAAATGTTTATAACGTTTCTTGTGGCATTCATCCAAGGGGAGTGTTATGAATAGTGAATGACCACCTAACAAAAATGGTGGATGAATTCACCAAACTTATGAATGATGGATGACCACCTAACAAGAATGGTGGATGAATTCACCAAACTCATTAACATGTGATCAACAACCCATCATCCCCATCTATAAAAGGGGACTTTGAGAGAAGAAAAAAAAGTGAGAAAGAAAAAAGAGAAAAGAAAAAGAGAGAGAAGAAAAGGAAGAGAAAAGAGAGAAAGAAGAAGAGAGAAAATAGAGAAGAAAGAAGAAAGCAAAGAGTATAGGTCAAATATTTAAGTTCAAATTGTATTTTATGATTTATTCTATGCTAAAAATAAATTCTTGAGTGATAAAAAAGATTTATCCCAAATAGTTTTAGAAGAACTATTTAGCTATTATTTGATAGTTCCAAAAGAACCACTTTTATTATATACTGTGTTTGATTATTTTACTTGCTTAATATTCATTTAATTTTATAACAATGCACAGAGAGAGAGAGAGAGAGAGCGACGTATGGGAATAGTCCAAGTAATATTTTAATTTTTATGAGGAGTTGATGCAAGTATAAACATAAGCTCTTAGGAGGAGTAATGAAAGGAAAATGACTTGAAAAGTCATTCTAAAGATAGCAACAGGCGGATGGTCGGATTACTCTATTCCCTCCTCCGGCGTGATAACCTCTCTATCATACCCATCTCATTCGGTTCAATTTTATTTCTGTATAAATTTGTGTATTCATAAAAAAGTATAACATGTATTCAATTTTATTCCTGTATAAACATGTGCATTCATAAAAAAAATATGATATGCATTCAGTTCTATTCCGATATGAACCATATGAACCCTACACTCTCTTGAATGGTTTTTATAAAATGATTTTTTCAAAACTCACAATTCTCTTGAGTTGATTTTTTAAAAATTTTCAAATAAAATGATAAGGATTTCTTTACATGAAATCATAGTTTCCAAAACCCCCCCTTTTTAAAAGTTCATGATTAAAATCACATTTCTAAAACCACTAGGATCAAATCCTAATCCAAAATAACTTTTCAAAACCACCTTCCAAAATTCTAGGCTAACTTGACCCTAGTTGTCCAAACCCTAGGTCAAATTGACCCTAGTTGTCTCAATCTTAGTTAGTTATCTAACCTTAGTTAGTTAAACCTACGTCACCTTAGCGCTAGGTTAATTTAACCTTAGTTAGTTAACTCTAAGCCATCCTAACCCTAGTTACCTTAATCAAGATTAGTTGAACTTCAAGACTCCAATTCTTATCTCTTTTCAAACCTCTTCAAATTTCAAAATCATTTTTCCAAAGATATTTTTCAAAAATACCTTACTCCTCTAAAGTATTTTCAAATGATTCCATACCTCCATTCAAAAATGTTTTCAAGAGTTCCCTTAAACTTGTCTTAACGTAGTAAGGCTAGACACTTAACCTATTTCAAAAGTTGTTTTCACAATTTGGAGTGCAGAGGGACATAAAAAGATCTCTTGTTACTATTTTTAACTTGTGGGAACAAGTTGGCCCATTCGAAATTTGTTCTGATGGTACCTTGCTGAATAAATTCTCTCTTTTTGTTCTTCTGCTATTTTCCCTTTTGATACGTGATGCGATTGGAACTCTGGTGTCTACTCCATGGTATTTTGGTTGCTTGATGGTTTATTATTTTAGTTTCAACTAATTGTTGCCCTTCATCTTTATAAGGTCTAACCTTAGTAAATTATTCCTGTGATGTGGCAAGTGCATCTTGACCACAAGCACATGGGTTTGGCTAGAGACGATAGTTGGTCCCTGTGCATCCATGACAAATATCTAGTTTGTGCTTTGCCATACTCCTTCTCTATCAGGTTTTCTCCAATCACTGTGGTTACTTCTTGCCATGACATCTACAAATCTCAGCTTTGAAGGGATGACTCATGACTTATGAGCCACATATCAGTATCTTTTTCAATTGGTCTCTTGAGTTACAATTGGGACAACCATTACCTTCAAAACTGACGAACCACTACTTAAAATGCTTAGAACATTTGAGTTAGAAAATTAGAGACCTTATCACTGTATCAGCACAATGCACTAAAGAATAAAAGGGAATGTATAAAACCCCATTATGAAATGTTTCCTTGAATCATGTGTTATTATTGAAAAATCATACTTTGTTTAACCTCTATCTATCTGGCACTTGCATTATCTGTAAAGGGGGTTGTTCATGTTTCTAGTATTTACCTAATCTTTCTTATGGATTTGCTTGGCCCAATTTGCTTGAGAATCCATAATGGAGAAATAAGAATCCTGTCCAAATTCTACTTGTCAAATTGGAGGTATCGTTACCCTCATTATTTAATGCGAACCCTTTTTTTATGCCTTCCATATACCTGGTCTATCAAATGCCCTTTTTGTTGCACTCAGATTTTTCGCACTCGAGGAATACACATACAAGCGGGAAAAATACTGTACTTTCTCGTTAGAACTCATCCTCCTAGAAGAATAAGTTTGAATTGAAAATAGATTTGAATAAAGGGCTTTTAGAAAAGATTTGGAGTCACCACCTAACTTCATTAAGGTGAGTTAGGTCACTTAAAAACTAAGCATAATCCGAAAACTACACTAAGGGTTTTTGAAAAAAGGATTTTAAAAATATCTCCTCAAGAGAGGGTTTTTAAGAAAAATAGGTTGTTTGGCAACCGTTGAAAAATATTTAGCCCTTTTTGAAAAATAACTCCGTTTTGGTCTTTCGAAAACAGTGATCTAGGTTTGAAGGTTGGTTACGTGTGGGGAAGATGCACTAAGCCATTACCCTACCTCGCCCTTTCGGTACCTACATATCAATCTATCCTAGATTCACCTATGAGAGTCTTTAACTAACTAGTTTTCAATCCTATCCACTTTAGAAAACAATGTTTAGAAGAAAAAAAAACATGATGCATGATATGCAACTGCAAGAAAAGAGAATTGATTTGGAAATAGATTTGAAAAGAAGAATTTGATTTGATTTTAGAAGAGAGGTTTGAAATTGGAAAGCTTGAGAAATTAGAAATAGAGGTTTGAAAATAGAAATTTGAAATTGGAAGTTTGAAAATACATTAGAGATTTGAAAAGATTGTGGAATTTGAGATTTGAAAAATGTGGTGACCGCACCCATGAGGGTTGCCTACGTATCCCTTTGGAGGAATCAGGTCAGTCATAGTTCAGACAAGAATCCGATAGAAAATAGAAGAGATGATTGGAAGAAAGAGATTGAATTGGAAATTGGATTGGAAGATTGAGAGATTGAACTTTGATTGGAAAATTTGAAAAGACATGACTTTGGAAAACTTGGTTTTAGAAAACCTAGACTTAAGGACTTTGAAAAGAAAGATCGGATTTGACTTGGAAAGATTTTGGAAAAGAATTGACTTGAATATTGGACTTGGAAGATTAGAAAAGCTTGGAATTTAAGAAAGATTCGGATTAGGAAAGTGTCATTCTAGGAAAGTTTGGGAATTAGGAAAGTTTTGAATTAGGAAAAGTTCGAATTAGGAAAATTTCATTTTAGGAAAAATTTTGAATTGGGAAAGTTTTCGAATTAGGAAAGTGTTGGATTAAGAAAGTTTTAAAATAGGAAACATTTCGTTTTAAGAAGGTTTTGAAATTGGAAAGTTTTGAATTTAAAAAGTTTCAACTTATGAAAGTTTTGAATTAAGAAAGGTTTTAGATTTAGAAAGATTTGAAGTTTAGGAAAGTTTAGAATTTTGGAAAGATTTGAAACTAGAATGTTTAGAATTTAGAAAAATTTAACTTAAGAAAGTTTCAAATTTAGAAATTTTTGAATTCGGAAAGATTTGAAATTTAGAAAGTTTAGGAGTTAAAAAGTTTTGAGATTAGGAAATGTTTGAATTTAGGAAAGATTGAAAAACCTAGATTTGAAAAGTTAAGATTTGAAAAGGGGTAGAATTAAGAAAAGGTAGAATTAGGAAAGATGTGGAAGTTAAGTTTTAAAATTTAGGAAAGATTTTTAGGTTCAAGTTTTGGAAATTTAAGATTTAGGAAAGTAGAGGATTAGGAAGGATTTGAACTAGGAAAGATTTGGATTAGGAAGGGATTGGATTTTGTTACTAAAAGGGAAGGTTTGATTTTGTTTTCAAAAATGGAGAATAGGATCTAGTTTCCTAAATGGGAAGATTTGATTTGGTTTCCTAAAGGAAAGATTTGATTTGACAAGGATTTGGAAAGGGAAAGTTTTAGAAACCCTAGATTTGAAAGGCTATATTTTTTACGTAGAAAATAGGAGGTTTTGGGAACCTAGGTTTTAAGGTAAGTTTGAAAACCATGTTTTTGGAAAAAAAAATTAGGGTTTCCTAATTGTTAGCTCTAAGGCTTGACTTGGGCATTAAGAAAAGGGATTTTTGGAAAGTGCGTTTTTGGAAACGAAGATTTTTAGAAAGGAAATCCTAGAGGGGAGTTTTTGGAAAGTGTGTTGAAAAAGAGATTTTAGGAAGAGATTTTTGAAAAGAGAGTTTTTAGAAGGTATAAAAATATCTCACTTTCTTAAAGCGATTCTAACCATAAGAAGGCTAAAACCACTTTAAGAAAGTGGTTTTGAAAACAACAAGATTTGAAAATATGGACCATAAAAGTCACTTTAAATATAACACTTTCCTAAGGAAATTCTAAGCATGGAAAGGCTAGAAGCACCCTAGGGTTGTGATTTCAAAAACATGTTTTGAAAAAAAAGATTTTGATGCAATTTTGAAAACAAGTTTAATGCAAATTTTGAAAACGAGTTTGAAAACGATTTTTGGAAGATGCAAGATCATGATATGCACAATGCAAGTTTGGGGTCGTGAACATACAAGGTTAAGATTTCACCACATAATCAAGGGGGCCGAACCCACGTGGTCTCCGGTTAGCCTAAAGGAAAGCCCCCAACACGGTGACCCTCCAATAGTCTAATCCTACACATGGGCCGGGAGTCCCCTTGTTTTAAGCATGCAAAGAAGGGGGGGGGGGAAGAGATGGGGGATTAAAATAGAGAAAATCCAAGTGGGTTAGGAAAGAGAAGAGAGAGGGGGGAAGTACAAAAATTTAAATAAGAAGCCTACCTTGTGTCTTCTTTATTTTGCTTGGCTTTGCGCGATTTGCTTTCTTCAGTCTTCGCTTCACTTCAGTTTTGATATTCGAGGGCTCGTCTTCGATCTTCAAATCTTCATAGTTGCAGAACTCCAAGTCTTCAATGGAGGGTTGGAGGCTAGTGTATAAGTGTGTAGGGGTGTGTATGAGTGTATATAAGACTTAGGGTTTGTGTATAGTGGCTAAGGTTTGAAAAACCTAGGGAAGCTAGGTTTTTGGGAGTGTGCGAGCTCTGTATATCGAAAATTAGGGTTTTTAAACTGAGTTTGCGGACCCCTTTCATGCTGGTAGAGGCTCTGTATTTATAGAGGTGGGATAGACCTAGCGTCTGTTGCAGTGGCGCCAGGCCAAAAATGCTTCTGGCACCATCCAATTAGGAAACTATTAAGGTCGGAAAGCAACGTATCTTTGACTAGATTTGGGCGCCTGTACTAGTGACTACCATGCAATTTTTAGTCTGACTTCACTAAGAGTGACTCTAGAAAGTCCGGAAAGGAGTTTGGGAGACCAGGAATGACCCGGAAGGTCAAAAAAGAGCAGGAACACTTTGAGTAGTGTCTCGGAGGTATTTGACTTGAAAAATAAGGATAGGATGTGTCGGAAGGGTTAACCGGGCCTTTAAGGGCAAAACGGTCAATCGGATCGGGAAGCTGCCGGGACGGACTCGAACTGTCCTGGAAGAAGACTCAAGGTTTGGAAACATTATTTAGAATATTCCCAAAGTTTTTCCAATTTGATACCCAAAGCCGGTGTGGTCTGAAAAGGCGATCGGCCCTCAAGGGGCAAAACGGTCATTTTGCACCGAGTTTGCCAGAACTAACTTGGAATGATCCGGAAAGGTAAAGAAAGATTGAGAATACTATAAAAAGCATTCTCGGGAAGTTTCTGGTTTGATACCCAGAGCCAATGTGATCGGAAAAGGAGACCGGCCCGTTAGGGACAAAACAGTCATTTCGCACCGGGTTTGCCGGAACTGACCCAGAATGATCCAGAAAGGTAGAGGAAGGTATAGAATACTATAAGAAGCAATCTCAGAAGGTTACCGGTTTGATACCCAGAGCCAGTGTGGTTCCCGGGGCATTCGGATGCTTACAGGCAAAATGGTCATCTTGACCGGAAAGTCTCGGAATTGGCTCGAAACTGACTAGAAGGCACTTAATCGTGCCGGATTGCTTTTAAAAAAATTTTAGAAGGTTGAACTCACCGTTCTGAAGACTCAGGTGTGTTCTCAAGAAACGTGTTGAAAAAGGCTCAAGGGGGAGTTTGGTCATTTTTCACCGAAGTGGACTAGCAGGCACCGGTGTTGACCTGGGTTTTAAGTGTTTTCGCCACTCTGACGGCGGTCGTGTGATACAGGGCTTTGTTGGCAATTTTCTATATAAACCTATTTATGAGTATTTTTGCTACTCTGACAGTTCGCGATCATTCCCGAGACTGCCTGATCTCGGGAAGCTGCTAAAGGGACTTTGCACCTAAGAATCAACTTTCTCGAAAGACGTGTCTAAACGGATATTTTTGCATTGGCGGGCTAGCAAGCGCCAAAAGTGGACCGTTCTACCATCTAAGGACTTGGGGTCTCGTCCCAGTCGACAGGTTTAAAAGGACTTACTATTTCGAAGAGATTTTTTTCAAAAAACGCGTCAGACAATCTCGAGGAATAAACTGTCTCGAGAGAAGGAATGGAATTGAAAAGGCGTCTCATCGTCTTCGGAAAGATGTGCCTAATTTAGAATAGATTTACCGTCTCGAGGAATAAACTGTCTCGAGAGAGAGATTGGAAATGGAAGGGGTCTTATGGTCTTCAGAAAGACGTGCCTAGTTGGAGTAGGTTTACCATCTCGAGGAATCAACTGTCTCGAGAGAGGGATTAGAATTGGAAAGGACAATACCCCTAAGGGCATTTTGGTCTTTTTGCCTCTATTTGGGCCTGGTGGGCCCATGAAGCGATGGACAGACGGGATTTAGACTTAGAGAGTTGGTTTCGATTGGAATACGTCCATATTGACTTGTGTACAAGTCTGGACGAAGTGTAGACTGCCGAGTGGTAAAAAATGGGGTGCTTACAGCTACCCTTTTTTTTCCTATCTTTGCTTGTCAAAGACAGAAAACGATAAAAGTAAGAGTCCCATGTTGACCGCGAGCCAGTCGGAGGGACAGACATTGAGAATTTTTCAACAACGGGGGTTGAAAATGGATAACAGGCCAAAAAAGGCCTTCGAAAATGAGATTTGGCGGGAAAGGGGGCAAGGCTGCCTAGAATTGGACACTGGCGCCTCTGCTAGTAGCGCCAGGCTTGGGAACAAAACCAGAAAATTTTCTGGTTCGAACAGTTACGACATTTTGGAGAGTTTTCGCAAATCCGAGAGACATTGCGAGGAAGCTGACTTGGACATTGAATGAGCACTTCTTGGAGACCACGGGTGATTACCGGAAGGAAACCACGTCGCCGGAAGAGAAGATTTCGCCGGAGAACTCCAAAAAGTGAGTTTTCACATTTTTGTTAATTATGATGTGTAGAATTTCGTTTGAATCATGTGAATAGTGGAAATTGATATTTTGAAATGTTTTGAACATGATGGTGAGGTTATTTTTGCATTTTGGTGCTTGTTTGATTGAATTTAAGTGATTTTATGTGAGTATGTGAATAGAGTTTTCTGCTGAAATAGGGGATTTGTTCTTACAGGTTTGGGCATTGGGTTTTTTGGCTAGATTTTTGTGCCATGTGCCTTAGAAAAATGTATTTATCAACCGTATGAAGTTTCGTGATTTTTTGAAAACTTGATAAATTTTTGATTTTTTTTTTAAAAATAGGAAAATACTTTAAAAAATTTAAGAAAATGAGTAAACTCAAGAAATTGATGGGATTTTTAGAGTTTGAAATTTGAAAAATGTAGGAATATTTTTGGAAAACATTTGAAAGAATTTTGAGGAATTTTAGGACATTTTTTGAAAACCATTGGATTTATTGGAAAAATAAAACATGTGTTTCGAGAATTTTGAAAAATTGAAAAGTGTGCACGGGTGCTGATGTTATGTGATTGTAACGTTGGAAAGTGCACGTTTTGTGTTTTGTGTTGATGTTATAGGTGATGTAGGGCCCATTTTTGAACTGGACTCTGCCGAAATTTTTAGAAATTAGGGGAAGAGTTGGTTAAGGTTTTTAGAAATAAAATCTTTTTGAAGGAAAAAGACAGAAAACCTTTGAGATTTGATTTAAAGTTAGAAAATCAAGATGTGTGGGTAGGAAACTTGTTTTGACTTATCATTCGAAATCTTTTATTTGTTTTGTTTATTATTTTTTGTTTATGTTAGCTGTTGATTTTATTTCACCATTATTTTTAACTGCATGCTCAGTATATTAACACCTCTTATCTTGGCTTACCTTTTCAGGATGGCAGATACAGTTTTGAGTCGACTGAGAGCTTGGCACGGTAGTTACCCTCCGGATGAGCAGGATATCTTTTGCCGGTCCTTTGGTCGGGTGACTTCACTTCTATCAGTGTGTCTTATTCCGGGGCTCATGGAGGCAGTGATTCCTTTCTGGCAGCCAGACTTGTCTCTTTTTTGCTTTGGGGAATGCGAGCTTACCCTTACTCCTCACGAGTATGGGTTTCTTCTTGATTTTCGAGATGTTTCTGCCGACATTGTGGGACCCCTCTTTCCAAATGGTTGTATTACCGTGCTTTCATCCCAGCTCGGACTCAGATGCGCGGTTCTTTCATTTTCTTCTTTGCCCCAGTTTCCTTCGTGAGTCTTACGAGATTCCAACAGACCATTGATGCTCGTTTTCGGGGATGCGCTACTCTCTTCCAACTGTGGGCGATTGGGCACTTGTTTGTTACTCCTTTGTTCCAGTATACATGGTATCCCGAGCTTGACCATATACATTCCCTGGTGAGATCTCAGGGTGTCATGGCAGATGAGGGGAGATTTCCACAGACCATTGCATCCTGGGCTGACTACCTCCAAAGCATGAGGTCAGGCACAATCCGGTGGTATTCAGGACTGGTTGGTAGGTACTGCTTGAGAGTTCAGCCTTCCGGAAGAGCCTTCGTGCCCCTAGCAGGCCTGTGGGGTATTGCCCTTTTTTCCGGGATTCGGGTTCTATGACAGCTCGGTAGTCAAGATATCCCTTTTTCAGCATCTGCAGCCGAGTTCACACTTTTCTTCGAGGCGTCGATCCTAGGAGCATTGGTGGAGAGAGTTATGGATACATGGAGATCTTTGCTTCCTCACGTTGACGATGATAGTCCATTCTCTATCATGCCCCTTGCGACTGAGGCCTATCACTATTGGCTTCGACACTAAGTATTGGGTCCCAATAGACTTAAGGATCTTCTCATTGAGACTCCTTTACCTCCCATAGGGTATACTGACTTCTTGACTGCTATGATTGTTTAGGGGCGTCGTCACAGGCAGGAGAACCGCCACCTGATACGGATATTGCATGACCGATTGAGGATGAGAGACGCTGAGGTAGCTTCACTGGAGATGCAGCTAGCAACAGTCAGATCGACACATGATGACCCACCTTTGAGTGCTGCGAGGGTACGTAGGCGACCACGAGGCATTCTAGGCAATTCTCCTTCCCTAGAGGGTGATGTGATGGATAGTCAGTCTTTGCGGGAGACTGTAGAGTCCCTTACCCGAGAAAGGGATACGCTTTGGGCCAGGTGTGCAGACTACGAGCGAGCCCGACTTGGATCTTCTACAACTGGCACTTCTCCAAGTGCTCCTCCTGTGGTTAACGAGCCAGTGGATCCTTGCTTAGTAGATTCCTCCTCTGATGACGATGGGGAGTGATATATTTTTGCCCCTTGCTCTTAGATTTATTGATTCCTGCATTCTTAGAAAAACATACTTTGTTTAGTATTGTACTCCTCTTTGTCTTATGAACTCATGGCCTCCCGTAATTTTTTTTTTTTATATGATTTTCCTACATGGTTAGTATAGCAACAAACTTGAGGAAAGTTAAATGAAAAATCGCAGCTCAATGAAAGATAACTCCCTTTTGTTTGATACTCTGACTCACTGATTGTCCCGCGAAAGGAACCCCTACTTCCTTTAACCTTAACTGGGCTAAGCCGAAGAATGCCTTTCAAGACGTCTTCTGACTTTTATACTGTTGCTTTCATACATTAACTTCTGGGGAATGCAGTAGCTTAAGCTATTTCTTACAGTTAAATCTCTTTCCCCCTCCCCCCCCCCCCTTTTTTTTTTGCTATATTTACTACCAGTGCCCGTGAGGGTTTTCACCAGTCCCAGCTCTGTCATTTTTGCACCAAAGCGCCTTTGCAGGTTTTCACCAGGGTTGACAGTTTTGTATCTTGCCACGTCCCTACTTTCTTACCTACGGCGCCTTTTTGAGTTTTCACGGCATCCTCGAGAACGCGCTTAATTTTTCTCTCTTCTTTCTCTCTCTTGGTCCCTGGTTTCTGTTGAGAAGCTAATAAACGCTACTTGCACCATTCTCCAGCCAATGGCATATTTTAGTAAGCTCATTTGGACTAATCAATTTAACTCTAATCTGAGAGGACTTTTAGGGTTTGTGGTGTGGTTTTTTTAACTTTTGAAGGAAAAGGAAAAGACTCAAGCCTACCATTCTACTAGTGATCACCGTCAATGGTTTTTGGTTTAATAGCACTTTTTCTGCGTACTCCCATCTTTCTTCGAGTATCTCATCGCATATTTTTTTTTTTTACTAACGACGTTAATACCAATGTTTGTGCGAACTTAAGGTAATACTTCAAGGGTTTTTTTTTTTTTTTTTACGCATATCTCCAGTGCCTCTACTTTGACTTAGCATAATCACTTTGTTGGGGAATGTTCCTGAAAGAAAGCAACCGGCTCTAAGAGTTTGACAAAGGTTATGTATATATGCGTTTTAATTGGATAAAAAATGAAACAAGGGCCTCTCGTCATCTTGAAATTAGATTGTTTAGTCCATAGAGCTTTACCCTTGAAACACTACCCTATTGATTAATGGAGAATGAGGAGAGTAGATTTTATTGCTTCTTCACAGAAACCAAAGGTCTAACTTTTAGAATCATATGTAGTAGTGTTTGACAGCATCTGAATTCAATGGGCTAGGGAATTCTTGGCCATCCATTTCCTCCAAAACGAGAGCTCCTCCAGACAGGACCTTCTTTACCACGAATGGCCCTTCATAGTTTGGAGCAAATTTCCCCTGTGCTGCCTCCTGATGGGGGAACACCTTTTTGAGCACCAAATCTCCTGGTTGGAATGATCAAGGTCGTACCTTCTTATCAAACGTTCTGGCCATTTGCCATCTGTAGCATTGAGCGTGGTAAATCGCAGCTAACCGCTTCTTATCTAACAGGCAGAGTTGGGCATACCGATCTTTGATCCATTCTGCTTCATCTAGTTTGGTTTCTGTTAAGATCCTTAAAGAAGGAATCTCAATCTCAATAGGGATGACTGCCTCAGTGCCGTAGACCAGCTCGAAAGGAGTGCTTCCGGTGGAGACCCTCATAGTAGTTCGGTAAGCCATCAATGCAAAAGGAAGTTTCTCATGCCAATCTTTGTAGTTGTCAATCATTTTTTAGAGTTTTCTCTTAATGTTCTTATTGGCTGCTTCCACTGCTTCCTTCATCTGAGGCCGGTAGGTGACCGAATTCCGGTGAGTAATGCGAAATGTTTGGTATAACTTTGACATCAACTCGTTGTTCAGATTGGAAGCATTGTCGGAAATGAGTGACTCGGGAATCCCATACCGGCAGATGATGTGATTTTTTATGAACCTTTCGATGACCCTCTTGGTGACATGAACGTAAGAGACGGCTTCCACCCATTTAGTAAAATAATCAATGGTGACAAGGATGAAGCGATGGCCATTGGAAGCTTTAGAAGTGATAGGAACAATCATATCTATCCCCCACATAGAAAAAGGCCACGGGGCTGACATGGAATGGAGCTCAGTAGGCAGTGCTTTGATCTTATCCCCATGTATCTAGCACTTGTGACACCGAAGAACGTATCTAATACAATCCAACTCCATTGTTGACCAGTAATACCCTGTCCGGAGAATCTTCTTTGCAAGCGTGTGGCCATTCATGTGGGGACCGCAAACTCCTTTGTGCACTTCCTCCATGATAACTTTGGCTTTGATGGCATTGACGCATCTTAGAAGCCCGAACCATGATCTTCTGAAAAGCTCATTTCTTGCCATGAAATAATGTCCCACCAAATGACAAATGGTCTTCCTATCTCGTTATGATGCTGCGTCGGGGAATGTCTTGGCCTGGATATACCTCTGAATGTCATAAAACCATGGTTTCTCACTGGGTTCAACAGTTGTGTGCAGGTAATAGGAAGGGATATCCCTGGTAAAGATCTGTAGATGGGGTATTTCAGTGCCCCTGTCGACCTTGATTGCTGCAGCTAACGTAGCTAAGGCGTCGGCAAAACTATTCTCTGCACGGGGTACGTGATGAAAATCCATGCTTCTGAATAGTTGACACAAATCTCTGACCTGTTGATGATACGGGGAAAGTTTGGCATCTCAAGATTGGTATACGTCCTTGGATTGCTGAATAACCAAATCTGAATTGCCGAAAACAACCAGTTCGTTAATTTTCATTTCTAATGTCAATCTTAATCCCAGGATGCAAGCCTCATATTCGGCGATGTTATTGGTGCACCGTTCAAGTTGCAGCTTAACCACAATTGGATAGTGACTGCCTGCTCTTGACACTACTACTGCCCCAATGCCAGCTCCCTTTTTGTTAGCAGCCCCATCAAAATACATTTTCCACCTGGCTCCTGCCTGCTCTTCAGATGCGTCATCAACGCACAGTATATTTTCATCAGGAAATTGGGGGTCTATGGATTGATAATCATCAATAGGGTTCTCGGCCAGATAATCAGCTATCACCTACCCCTTAACTGCTTTGCGAGCAGTGAACACGATGTCGAATTCTGACAGGATCATGTGCCAGCGGGCAATTCTGCTAGACAGGGTTGGTTTCTCGAATATATACTTGAGGGGATCCATTTGAGAGATGAGGAAGGTGGTATGGTAGAGCATGTAATGCCGAAGCCTGTGAGCTGCCCAGGCTAATGCGCAGCAGGTTTTCTTGAGATCTGAATACTTTGTTTCATACGGTAGGAATTTCTTACTGAGGTAATAAATGGCTTGCTCTTTTCTTTTCGTTTCATCATGTTGTCCCAAAACACATCTCATGGAAGTATCTAACACAGACATGTACATCAACAAAGGACGTCCTGGGGTTAGTGCCACTAGGACAGAAGGATTCCGCAGATATTCTTTGATTTTCTCAAAAACCACCTGACAGTTATCATCCCATTCTGTTGGAACATCTTTCTTAAGGAGCTTGAAAATAGGTTCGCATAGGTGGGTCATTTGGGCGATGAACCTGCTGATAAAGTTTAATTTTCCTATAAAAGATCAAACCTCCTTTTCCCCCTTTGGTGCTGGCATTTCGACGATGGACCTAACTTTGGCAGGATCAACCTCTATCCCATTTTCATTGACTATAAACCCCAGCAGCTTCCCTGAAGATACTCTAAAGGTGCATTTGGCAGGATTTAGCTTAAGCTGATACCTACGAAGGCTGTCAAACACCTTCCGCAGGTTGAATAGGTGGTATTTCCGTTGTTTGGACTTGACGATCATGTTATCCACATAGATTTCTACTTCCTAATGCATCATGCCATGGAATAAGGTTACCATGGCTTTTTGGTAGGTTGCCCCTGCATTACAAAGTCCGAATGGCATGACTTTATAACAGTATACTCCCCAGGGGGTAATGAAAGCAGTCTTCTCCTGATCCTCTTCAGCCAGCTTGATCTGATTATATCTTGAAAAACCGTCCATCAAGGAAAACATTCCGTGACCGGCCGTGTTATCAACAAGCAAATCTATGTATGGGAGAGGAAAATCATCCTTTGGACTGGCCCTGTTGAGGTCCCGAAAGTCAATACACATCCGCACCTTACCATCTTTCTTAGGTACCGGGACAATATTAGCCAGCCATTGGGGATACTCTACTACTTGCAAGAATCCTGCCTGGAGTTGTTTAATCACCTCCTCCTTGATTTTCAGGCTCCATTCGGGCTTCAATCTTCTTAGCTTCTGCTTAAAGGGTTTCATCTGCGGGTCCAAGGGTAATCTATGTTCCACAATGGATTCATCCAGCCCAGGCATGTCTTGATAGGACCATGCGAAAACATCCAAGTATGCACGCAATAGTTCCAATAAATCTTTGCGCTGCCATTGATCTAGGCCTGTACCGATTCTAAGCTCTTTTGGATCCCCTTCATTTCCCAAATTAACGGTTTCTGTTTCCTCAATGTTTGGGATATTACAATTCTCATGTCTTTCTATTTGTTCCCAAATTTCCTCTGGCACCTCCTCTGAAAAATTTACCTCTTCTTCAATTCCCAGTTGTTGGTAATCAAACTCGGTGTTCAAGTCATCATTTATCAGGATTGGCATTCTTTGGACTAGCTGAGTAAAATATCAAATGCAAAGGTCCCTGGCATGGAAAATAGTCTGTAATGAATCAGACAAGAAAGGAGTATTTTTCCATTAATAACTTGATTTTAAAAAGTTAAGACAACTAAATTAAAAGGACAAAGTTTATTTATGGCAAATCAGTTGCTCCGAGATCTCGCTCTAATAAGCTTTGTACCGAAACTTGCGAGCACGGATGATGTCTTTGCTGGCCTAATTATGCAACTTTTCGCCTGGCAACATCGCTCGAATGGATCCATCTTGGGTTACTCCAATGTTGGTTGTCATGACGGGCGCTTCTTCTTGGACTTTTCTCTTCTTCTTATTTAATATAGATATTCCTTTCCCCATATCCAACTACTTGAATTGATCCAAGAATTCCACGATAGCTTTCCTATCAGCCCTCTTCTTCTGCTCTGCTTCTATTTTCTCCTTTCTTATGGGTTCATATCCCAACCCAAAGGTGGGTTCAGCCAACGGTATTTCTACGACTTCAGGTCTTCCTTGTAAACCTCTCCCTAAGCCTTTGCCCGAATAAAAACCATTTGCTTTAAAGTATCGCACTATCATTTGAGAGTTCCGAGAATATTTCGGCTCCACTTGATCTTCTTTTTGTACAACAATGATATATTCAAACGACTGAAAGCAAGAGGGCAGTTCAATATCAGATGCAACGATATCAGCTTTGTATACAACAAACTCTTTTTCAGCGAAAATAGAGATTAGCTTGGAGCCCACGATGAACTTGACTTTCTGATGGAGGCTAGAAGGAACTGCACCCGCCGAATGAATCCAGGGCCTTCCTAACAGCAAATTGTAGGCAGCCGGAATGTGCAAGACCTGAAACTTAATTGTGAAGGTGACTGGTCCTATCTCAACAAGCATTTCAATTTCCCCATGGCTTCCCTCCGAGAACCATCAAAGGCACGAATGATCATACCACTATTTTTCAAGTAAGTTTGGTCCATCCCCAGCCTTTCTAGGGTAGAATACGGGCACACATTTAAAGCCAACCCATTATCTATCAATACTTTGGCTACCATTCTTCCTCTTGTTTTTACAGCGATATGCAGAGCCCGGGTATGGCCTGTCCCATCAGCAGGAATCTTGTCATCGGTGAAGGTAATGATGTTTGGGGCCATGACAAGGCTCACCATGTTATGTAGGTTATCTGGCGTGAAACTCTCAGGCACGTGGGCATCCTTAAGGATTTTCATCAGAGCCTCCCGGTGTACTTCAGAAGTGAGCAATAAACCTAACATCGAAATATGGGCTGGGGCTTTTCTAAGTTGTTCCATGATGTCAAAGTCAACCTTTCCTAGAGCTTTGGTGAATTTTGACATCTCTTGATCTGTCGGTTGGTTGGAGCATTCTCCCTCCTTATCCTTCCCTTTTCTTTTTCTTTCCACTTCAGCAGAGGTGTAGAGGCGTCCTGACCGAGTCATCCCTCCTATTTCTGTTACGAGCTCTCCAGTGCCCCTATCAGGTGGGTAATTCCATGGGACACTACGAAGACTGAGTATTGGTGGTTAGGTTGTAATGGGAACAATTATCCTTAGGCTTATAGGCAATGGGATTACCACAGGTGAGGGGTTGGTGAGGACGGGTAAGGTGGTAGGTACAACTGGCTTCTTTGGCAAGGCTAAAGGTAGCTTTGATCGTACAACTCCTGGGATGTTGGTTTGAGGTTCAGGCCCAGCCATAGCGATCACAGGTTCAGGTCTAACCAATGGAGTAAGAATAAGGTAATGATAAGGGGGAATAGGTAAGGTTCCTACAGTTAGGTTTATATCAGGTTAGTGAGATTGCATGGTTAGGACGGAATGGCCTTGGTATTCGGGCTCCTCTAAGGTATGGGTTGTCTCTTTTGTGATTATGGCAAGTGGATTGTGCTGGGTGTCTCTGCTAACATTCCTGTTTTCCAATCGTATATCCTCCTGAAACTTGTGAACCATGGCCTTCACTATTACAGAAGATGTTGGACTAGTATTCATTACCTATAACAATGAAGACAACAGTTACAAATTAGAGTTCGGTTCTTGGAGAATTCTATGCAATGCATGCTCTAGGGTACCCCTCTTCAGGAGGAAAACTAATCATGATGTATTGGCCCACTTTTGGAGATAGGGGATTTGCCCCTGTATACAGATACTTTACCGTCAAGTATGAACCTTCAGTCATCCATGCATTCATTCATAAAAGTAAAGAAGTACATTAAATTTTGGGTATAAGATACAAAAGAATTTAAATACATTTTAATAGAGGGAGGGGGAACATTTTCCTTTGGACTTCCGCCTATCTACTTTTACAAAGGATAACCCTAAACTACTCTTGAGTCTTCGGATTCGCATTCCTTGGATTTGATGTCGAGGAGGTCGCTGAGAAACCTTACTGATTGGTTACCCCTTGTCTTCTTGGCAAGCCTATCTCCGTAAGCATAGAAGGATTAGGGCCCCTCTTATGGAATGAATTGAGATATATGCAATGAAGCCTTAGGGTTATATGGGAACCCTTAGGGTTTAGGCAGGTTTAATGCAAGGGAGAGTGACTCTAGTGTCACTCTCAATGGGTTGATAATATGTATGAGAATGCAGTGACTTGAGTTACTTGGAACTCTTGTCTTGACATGAAATATTGAATGCATGAATATGGGTATACAAAGAGTGTAAGGAAAGAAAATACAGTTGAAGTAAACATGCATGCATGAGCAGTTAGGCATTATAATAGTATGAATACAGTCAGTATAACAGCATGAATACAGTCAGTATAACAGCAGGCATAAGCAAGTATAAATGAAAGTAAGAGCAGTCGCCCTTTCCTCCGTGGTTTTGAAAACGGTGCTCGTGTCTTAAATCCGGCAGAGGTTCGGCTATGCATGGTGTCTATATGAGTATGAGGTTGAGGGTTGACTAATGCGTCCTAAAAAGGCTCGGTCCTCGGATCTTCAAACCTAGGCCCACTCCCCGAGGTGGTGCCATGATCAGTTGGTGATCTGTACGGGGGAACCATCAAGAGGCCGTAGGCGAAGAAACTGACACAGCATCTTGCCCACAACCAATATACCATTCCCCCTTTCTAACTAGAAAGGTCACATCAGGGTAATAATGCAAGTGTGCAGAATGCAGGTGCACATACAGTGTGTGTGTGATTTTTAAAAGTGAAGGAAAGAACCCAACAACTCTCATTCATCCTGTTCATTACATTCATGCATAATAGTTAACAACATAAAATTGCAAACCAAAGTGCACCTACAAAACAAAGATGCAAGAGTTAGTATGTAGATGACAAACATAATACAAGATAACATGAATAAATGCATGTTTTTTTTTTTTTAAACAATTTTGAAAATTTGGTTTTGAAAATTTAAAGTGAATAGGATTGAACCAAGTTAATTGAAAACTCTACATGGGTGAAGGGTAAATAGACATGACTACAGCCTAACCCTCTAAGTCTCCCCAGCGGAGTCACCAGCTGTAGCACTCAAATTTTTCGCACTCGAGGAATACACACACAAACGAAAAAAATGTTGTACTCTCTCGTTAGAACTCATCCTCCTAGAAGAATAAGTGCGACTAAGTTTGAATTGAAAATAGATTTGAATAAAGAGTTTTTAGAAAAGATTTGGAGCCGCCACCTAACATCATTAAGGTGAGTTAGGTCACCTAAAAACTAAGCATAATCCGAAAACTACACTTAGGGTTTTTGGAAAAAGGATTTTGAAAATATCTTCTCAAGAGAGCGTTTTTAAGAAAAATAGGTTGTTTGGCAACCTTTGGAAAATATTTAGCCCTTTTTGAAAAATATATCCGTTTTGGTCTTTCGAAAACAGTGATCTAGGTTCAGAGGTTGGTTACGTGTAAGGAAGACGCACTAAGCCATCACCCTACCCCGCCCTTTCGGTGCCTACATGTCAATCTACCCTAGATTCACCTATGAGAGTCTTTAACTAACTAATGTTCAATCCTATCCACTTTAGAAAACAATGTTTAAAAAAAAAAAACATGATGCATGATATGCAAGTGCAAGAAAAGAGAATTGATTTGAAAATAGATTTGAAAAGAAGAATTTGATTTGATTTTAGAAGAGAGATTTGAAATTGGAAAGCTTGAGAAATTAGAAATAGAGGTTTCGAAATAGAAATTTGAAATTGGAAGTTTAAAAATAAATTGGATATTTGAAAAGAATGTGAAATTTGAGATTTGAAAAATGTGGTGACCGCACCCATGAGGGTTGCCTACGTATCCCTTTGGAGGAATCAGGTCAGTCGTAGTCCGGACAAGAGTCCGATAGAAAATAGAAGAGATGATTCGAAGAAAGAGATTAAATTGGAAATTGGATTGGAAGATTGAGAGATTGAACTTTGATTGGAAGATTTGAAAAGACTTGATTTTGGAAAACTTGGTTTTAGGAAACCTAGACTTAAGGACTTTGAAAAGAAAGATTGGATTTGACTTGAAAAGATTTTGGAAAAGAATTGACTTGAATATTGGACTTAGAAGATTAGGAAAGTTTGAAATTTAGGAAAGATTCGGATTAGGAAAGTGTCATTTTAGGAAAGTTTTGGAATTAGGAAAATTTTGAATTAGGAAAAGTTCGAATTAGGAAAATTTCATTTTAGGAAAAATTTCGAATTGGGAAAGTTTTCGAATTAGGAAAGTGTTGGATTAAAAAAGTTTTGAAATAGGAAACATTTCGTTTTAAGAAGGTTTTGAAATTGGAAAGTTTTGAATTTAGAAAAGTTCAACTTATGAAAGTTTTGAATTAAGAAAGGTTTTAGATTTAGAAAGATTTGAAGTTTAGGAAAGTTTAGAATTTTGGAAAGATTTGAAATTAGAATGTTTAGAATTTAGAAAGATTTAACTTAAGAAAGTTTCAAATTTAGAAATTTTTGAATTCGGAAAGATTTGAAATTTAGAAAGTTTAGGATTTAGAAAGTTTTGAGATTAAGAAAGGTTTGAATTTAAGAAAGATTGAAAAATCTAGATTTGGAAAATTAAGATTTAAAAAGGAGTAGAATTAAGAAAAGGTAGAATTAGGAAAGATGTGAAAGTTAAGTTTTAAAATTTAGGAAAGATTTTTATGTTCAAGTTTTGAAAATTTAAGATTTAGGAAAGTAGAGGATTAGGAAGGATTTGGATTAGGAAGGGATTAGATTTTGTTTCTAAAAGGGAAGGTTTGATTTTGTTTCCAAAAATGGAGGATAAGATCTAGTTTCCTAAGTGGGAAGATTTGATTTGGTTTCCTAAAGGAAAGATTTGATTTGACAAGGATTTGGAAAGGGGAAGTTTTAGAAACCCTAGATTTGGAAGGCTATATTTTTTACGTAGAAAATAGGAGGTTTTGGGAACCTAGGTTTTAAGGTAAGTTTGAAAACCATGTTTTGGGAAAAAAAATTAGGGTTTCCTAATTGTTAGCTCTAAGGCTTGACTTGAGCATCAAGAAAAGGGATTTTTGGAAAGTGCGATTTTGGAAACGAAGATTTTTAGAAGGGAAATACTAGAGGGGAGTTTTTAGAAAGTGTGTTGAAAAAAAGATTTTTAGGAAGAGATTTTTGAAAAGAGAGTTTTTAGAAGGTATAAAAACATCTCACTTTCCTAAAGCGATTCTAACCATAAGAAGGGTAGAGCCACTTTAAGAAAGTGGTTTTGAAAACAACAAGATTTGAAAATATGGACCATAAAAGTCACTTTAAATATAACACTTTCCTAAAGCAATTCTAAGCATGGCAAGGCTAGAAGCACCCTAGGGTTGTGATTTCGAAAATATGTTTTGAAAAAGGAGATTTTGATACAATTTTGAAAACAAGTTTAATGCAAATTTTGAAAACGAGTTTGAAAATGATTTTTGGAAGATGCAAGATCATGATATGCACAATGCAAGTTTGGGGTCGTGAACATACAAGGTTAAGGCTTCACCACATAATCAAGGGGGCCGAACCCACGTGGTCTCTGGTTAGCCTAAAGGAAAGCCCCCAACACGGTGACCCTCCAATAGTCTAATCCTACACATGGACCGGGAGTCCCCTTGTTTCAAGCATGCAAAGAAAGGAGGAAAAGAGATGGGGGATTAAAATAGAGAAAACCCAAGTGGGTTAGGAGAGAGAAGAGAGAGAGGGGAAGTGTAGAAATTTAAATAAGAAGCCTACCTTGTGTCTTCTTTATTTTGCTTGGCTTTGCGCGCCTTGCTTTCTTCGGTCTTCGCTTCACTTCAGTCTTGATCTTCGAAGGCTTGTCTTCGGTCTTCAAATCTTCGTAGTTGCAAAACTCCAAGTCTTCAATGGAGGGTTGGAGGCTAGTGTATAAGTGTGTAGGGGTGTGTATGAGTGTATATAAGGCTTAGGGTTTGTGTATAGTAGCTAAGGTTTGGAAAACCTAGGGAAACTAGGGTTTTGGGAGTGTGCGAGCTCTGTATATCCAAAATTAGGGTTTTTAGACTGAGTTTGCAGACCCCTTTCGCGCTGGAGGAGGCTCTGTATTTATAGAGGTGGGATAGACCTGGCGCCTATTGTAGTGGCACCAGGCCAAAAATGCTTTTGGCGCCACTAGGAGTGGCACCACGCCAAATATTGGCTTGGCACCACTAGTATTAGCGCCATCCAATTAGGAAACTATTAAGGTCGGCAAGCAACGTATCTTTGACTAAATTTGGGCGCCTGTACTAGTGACTATCATACAATTTTTAGCCTGGCTTCACTAGGAGTGACTCCGGAAAATCCGGGAAGGAGTTTGGGAGACCGGGAATGACCCAGAAGGTTGGAAAAGAGCAAGAACACTTTGAATAGTGTCCCGGAGGTATTTAACTTGAAAAATGTGGATAAGATGTGTCGGAAGGGTTGACTGGGCCTTTAGGGGCAAAACGGTCAATCGGATCGGGAAGCTGCCGGGACGGACCCAGACTGTCCCGGAAGAAGACTCAAGATTTAGAAACATTATTTAGAATATTCCCAAAGGTTTCCAGTTTGATACCCAGAGCCGGTGTGATCTGAAAAGGCGACCGGCCCTCTAGGGGCAAAACGGTCATTTTGCACGGGGTTTGCCTGAACTTACTTGGAATGATCCGGAAAGGTAAAGAAAGGTTGAGAATAATATAAAAAACATTCGTGGGAAATTACCGATTTGATACCCAGCGCCGATGTTGTCGGAAAAGGAAACCAGCCCACTAGGGGCAAAATAGTCATTTCGCACTGGGTTTGCCGGAACTGACCCAGAATGATCTGGAAAGGTAGAGGAAGGTTGAGAATACTATAATAAGCAATCTTAGAAGGTTACCGGTTTGATACCCAGAGCCGGTGTGGTTCCTGGGGCGTTCGGATGTCTACGGGCAAAATGGTCATCTTGACCAGAAAGTCTTGGAATTGGCCCGAAACTGACTAGAAGTTACCTAATCATGCCGGATTGCTTTTAAGAAAATTTTAGAAGGTTAGACTCACTGTTCTGAAGACTCAGGTGTGTTCTCTAGAAGCGTGTTGGAAAAGGCCCAAGGGGGATTTTGGTCATTTTTCACCGAAGTGGGCTAGCAGGCACCGGTGTTGACCTGGGTTTTAAGTGTTTCCGCCACTCTGACGGCGATCGTGTGATACAAGGGTTTGTTGACAATTCCCTATATCGACCTGTTTACGAGTATTTCCGCTACTCTAACGGTTCACAATCATTCCCGAGACTACCTGATCTCGGGAAGCTACTAAAGGAACTTAGCGCCTAAGAATCAACTTTCTCGAAGGCATGCCTAAACGGACATCTCTGCATTGGCGGCCTAGCAGGTGCCAAAGGTGGACCGTTCTATCATCTAGGGGACTTAAGGTCTTGTCCCAGTCAACAGGTTTAAAGGGACTTACCATTTCGAAGAGATTTTCTTCGAAAAATGCGCTGGACCGTCCCGAGGAATAAACTATCTCGAGAGAGAGATTGAAATTGGAAAGGGGTCTTATCGTCTTCGGAAAGATGTGCCTAATTTAGAATAGATTTACCGTCTCGAGGAATAAACTGTCTCGAGAGAGGGATTGGAATTGGAAAGGGGTCTTATCGTCTTCGGAAAGACGTGCCTATTTGGAGTAGATTTACCGTCTCGAGGAATCAACTGTTTCTAGAGAGGGATTAGAATTGGAAAGGACAATACCCCTAAGGGCATTTTGGTCATTTTTGCCTCTATTTGGGCTTGGTGGGCCCACAAAGCGATGGACAGACGGGATTTAGACTTAGAGAGTTGGTTTCGATTGGAATACGTCCATATTGACTTGAGTACAAGTCTAGACGGAGTGTAGACTGCCGAGCGATCAAAAATGGGGTGCTTACACTTTTCACCAATGATTTGCGGTATCAAGATCAATTATCGATCACAGATTAGCATCAAGTATGCCTACAGGTAAATCTTACATGGTTCGAAGGGTGTATCATCCATTATTTATGGAACTGTTTATTTCCGAGGCAGCTGACTACAACAACTAGGTGAGTGAGTATACTGGAGATGCATCGTAAGCTATTTAATGATGTTTGCATTTTGAAATCAAAAATCCCCATATCTCCCATTTCTAGCTTAAGAAGTTTTCGTCCTCATGGTAAGAATAGATGTGAAGAATTACCAAATTTTGCTTCAAGTATTATCAATTGAAAGTTTTAAGGAAGTGGATTTGCCAGTGCTTAGTTTAATTTAATTTGGTTTAACATTATAATTGAATCTACAAAAAGCAATATAGCAATCAAACAAAAGGCATATGACTTTTTTATGTGGAAATTCAAATGGAAAAGGCCACGAGACCATACAAAACATAACTCACAACCAAATTCATTAATCCTCAAACGATGGAAGAAGAAGCTATCTTGCTCAAATTTTCGATTCGTCATTCTCTAGTGTTTGAATACCAATGCCTTGGAATCCATCCACCACAACTTCAAATATCTCATAAAAGATTCGACACATTGGAAGCAACAGTAACAACAAGAGCAACCAGCAAAAACATGACAAAGGGAGAGTTATTTGCATGAATGTTGAATGGGAATTAGGAAAGGAACTGCTACTTCGCGGAGAAATCACGATTGACATCAAGCTAAACCAATCTCAAGAGAAGGTATGGCAAAGTAATTTCAAAGTTACAGTAATAACCCCAACCGAGGGTGACGAAGGAAAAATACCCGCTCAAAAGGTCATGGAAATACCCACAAGGCCTCAACCTTTGGTACTAAGCCAAATAAAATTATAGTTATACCTGTAACTGATCATCTTTATGAGAAAGTGTAAGCACCCCATTTTTGACCGCTCGGCAGTCTACATTCCGTCCAGACTTGTACTCAAGTCAATATGGATATATTCTAATCGAAACCAACTCTCTAAGTCTAAATCTCGTCTATCCATCGCTTCGCCGGCCCACTTGGCCCAAATAGAGGCAAAATAACCAAAATGCCCTTAGGGGCGTTATCCTTTCCAATTCCAAGTCCAATTCCAATCCATCTCTCGAGATAGTTGATTCCTCGAGACGGTAAATCTATTCCAACAGGCACGTCTTTCTGAAGACGGTAAGTCCCCTTTCCAAATCAAGCCCGTCTTTCCGAAGACGATAAGACCCCTTTTCAATCCAAATCTGGCACGTCTTTCCGAAGACGGTAAGTTCCCTTTCCAATTCCAAATCAGGAGCATCTTTTCGAAGACGATAAGTCGCCTTTCCAAGTCTAATTCCAATTCCAATCCCTCTCTCGAGACAGTTGATTCCTCGAGACAGTCCGACACGTTTTTCAAAAAAAATCTCTTTGGAACGGTAAGTCCCTTTAAACTTGTCGACCAGGACGAGATCCCAAGTCCCCTAGACGGTAGAATAGTCCACCTTTGGCACCTACTAGCCCGCCAATGCAGAAATGTCCGTTTAGGCACGCCTTCCGAGAAACTTGACTTCTCAAGCGCTAAGTCCCTTTAGCAGCTTCCCGAGATCAGGCAGTCTCGGGAATGATCACGAACCGTCAAAGAAGCGAAAATACTCGCAAACATTGCAACCATCAGAGTAGCGAAAATACTCGCAAAACAGGTCGATATAGGGAATTGCCAACAAACCCCTGTATCA
Organism: Euryodendron excelsum; assembly: GCA_033060915.1. Classification (NCBI taxonomy): domain Eukaryota; kingdom Viridiplantae; phylum Streptophyta; class Magnoliopsida; order Ericales; family Pentaphylacaceae; genus Euryodendron; species Euryodendron excelsum. The sequence goes on along the minus strand of CM065389.1, from coordinate 12,086,944 downwards.
TGCGACCGCCGCCAGATTGACAGAAATACTCAAAACCCAGGTCAACACCAGTGCCTGCTAGCCCACTTCGATGAAAAATGACCAAACTGCCCCTAGGGTCATTTTTTGGCACGTTTCTCGAGAACACACCTAAGTCCTTAGAATGGTAAGTCCACCCTTCTAAGGCTGTCTTAAAAGCAATCCGGCACGATTAGGTGCCTTCTGGTCAGTTTCGGGCCAGTTCCGAAACTTTTCGGTCAAGATGACCATTTTGCCCCTAGGCATCTGAACGCCCCAAGGACCAGACCGATTCTGGGTATCAAACCAGTAACCTCCCGAAAATACTTCTTATAGTATTCCCGACTTTCCTCTATCTTTTCGGCAAACCTGGTGCAAAATGACCGTTTTGCCCCTGGTGGGCCGGTCGCTTTTTTATAGCCACGCATGCTCTGGGTATCAAACCGGTAACCTCCTGAGATTGCTTCTTATAGTATTCTCAACCTTCCTCTATCTTTTCGGATCATTCCGAGTCAGTTCCGGCGAACCCGGTGCGAAATAACCGTTTTGCCCTTAGTGGGCCGGTCACCTTTTCCGACCACACCGGCTTTGGGTATCAATTCGGCAAGCCTTTGGGAACATCCGGAATAATTTTTTCAAATCTCGAGTCTTTTTTCGGGACATTCCGGGTCCATCCCGACAACTTTCTGATCCAGTTGACCATTTTACCTCTAATGGCCGGTCAACCCTTCCGACACATTCTATTCTCATTTTTCAAGTCAAATAGCTCCGGGACACTATTCTAAGAGTTCCTACCCTTTTCCAGCCTTCCGGGCCATTCTCGGTCCCTTAAATCATTCCCGAACTTTCTGGAGTCATTCCTAGTGAAGCCAGGCTAAAAATTGCATGGCAGTCACTAGTACAGGCGCCCAAATCTTCCCAAGATACGTTGCTTGCCAACTTTAAAACTTTTCTAATTGGCTGACGTCACTAGCAGTGGCGCCAAGCTAAAAAATGGCCTGGAGTGGCACCAAGAGGAATTTTACCTTAGCGCCACTACAACAGGCGCCAGGTTTATCTTATGTCTATAAATACAGAGCCTCCTCCAGCGTGAAGGAGGTCCGCAAACTCAGTCTAAAAACCCTAATATTCGATATACAGAGCTCGTACACACCCTAAACCCTAGCTTCCCTAGGTTTTCCAAACCCTAACCACCATATACAAACCCTAGCCTCTTATACACTCATACACACCCCCATACACTTATACACTAGCCTCAAGCCTCCATTGAAGACTTAGACTGCTGCAACTCAAAGCTCTCGAAGATCGAAGAAGAGTCCCCGAAGATCAAAACAAAGATTGATGTGAAGCAAAGACCGAAGAAAGCAAGGCGCGCAAAATAAACAAGACATACGGTACGTTTTTCTCTTTAATTTTCTGCACTTCCCCCCTCTCTCTTCTCTCTCCTAACCCACTTGGGTTTTCTCTATTTTAATCCCCCCATCTCTTTCCCCTTTTCTTTGCATGCTCGAAACAAGGGGACTCCCGGTCCATGTGTAGGATTAGACTATTGGAAGGTTACTGTGTCGGGGGCTTTCTTTTTGTCTAACTATAGACTACGTGGGTTCGGCCCTCTTGATTATGTGGTGAAGCCTTAATCTTGTATGTTCACGACCCCAATTTGCATTGTGCATATCATTATCTTGCATTATTCCAAAAATCGTTTTCAAACTCGTTTTCAAAGCTTGTATTAAACTTGTTTTCAAAATTGCATCAAAATCTCCTTTTTCAAAACTTGTTTTCAAAATCACAATCCTAGGGTGATTCTAGCCTTTCCATGGCTAGGATTGCTTTAGGAAAGTGTTACATTTGAAGAGACCAATATGGTCTATATTTTCAACTCCTTGTTTTCAAAACCACTTTCTTAAAGTGGTTCTAACCTTGTTATGGTTAGGATCGTTTTAGGAAAGTAAAACATTTTTATACTCTCCAAAAACTCTCTTTTCAAAAGTCTCTTTTTCAATATGCTTTCCAAAAGCTCTTCTTTCCAAAATTGTTTTCTAAAAACTCCCTTCAAAAATCTATTTTTTAAAACTTCTCTTTTCAAACTCCTTTCCAAAACACTCTCCTCAAAATTCGCTTTCCTAAAAGCTTCTTCCAAAATTTTGTTTTCAAAACTCTCTCAAAGTTTTACTTTCCAAAAACTTCCTTCCTACAACTCTTCCCAAAAATCTCTTTCTAAAAACTCCTCTTTAGGATTTTCTTCTAAAAATTCCTTTTTCCAAAAACTCACTTTCCAAAATCCCTTTTCTTAGAGCCCAAGTCAAACCTTAGAGCCAACGTTTAAGAAACCCTAATTTTCCTTCCCAAAAATACGATTTCCAATCCCTTATTTTAGCCTCAAAACCTAGGTTTTTAAAACTTCTTGTTTTTTACATCAAAACTATACATATTTCCAAAACCTAGTTTTCTACGTCAAAACTATAGTCTTCCAAATCTAGGGTTTCTCAAAACTTCCCTTTCTAAATCCTTGTCAAATCCAATCTTCCTGTTTAGGAAACTAGATCCAATCCTCCGTTTTTGGAAACAAAATCAAACATTCTCTTTTAGAAACAAAATCCAATCCTTTGTTTTAGGAAATAAGAATCTTAACCCTTTCTAGTCCAAATCCTTCCTAATTCAACTCCTTCCTAATCTTCTACTTTCTTAAATCTTAAGTTTTCAAAACTTGAACATAAAAATTTTTCCTAAATTTTAAAACTCAAAATCTAAATCTTTCCTAATTCAACTCTCTCCTAATTTCCTACCTTCCTAAACCATAAGTTTCCTTAAACTTTCAAATCTTTCCTTAAACATTAAACTTTCAAATTTTTCCTAATTCTACCCCCTTTCAAATCTTAACTTTCCAAATCCAAGTTTTCAAATCTCTCCTAAACTCAAACCTTTCCTAATTTCAAAATTTTCTAAAGTTCAAATTCTAAAACTTTCTAAATCTTAAATTTTCTAAATTTCAAATCTTTCTAAATTCCAAAGCTTTCTAAATTCAAAACTTCCTTAAGTTAAAACTTTCTAAATCCCAAAACTTCTAATTTTTAAACCTTTCTTATTTTAAAATTTCCCAATTCAAATCTTCCTTAAATCTTAAACCTTTCTTAATTCAAAACTTTCCTAAGTTGAAACTTTCTAAATTCAAAACTTTTCCATTTCAAAACTTTCTTAAAACGAAATGTTTTCTATTTCAAAAATTTCTTAATTCAACACTTTTCTAATTCAAAAACTTTCCCAATTCGAAATCTTTCCTAAAATGACATTTTCCTAATTCGAACTTTTCCTAATTCAAAACTTTCCTAAAACGAAACTTTCCTAAAATGACACTTTTCTATTTTGAAACTTTCTTAATTCAAACATTTCCTAAATCCAATCTTTCTAAATCTTTCAAGTCCAACATTCGAGTCAATTCTTTTCGAAAATCTTTTCAAGTCAAGTCCAATCCTCTTTTCTAAGTTTCTAAGTCTAGGTTTCCTAAAACCAAGTCTTTCAAAACCAATATTTTCAAATCTTCCAATCAAAGTCTAAATTTCCTAGTCTTCCAATTCCAATTCAAATTCCAACTCCAACTCTTTTCCAAATCAACTCTTCTATTTTTAATCGGACTCTTGTCCGAACTACGACTGACCTGATTCCTCCAATAAGATACGTAGGCAACCATCAGGGTGCGGTCACCATATTTTTCAAGTTTCTAATTCCACAACATTTTTCAAATTTCTATTTCCACAATCTTTTTCAAATCTCCAATTCTACAATCTTTTTCAAATCTCAAATTCCATGATCTATTTCAAATTTCCAATTCTAAATTTCAATTTTCAAATCTCTATTTCCAATTTCTAAAACTTTCCAATTTCAAATCTATCCTTCCAAATCTCTCTTCTAAAATCAAATCAAATTCTTCTTTCCAAATCTATTTTCCAACTCTCTTTTTCTTGCACTTGCATATCATGCATCATGTTTTTTTTTTTTAAACATTTCTTTTTTAAAGTGAATAGAATTGAATATTGGCTAGTTGAAGACTCTCATAGGTAAATCTAGGATAGATTGACATGTAGGTACCACAAGGGCGGGGTAGGGTGATGGCTTAGTGCGTCTTCCCTACATGTAACCAACCTTCAAACCTAGATCATTGATTTCAAAGACAAAAAACGGAGCTATTTTTCAAAAAGAGCTTAAATGTTTTCCAAGGGTTGCTAAACAACCTGTTTTCTTAAAAACCCTCTCTTGAGGAGATATTTTCAAAATCATTTTTCAAAACCCTAAGTGTAGTTTTCGGATTATGCTTAGTTTTTAGATAACCTAACTCACCTTAATCAAGTTAGGTGGCGACTCCAAACTTTTTTCCAAAAGCCCTTTATTCAAATCTATTTTCAATTCAAACATAGTCACACTCATTCTTTGAGGAGGTGAGTTCTAACGAGACAGTACAGCATTTTTCCCGCTTGTGTGTGTATTCCTCGAGTGCAAAAAATCTGGGCGCAACAGAAAGTTCAACAATTGCTTGAATAAAAAGGCCAAAAAAGTGGTTCTTAATAAGGTAATACCTCAATTGAAACATCATATGCTCAAATGGTGGAATCTCCAGCACATCAAGTGGCTCCTATTAAGTTGCCATTTACAGAACATATTCTATATCTTCAACCTATTAATATTCAATGGAAAAATGATCCATGGTATCTCATGGATAAATATTTTCTTATCCTTTTAGAAGTCAAAAATTCAAAACAGTCATGCAAAAAATTTTAGAAATGACTGAGTCTTGTGACTTTACAAATTTTTATTCAAATATGACGACTAAAGTAGGTCCCATCAATTTTTCCAAATGTTATATCAAAAAGATTATTTTCCCTCATGAATAGGGATTAGTTCTTTGTAATGAAAAAGCTTTCCTTTTGAGTGATATTCACCGTACATATATTTATTGGGATTATATCCAAGCTTTTACATGGATTTTTTTATTATGAAAACCCCAAACAATTTTCTCAATGGTTTCATGTGTGGTGGAAAAAATTTGGTCCACTTCATACTATTTTACCCAATGTTCTCTAAGAACAATTGGGCCTCTAGATTGCATATTCGCCCCAGATCAACAATATGGATTCAGCCCATTATTTTGATGGATCCAATCTTATGCATTTCTTCACTAAATTTGGGATACCCTGGATTTTGAAATGCACTTCTATTGTCAAGAAAGACCAAGAGAATCTTCTTTGTCTCTATCGCCAATTCTATGTTGGATGGTGGTCCAAAATGGATAAAGATTTGGACAAGACTATCATAGAAATAGCTGTTATAATCAAAAATTATCAACAAGAATATGAGTTCCAAATAATCCAATCTTATCCTTCTTTCTCCAAATTGGATGTCATGAAAAATGCATTAAAAATGCAAAATCCTCTCATTAAGGATAAAGAATTGATGTATGAATGCATGAGCCAATTAAAGGGTGAATTTTTAGCCACCTTCAAATCCGACTCAGACTCTAGGACTGATGAGAAAATTCATTTCCAATCCTCACATCACATCTGTCTTGTAGGCGAATCACAGGACCCGTATAAGGATGAACCTAACATAGATCCTGTACTGTACACAAAGGATCTTTTCTATGCTGTGCTTGAAATGCTAGCCAAGAAAAAGTCAAGAAGATCTCGCTCTCATGCCTCTTTGGATAAGCATAAGGATAAGGACAATAAAAATTAGCCGTCCTATGTGAAAGAATCTCTTCACTTTTCAGCTGTCTCCTAGATGACAAGAAAGTATCTTGTTTTCGATGCAAATGGACAACCGACTCCACTTAACACTGGACCCGCCACCATTATGTGTCTACTTTATATTAAAATATCTTTTGACTTTTTTGTAAAGCCATTTTGTTTTTATTTCCGAACTTGTAATTATTCTTTTGAAATTTGGAACAGTTTTTTTTCTTTGTCCATATAAGGGATCCTTCACCCATTGTTGAAGGCACCACGCCATTCTCTCTCTCTCTCTCTCTCTCTCTCTCTCTCTCTCGTTAGTATACTCTGAGTTCTTTTTCTCCCGTTATATCTACTTTATTGTTTGTAATATTCATCTTGTGTGTCTTGTTTCTTATTAGTATTGTTATTATTACTTGTTATTATTACCTGGGCGAGTTTGGTATCAGAGCCATGACTATGATCATGGTAGCGTAAATAGAGGTATGTAATATTGTTTATCTGGAATTTTGTTATTTTTTTATCTTTTTCTCCATTGCTCAAGCAATGGGTACAGTACCCAAGTCACGCCTGATTTTATTATCCCTTTGATACCGAGGAAAGGGTTTTGGGATTATTGTGCCCATGTCGTTGACAACTGTGATTGCTTTCTCAATGGATAGTAGCTTGGAAACACTGATAATCTTTCATATTTTCAGTATATAAATATTGTATACAAGGAATTATATACTCCTTTATTCATGATGAATCGTTTTCATCGTGCATCTTCTTCTAAGAAAATGATTAAGGGTGCTGAGGTAAATGAATGCCTAGACCAATTAGAAGCTATGAACAAGTGGGTTATACCTACTATAAAATCCTTTACCATATATAAGATAGGTACTTTTGAATTAACAAGATTAAAGACTGTTAAAACAATAGAACAGACTATTAGTTTGCATTCTAAGGAACAAATGATCCAACTATTGGATAGTCTTGATATTATATGATATCAAAGTAAATATAATTTTATCCATATAAGGTTTTTACAAGTTGCCTTTAAACCACTTACCTTAAGTGGTTTACCAGCTAGTTTCTTAGCAATCCTTCGAGCTACTAGATGTCTCGATTGGAAATCTTTCCTAATGGGAATCATGCAATTTAGTGTTGCATATGTACCAATATATTTTAATGTATACCATAATCTTTAATTATCCTTAACAGATACTAATTTGTTGGATGATGCGAGTTTAAACACTAAACTCCAAGGTTATAATTTTAAACCAAGATCTAAGCCACTGTGTCTTAGTTGTAGAATCTATTTTAAAGTTCTTCATACACTTACACCTAATTATAAATTATTCAATACTTCAAATAATACTGTTGTGGTTGAATATAACCTTCTTAACTCTAATATAGCCACTAATCGTCAGATTACCTGGGATAAAATTCAATTCCTAGAGACATGGCAACTTCAACAAGTTGTTCCACCTACTTCGTTGATTCAGGAAAGTTGGATCAAATCATCTAAACCTTTGAAGGAGATATTGAGGTAAGATTAACCTCTGGAACTTCTCGAGCATCTAAATTGGGATCTCTGCAACGATCTCCTTCTACTGGATCTATGATTCCTCCTTATAAGATTTCTCTTCCAAGAACCTCTAGAGTATCTACCTCTAAACTTCTTGATGATATTGAGTCTATTAGAATATCTGACTAACAGATTCCTCATGGAATCCAGAAGTCTTTAGTAGAAATACATGTTGGGGACTGCAAAATTTTCCATAACCAGGCTATAGTGTATATGTATACTATTAAAAATTATGATCTAATTAGCATAGCCTAATCTACGTGATTAGAATTATACCTTTAAAATCTCTCTAGTTTGATCCCAAATAACAAGTATCAGCAATAAGCACGAATCAACTGCTCGAACTCAGTCTTCTGTTGTATCCCTTGTATACGCATTGCTCTAGAGAGAGTGGACTCGCCGCAGTTAGGGTTTCTCTTCTTCACAAAAATGTGTATCTCTCAATTATGAGCAAAGTGTAACCTTAGTAGCTTTTAGAGTGCGTATATATAGAGGCTACAACAGAGACCATAGGATTAGTATAACTAGGATTTTCTACGCAAATAAGGATTCCTAATCCAACCAGAATTAATCCTTATTTACGTAAATTATAATTTATACCACTAATGAATTATAATTGCACTCCCTGTTATACTAGAAATTATATTTCGAGCTTCATATTATTAAATACTTATTTATCTCCCCACATTAAGATTACAGATACCCGTCTATTAAATTAAATTACTGACAATTAAATTTAATAGACTTATTTAATTCCTTGAGACCTTCCACTTAACTTGTTTGATATGTCAGATTCATAATCCACCTGCAAGGTTTGACATAATCAAAACTTATAAACTTCCTCAAGGGGGTATCATCAATCCCTATACGAGAACGTGGATTTCATCAATAATTAATATTCACCATACACATAATATTATTGTCCAACTCACTGAGTTTATTGACCCGCAAAGAATCTTACTCTTCTGCGAATTAAAATAATAAACACTACATGTACGTGTCTATTTGTTATATTATGATTAAGAGCATAAGTACTCATAATAATCATAAGGTATTAATTATTTTATATGGTCAGTATAAAAACAATTACCTCAACATGGTCTTGTTCAATACACACAAAGTGTACTAGTGCAAGGAGTTAAAACTATACTGTTCTCCATAGTCAAGACAAACCTATTAAAACTTTGTACTACAGTCCTACTGATGGTGTGTCTAGTTTCATCTAAGACTGTGAATGATAAGCTTGTATTTCATAAGAACCGATAATCTAATCTTTCGTGTGTAAGTCATACTCTACACACCAAATCATCTACTATATAGAATAAGAGACACACATGTCTAATCATTAAATAAATAACGTAATACAAATATTGCTCACACAGATTCTCATTAAAATGGAATAATTAATTTATTAATAAATACTAATTTCATTATACAAAGTATATCTTTTAGTATAAATTCCTAACAATACATACTACTTCCGAAATAGATTTTAGACTTTAATGGATTTAAGTCTAAGAAGCCCAATAAGAGCAATCCTTAATAAGGAATTATTCCAACCATATTGTAAACTTTTCTGTGATTAGTATTTTCTAGTCTCAATTCTATTGATTTAGAAAATTATAAAAATTAATATTTTGATCATTTGTGTCATACTAAAAAATTAGAACATTTTGTTCATGATTTCTTTAGTATTGTGTTGAAACTTATTATATTAATATACTTGAAGAAAAAGTTTAGACCACAGACACTGGATCTGTTATCCATTCTATTTTTCCCCTTACTGAACTTATAAAAGTCACTAGTTCTGTAAGTTCTCAAGTTTTAAAGGCTACTGCTTATATTAAACCTTCTGTGGTTGAATTAATGCATATTACTATGAAAAGAGCTAAATCAAGCTTTTAAACAAAGTAATTATACAAATTTATATTTGCAAACTATTGGTCAACAATTGTTACATCTAGATAATAAATTAGATCAATTACATATGAAAATTTCAAATCTAAAACTTCAAGAGTCTAAATCTCCCCTTAAGGAAACAAAGACTACCTTACAACCCCCTCTGAATGTCAAAGGTTTCAAATTAGAATCCACGGATGAATTTGTTTCTGTCTTAGAAGATAAATTAAAATCTTTCAAGATTTTTATCCTTTCTGTTAAATCAGATACCATATTGGATCAGGATAGTTCTGATCAAGAAAATCAGAGTCATAGTTTTAAATTTGAACTTAATAAAATTGAAGCTCAATCTAGGCATTTAGAACATTATTATTATAAATGACCTACCCCTCAAAATGTACTTTTTGAAGAAAATGATAATTTTATTTAAAATAATTATCAAGTTAGTTTCATCTATAAATGAAATCTTGATGGTCTTGCTGATAAACAGACATTTGACATGTGTCATCGCATTTGTATGTACATCACTATTTGCAAATAACGAGGCAATAATGACAAATCCATATCCCAAATAGTTATTAGTGTGTTTATTGATGGTCTTCCCTTTCTTTTTGTTGAAAAAGTTAGAAAAGCTCTTCAGGATAGAAATGATGGTATTTCTATTCCTTACTCCAATCATTCTTTTAGTAGTCTTATAGACACTTGTATCCAAGAAGGATTAACTTTATGTAATGACATTAAGCTCAAAAGCCAACTTAAAAAGCAAAAGCTTATTGAGAAGTCTCAACTTGAAGATTTTTGTAATAATTTTGTCATGAATATTCCTAAACCTCTTTCAGATCGTCATAATAGATCTAAAAGTAAGAAAAAATCTTCTTCTAAATCTAAATCCTCCTATAGAAAAAAGAAGCGTTCTTATGAAGTTTCTACAAGTCAACCTTCTAAGAAGTTTATCAGAAAATCTTCTTCTAAAAAGAAATCACCTAAAAATAAAATTAAATGTTGAAAATGTGAAAAAATTGGCCACTATGCCAACCGATGTCTCACTAAAAAGAAGTTAAAAGAACTTCAGATTGGTTAACAGTTAAAAGATACTTTAGCTAAACTGCTTTTGAATAGTGAACCTGAAGATTCTGAACCAGAAAACTCTGAATCTATTGAACTTGATCAGGTTCAAGAAGATGACATGTCATCTTCTAGCGACCCTGAACTAGACAAGATAGATCCTTGTCAAGTTACTTGTAGTAATTACTACAAAGCCATTGTTGATATGCATGGTTTAAACATTAACATGCTTACACAAGATCAGCAAGCCATTTTAAAAATTTTAGACCAAATTTCTAATACAATAATGAAAGCTCTGATAATTGAAAATTTTCTAAAAAAGGTCAAAAAATATGATAATACTCCTGATATTACTAATGTTTACAGTATATCCAAAGTTATGAAAAAAATTCAGAATAAGAAAAAAAAAACCCTATTACGTTACAGGATTTACCCACTAAAATTAATCAGTTAAAAGCAGAAATTAAATCTCTGAAAGATGACAATTTAAGTCTAAATACTAGAATTAATAATCTAGAATTAAGCAAACAAGTCTCTTCTAGTTCTGTCTTACAAATAGAATCATCTAAGTCTCCTCTTCTCTAATATTTAGCTATTTTAAATGAAGTTACTTTTCAGAAGTAGTTCATCAAAATTACTTCATTCGTTCATAATGAATTATTAATTGAAAATCTCACTGCTTTAATTGATAGTGGTGTAGATCTAAATTGTGTTCAAGAAGGATTAATTCCAACCCAATATTTTGAGAAGATAAAGCATTCTTTAACTTCTGCTAGTGGTAATAAGCTACAAATACAATATAAAATTACTAATACTCATATTTGTAATTAGGATGTATGTATTCCATCAACTTTTTTACTTGTTAAAAATTTACAACATCATATTATACTTGGTACTCCTTTTTTTCACAGTATTATGTCTATTGAAAAAATTGACTCCACAAGCATAACTATAACTTTGTCTGGCTTAGTACCAAAGGTAGGGGCCTTGTGAGTAATTCCACAACCTTTTGAGGGGGTATTTTCCCTTCCTAATCCACGGTTGGGGTTATATCCCCTTCTTTTATCTTGATCATACGGGTTCATTCCTACAAGAATTCTTGAATCAGGAAATCAGGAAGAGCATTATCTTTTCTTTTGATATAATCTATATCAAAATCAAACACAAATAGTTGTGCTTGCTATATAGCAATTATATGCTTATATGCATCATGTTTAACATATTTGCTGAAAATATATTTTTCAGCTTGACAAACTATTTTTAACAAAAAAAATTTATTTAATAAATCATCTTGAAATTTAGAAATGTATTTAACAATAGAAAGAAGTTCTTTATGCACAACAGCATATTTGAGCTATGTTGGGGTCCATTTACCATAAGCATATCTTATCAAGATTTATTTTTTTGTATCAGGTATCACCTGAGTAAGAATTCTACCGTAACCAATATGGTTGGCATCAGTTTGTACAATTTAAAACCATGCAAGATTAGTAAGAGTCAAACAAGGAAGATTTTTAATCTTAACCTTGATCTTTTAAACAGCCAAAGTATGATTTGGAGTCTATGGAGAATGAGTTTTCTTTAATATATCATATAAGATAATAGAATCATTTACCAAGTCTTTATAATAGGAGTTAATATAATTTAGACTCCCTAAAAATCATTATAATTTTGTTTTATCCAAAATTTCATTAGAAAATTTGAAAGCAAACTCTATACTACGAGAAATAGAAACAATTTGTTCCTAACGGATGTTGTGTCCCAAAAAGCAAACAGTAATTTGAAAAAGTTTCATTTTAGAAGTAGATATAACTAATCCATTATGTAATATAATTTTTTTTAAAATTTCTAAATGACGGAAATGTTGTTCAAGATTTAGAGAAAAGACTAAACTATCATTAATATAAACTAAAATAAAGTCAATGTATGAAATGAAAATATCATTCATAATATTATGAAATTCAAAAGGAGCATTTTTCAAACCAAACGGCATAACATTCCATTTATAATGCCATATGAGAATAGTAAAAGCTGTTTTGTATCTATCAGATTCAACGACCTGGATTTGTCAATATCTCGATTTTAAATCAAATTTAGAAAAGATAATAGCCCTATAAAGACGATCAAGTAAATCTTTTTTATTAGGTATAGGATTCATAATCCATTTTAAAATCTTATTAAGGGGTAAATTCAATATTGATAGGCATTGGCTGCAATCGATCAGTACCTTGATCAGTATGAAAGTTACCCTTCTTAATATAGTTATCAAAACTGAACCAGATCGGTCAATTCAACCGATTGAAAGAAAAATCAAACCATGAACCGGTCTGATTCAACTAATTTATCAAAGATACAATTGAAACAAATTAAACCGTGTTGAACCGATTAGTAATTTAAAAAATTGATGAACCGGCTAAAATAGAGTGTACCAGATGATTTTTTAAAAAAAGTCAAAATAGCCCAAATTGCGCTTGATTTAAACCATTTGTTTATAGAAAACAAATCTTTTATGGTCATTTAATAAAAAATAAAATAAATAAGTAAAATTTTTAAACTAAAAGCAAAAAAAAAAAGAAAAAAGAAAAAGGAAGAAATATGGGGAAAAAGTATCAATGGGCATTAGAATAAAGAATAATAAATTTGAGAGGAAAAAAAATCTCTGAATGTTTTTAAAATTACTTATTTTTATATTTTTTTATAATTAGTTTGAGTTATTGTATAAAAATAAATATCATTTAACTCATTGATAATTTTTTTAACTGTTATTTCTATTTGAATATATTATTATTATTATTATTATTTATCGTATAACTTGAACCAATGAATCAATGTCTTGATCGGTTCAATGACTGATTCAATTTTAATAATTATGTTTCTTAGTATTACTTTGGTATCAATAACTAGGGAGCGGTTTTGCTGTCATCAAGTTGGGAATTGTTAGTCTTGTTGATGACATGGTCCAATAAAAAGTTATCATGTAACAAGTCTAAAAAGTGTCATTCGTACAGGATTGTAAACTTTAAACCCCACTCTCTCTCCATCTCTTCCTCTCGCCCGTCTCTCTCTCTAAACCAAAGCATCTAGCTATGGCGACCATGGACAGCTACCCAGACCCAACGTCCTCTCTCTCTCTCTCTCTCTATATATATATATATATATATCTATATTATTATAATGCAAATCATTAAATTTGGTAAAATTGATAAAACTTTAAATTCAAAAAAGTGTTATATTGCATTACTCTTTTTTATTTAAATTCAAAAAAGCTGGTGAAGTTTTAAATTCTGTCAAAAAATTCGTTTGTATTACATTACTCTTTTTTATTTAAGAGTTATTATTATGGGTGATTTGATTTAGAATAACGTTATACAACTAAAAATTAGGAATAAATTTTCTGTTAGTATAATATTACCATTATAAGATTATATTCTAATCCCACATAGACTAATTCATCAATCACTCAAGGTTAACATGGTTCATAAATCCCTTGACCCAAACGGATAAATAATTGTCTGAACGTCATGGTGATCTGCCTCCTACTGGGCAAAAGGGCCTGCTCATACCCGTTACGCCCGTTCACCAAAACAAAGAGATATCTTTTAACTTTAGGCCGTAGACCGACAATAAAGCCCATGAGTGGCCCACCTTCATACCTATAAAGCCCAAGGACCAGAGTGGTGAACGGCTAAATTTTTGATATTGCTTTATCGGTTAACCTGCAGGTCTAGAGAATTGCAAGAAGATAGAGTTGAGTTAGGTTTACGAGAAGACAAATTCAAAATAAATGTGGCACCGTATGTTTGGAGGGCCTCTTCGTTGATGCCAATTCAAGCCCCTGATCCTGGGTGCTCTACCTCTCATACTTACACAACCTAAGAGCCGATTGGTTAATGGCAGAACTAGTTTTACATCCGTATAAATAAAGATTGAACAATATAATTTACTTAAAAAAAACAGTGACAGGTGAATTTTGGATTTAACTACGTGGCAATTACATCAAAATTATTTATAGAATTAAAATTTTAACAGATATTTCGGTCCAAGTCTACCATCCCGGAATTAGAGAGAAAATCTCTAATCCTGTCGCATACTCTGTCAACATGCCAATGGCAAAACCAAACATGGCCCACCTATCCAAAAATTTAAGAAATTAAGTTAATCCTCGAAATAGGGAAAATAAGATGAAGCCAGTTATTTGGGGGTTTTTTTTTACCAAAATAAAGTCAATTCTAATATATATTCCCCGAACCAAAAGTTTGGAAAAGTTATTCCCAAAATCAAGTAAAATGTTTTTCCAAAAACCATTTTATGCTAAAGAGTTGTTGACTAAAATGTTTTATTTTCGTCCCTACCATACCTGCCAAAAAAAACATATAAAACGTTTTTACTAATAACGTTTTAGGTAAAACGTTGCTACCAATAACATTTTACGTAAAACGTTCATATAATACAAAATCTTGTCTTGCTAGGTTATCTCTAAGCCAAAACTTGGAAATAATGTTGGTTTTTTTACCAAACAAAGTATATTTTCAAGTTTATTCCCTAACCCAAAATTTTCTCAAATTTATAATCTATTAAAATAAAATTTGAGGTTATTTTAAATGTCCAACGTCATTCATGATTGATTCTATATTAAACATTAGTGTAATTTTTTTTCCATATACAAAATCAAATAGTCTATGAGAAAATCATTATTCATTTTGTTGCGAAACCTAATTTTGATTAGTCTACCAGCAAGTCATTTGTTCCGCAAAAAATAGATAGGACCCATAGATAGTCCACTATTTTTTTATTATTTATCTTAAAAATAATTATTTGCAAAACGAAATTTCTATATTTTTAAATTGCTAAATAAGAAAACAAACTATTTGTTCATTGGGTCTTCAAAAATCGTAAATATACAAATTAGAGATAATAATTTTACATTTACAATAGATAAATATACAAATTATTAAAAAAAATACAAAAATCACTAGGTCTATTAAAAAATTTTGGTGGTTCTCTTAAAATACAATAATCTATTTTTCTATTGTTTATCTTAAAAATAATTATTTGCAAAACGAAATTTCTATATTTTTTTGAATATCTACGTAATATATTTTTTAGTGTTTATCTTCACAAATATTTACTTGTAAAAACGAATTTACTATATTTTTACATTTTACATTTTAAATTGCTAAATAAGACAACAAACTATTTTTTCATTGGGTCTTGAAAAATCAGAAATATACAAATGAGAGATACTAATTTTACATTTAAAATAGATAAATATACAAATTATTTAAAAAATACAAAAATACTAGGTCTATTAAAAAAATTTGGTGGTTCTCTTAAAATACATTAATCTATTTTTTATTGTTTATCTTACAAATTATTTACTTGCAAAACCAAATGACTATATCATTTTTGAATATCTTCATAATTTTTACAATTTAATTTTTTATATCAACAAACAAACTAAATAAAAAATTTTAGATCCATTTTTTTCGTTAGGTTTAAGTTTTTCTTACATTATTTATAATCTAACTATTTACTCACTCACATAATACTAAATTTTTTTAACCCTAACAAGGCCATCATGAAAAACATTTATATTAAACAAAAAATATTTATCTTAGACAAACATTTATATTAACTGTTTACTAATTAATGACACAAATAATGTGAAACCCTAATCTCATATATATCATGATTAGTTGAATTAGTTTATTTAATTTAATTTACATCTATTGCATGGTTAATTATAAATTGTGTGTGCCTCGTGTCATTTCATTAGTGATAAGTTAGATGGTGAGTTGAGTGGTGAGTCATTAATGAGTAAGTGTATAGGATACCTAAGGGTGTGAGATACATTATTGTATTTATATTGATTTCATTGAAGTGAAATGAGAAAATGGGAGGTTGTCAGTGGAGAGAAAGAGAGAATGATGACAAGAGGGGACAAGGAGGCAAATGAAAAAAAAAAAAAAAAAAAAAAAAGGAAAGAAAAAAAAAAAGAATGGTGGGGGTGAGTGACCTAGCATGCATGATGGGAGAGAGAAGAGAAAAAAAAATAGAGAGAATGAAGAGATAGCTGTCATTATAGAGAGAGAGAGAGAGAGAGAGATAGATATAGAGTTATAGAGAGAGAGAAGAGAAGCTTAGAGAGAGAGAGAGAGCAATCGGTGGAAAAGAGGAAGAAGAAGAAGAAAAGAAAAAAACCTAAGGAAACTTTCTTGCACTTTGTTTTCCTCATCTAAAGTGAGTATCATGCTTGTTTCATCTTGTTTTCTCTAATCATTGCATTTTGTATGAGTCATTAGATGGAAGGAGGAGGATGGAGGTGAGATCTTTTATGGTAAAAACTTAGAATCATCTATGGCTACCATAACAGTCTTATCTATGAAAAGGCTACTATTTGGAGACATTTCGACCTAGCTAAAAATTTGATTTGTGACTGAATTTTTTAACACTGTAAGTTAGAGTTATGAGGATCATTTTAGGCTTTGGATTCACTTAAAAATGTTGTAATTTCGAATTATGGTGAATTTTTGAAGTGAGACTGTCTCTGTAGATTTTTTATGACCAGATTTGCGACCCCTGGTTTGATTGAATATTCGACTAAGTTAAAGTGGTTCAAAAATTATGAAATTTTTATTGTATCTATTTAAATGTAGATGAGAATACATACCAAATTTCATATCATTTAGATATCGTTTACCTATGTTATTAATTTATCAAAGATAGACCATCCGCTATTGAATTCGAGTTTCTGCAGCATTGCCCTATTTTAGAAATTACCAAATAAATACTTAGACATGTTCAAAAAATATAAAATTTGGTCTGGATACTCTTTGAGATGTCTATTTTGTCTTTCTAAAGTTTTGGAATTGTTAGGTATAAGCTCACGAAATTATGTCCAGATTATGAAACTTGTATTAGTTTTGACAGATTAGAAGACTTAGTGTATTTTGATATTTTTCTGCTCTAGCTTTACATTGGAAGTTTAATTGAGATTATCATATAGCAGTTCTAACCCATAATTTCAGTGCTATAACTTGTTTGGAGTGTATACATTATAGTGATGATTATTGTTGAATTATACATTGAGTTTCCTACACTAATACGGTTGTGGTGATAGAAGCTAACGGAGAGCAAGATCCTTCAATGTCAATAAAGAAGTGATCTTTGGCGTAGTGTGTGTGCGGTGACAAGTGAAATTTTGAGATAATCTTATTCATATTGAATGAATTATTTTCTATATGTATGATGGTGATGAATTCATATGAAGTCTTAAAAGTGTTTATACATAAGATGAAATTGGTATTTATATATATGAGAAGTTATATGGAGAGATCGATGATTATATATATATATGATGGCATTACATATCATCCATATTGTATGCCTTACATTGCACTAGAGAGAATTAACCACGGTGGGTTAACCAAGGCTTAGTCATGGTGGACTAGCCTAAGGGTGCTACGGTGGGCATTCCTTGATAATGCGCCATCAATATATTAGGCCAACGTTATCTAAAATTGCGCGCTCATGTGAGTGATACATTCATTGCATTGAGGCATCCATGATATATATATTGATCATTTCTACCTGTGTACATTATAGGTGTTTATTACCATTCTCTATGAATTTGTTTATCTACCGTGAGCACGTTGACTTTTAGTTCACGCCCATACAGACTTTTTGTGACAGGTGAGCAATGAATAGAGTTCGGTTCACTGCAGTCTTGGTCCTTACCGTGGTGGCAATCATGTCGATGTCAGGATGTCGAGTCTCGGGACTTGGGAAAGCTCCATTGTCTTACTTTCAGTTTTATGGTTGTGTTTTATATGAGACGTTGGGACTTGGTGTTATGTTTTAACTCGATACAATGGTAGAGAATTTTGAAAGGATGTTGATTATTTTCCAGTGGTAATGTATCTATGATTTATGGTTTCCTTTGATGTATCTTGGAGAGTTTATTATATTTTTCTCATTGTATTATTTATCTATTATATTTCGCTGCGCTCTTTTATTTTCGAGTATGTGTTGAGGTGTCGTTCGCAGGTACGGTGACATGTGCGATCACGTCTCGCCTAATATGACATAATTAATGTTTAATTAGGTTGGAAGTGTGACAAATAACATGACATAAAATAAATAAATCACATCTATTAAACAACTTCATAACATAACAACAATATATTATATAATAATTATATATCACACAACAATGTATCTAACTCCATATATTTAACAAAAATATCATAAAATTATAACTATATAACAATGCATATATTTATATATATATATATATATACATCTAACATAATATGTATATAATACTACAATACACCTAAACAAGGTAAATAGAAAAAAATAATGCTTACCAACCAAAGGAAGTGGTTGATGGAGTGAAGGAAGCAAGGAAGATGGCTGCTGGTAAAAAAGGAGCAAGATGAGTGGTATTTGAATTATATTGTAACTATATATTTAACAATAATATGTATAACCATTGTAAGCACCCCATTTTTGCCCGATCAGCAATCTCCAGCTCGACCGGGTCCAGTTTTCAAACACCACAGCACATACAGGTTCAAGATGAGCCTTTCAATCTCCAATCCAACCAACTGGTCACTTCTCGGGCCCACAAAGACCTGCTAGAGCCATAAGCACTATCATTCTAGGCAGTTTTTCGGACCGGGCGATCTCGAAAACCAACGCCATCCAGATAGCTTCTCGAGATCGGGCGATCTCGGGGACCACACCTCATCAAATTTCAGAACGGTTCACTTCTAGCGCTTGCTAGCCCGCCAACATAGAATGTCCATCATTTGGTAGTTCTCTGAGACCGAACGTTCTCAAAGACCAACACCACAAATTCAGGTAGCTTTCTAGGACCAAGCATTCTCAAGAACCAATACCACCCCTACAGGTAGTTCTCTAAGACCGGGCGTTCTTAGAGACCAACACTGCACAGGTAGTTTACTGAGATTGGGCAGTCTCAAGCACCAACACCTAGGTCAACATCGGTACCTGCTAGCCCGACTCGATGAAAAATGACCAAACCTGCCCCTTGGGCCTCCAGGCACGTTTTGAAAAAGTTTAAAATCTCTCAAAACGATAAGTCTATCCTTCCAAAATGTTGTTAAACCATTAGACGTCCCCCGCACACCATTTGATCCACTTCCGGTCCTATTCCACCTCACTTCAGTCAAAATGACCATTTTGCCCCTAAACACCTCAACACTGCACAAACCCCGCCAAATGGTAAAAGACTCTCCCAAAACCATCCCTGAACAACCCCACAGGCTTAACAGAACACATTGAACCATTCCTAACAATTTCCAGCCAATTCTGGCCAAAATGACTGTTTTGCCCCTGACAATCCAAACATGCCCCAAGACAGCACCGGTCCTAGGATTTCGAGCAAAGGGTTTCACCATACACCCTTTTTTAACCCGAGGAGGACCCTACGACACTAAACTCACATGGCTCGATAAAAGTACCCTGGAGCGTCTCGTAGATGCTCCACCTAAATTCTCTTTTCCCCCAATTCTCTGGTTATAACGCACCGTCAATTGACTTGAGAAATGCGTAAATCAGGGAATTCTTGAAAGCTCGTTCATAGATTTTTCTATCAATACGGCTTGATCGGATAGATCGTCTCTTGAAGCCCTCCATCGTACGGTGCAAAAACTATAACTTTCAGCAACCCCTAGAGCGTCTCGCAGACACTCCGCCAAGGTTGACTTTTTCTCCAATTCCCTGAGAAAAACGCACCGTCAAACGACTTGAGAAATGCGTAAATCTGGGAATTCCCAAAAGTATTTCCAGAGTACTTTCCATCGGTATGGTCTAATCGAAGAGATCGCTTCCCAAAGGCCTCGATCACACGGCACGAAAACAGCCACTTTCGAATAACCTAGAGCGTATCACAAACGCTCCACAAAAGTGTGATTTTATGCACGCTTCCCAAGATGATATCCCATGCTTCCAAACACAATTTAAACTTTCTAAAAACATGAAAGTTCACAAGAAACCCTAAGAAAGCGCTGCGACCAATTCCCCCGAAACCTTCCCAGTTGGCTCAGTTATCAAGACAAAGTTTGGACGAACCTTTCCGGGGATGGAGCGTATGCTACATGCACCCAGATTTTGATCAGATCAACCAAATTTTGATCAACAGTCGAGATTGAGTCAGTACAATGGGTGCCACGTAGCGTTCTGCCAGTAGAATAGTACCCGCGCATGTAGGACATGCGCCTGTGTAAATTTTTACACAGGCGCATGTGCTACATGCGCCAGTGTCTGAAAGTTTTGCCTATAAATAAAGGTCTCCGCCTTTGCATATTCCATGTCCGAAATTGATGCGAACCCTCTGTTGAAATCACTCAAGAACCTTGAATCCTTACATATATTCCACCCCAACACAGGCTAGATTCAACCCCTCTCAAGCTCATACACTTCACCTACAAGGCCTTATACACTATTACACACTCTATTCCAACCCCTCAAGCCTTCTTGAAATCATTCAAGCTCCAATCAAGACATCCATTTAAGACTACAAGTGTGTTGAAGGCAAAAGGTGGTATTCCTTTTACATTTGTGTCTTCCCCCACTCTTCACTTTCCCCTCCTAGCCTACTTAGGCTATTCTCTATTTTAATTCCCATCTATAACCCCCCATTCTTGCATACTTGAGCCAAGAGGGCTCTTAGATCATACCTAGAGGAAAGCAAGTGAGAGTCATCATGTAGATGGACTTCTCACTAGCCTACTTTAAAATGGTATGGCCTAAGAGCCCTTTGTTTATGTGGTGAAGCCTATAAGCCTTGTACGTGATCATGACCCCTTGCATATTGCTATTTTGATCATGTCTTGCATGCTTGGTTTCATTTTTGTGCTCATCACCATGTTCTACAATGCCTACATTACTCTTAGCTATATGTCATCTCCAAGCTCCATATTTCTTTCAAAGATTGGTCCAAGGGTTGGCCCCTTAAAGTTTAGGATGGGATTTTAGAAATCATGTCTTAGAAGATCCCCTACTAGCCCCCTAACTCTCATTTTGGAATCAGGACATTTTAATTTGCATAACGGTTATTTTCTCATTCTCTAACTTTCAAGATTTCTATTCTTTCAATTTTAGTGGTTGGAATGGCCCCATGGAACCCCTCTTGAGTGTCTCCCTTTAATTTGGCCATATGAACCCTCTCTTGATGGAATGGTTTCCTTAAAAAATGGTCTTTAAAAATTCTTCTCCAAAGATGATTCTAAAAAATGCATTCTCTCCATCTTTGCATCACAAATACTTTTCCAAAAACTACCATTCCTTTAAGTGTAGTGGTTGGAATGGCCCTATGGAACCCTCTCTTAAGTGGTCTCCCTTTTGATTGACTATAGGAACCCTCTCTTGATGGAATGGCCCCCTTGAAAAATAGTTTTTGAAAATCTTTCTCAAAGATTATTTTCAAAAGTGCATTCTCTCTATCTTCATATTAAAAATGGTGCCTTAAAAAGTTATCATCACCATATTGATTTTTAGACCCCCTACACTCTTGTCAAGATTATGGTTATAATGGCCATGAGAAAACCTTCCTTGGAATGGTCTCCAATCACCAACCATATAAACTATATTCTTGGCTACAGCCAAAATTTTAATGGAAATGATCTTCAAAAGGGTTGTCCACTAAAGTCCATTGCATATCATGTTTTATCTTTCAAAACTCTTTCCAAAAGTGCATTAAACCAACTTTCAAAACCATGTTCCAACCCTATCCTAGATTAACTTGACCCTGATTACCTAACCCTAGGTTAACTTGACCCTAGTTACCTAACCCTAGGTTAACTTGACCCTAGTTGTCCAACCCTAGGTTAACTTGACCTTAGTTGCCCAACCCGAAGTTAACTTGACCCTAGTTCACTCACCTTAGGTTATCATAACCCTATGTCATCCTAACCTTAGGTTAACCCTACCCTCGTTAGTTAACCCTAGGTCAACTTAATCCTAGGTTAACCAAACCTAACCCAAGTTAATTAATCTTAGGTCACCCCCAACCCTAGGTCAACCCAACTTAGGGTAGTATGTTTTAAAGTTCCAACTCTTGAACCCTTTTCTAAATGATCACTCAATTTCAAACTATTCTCATAACCCATTTTACCAAAACCTCCTACTCTCTTGATTTCAAAACAACCAACTCTCTAAACTCTTCAAATGTTCTTACATTCCATCTTCAAGGCATTTCCAAAAATGTTTTCAAAATATCACAAACCTAAGGTATCCCTAACCCTCTTATGGTTAAGGATTCCAAGGAAAAGTGATAAATCAATAACAACTTCCAAGGTTGTTCATATTAGGATTCCAAACTCTTAACTATTTTCAAAGACCATTTTCAAAAACTAATTCATCAATACATTCCAAGGTTTTCAAAATAAGACTTCAAAAACACTTTCAAGTACTTTTGAGTCATGCCAAAGTATCTTTCCAAAACTCTCTTAAGTCGATCCAAAACATTTTTAAAACACTCCACCATCCACTTTCAAGTCTAAACTTCTAAGACTACAAATAGTCTTCAACTTCCAAAACCACAAAGTGTTTTCAACTTCCAAAGACCTCCAAGTGTCTTCAAACTTTTCCCAAGACCTTAAAGTATCTTCAAACTTTTCCAAAGACTTCAAAGTGTCTTCAAACCTTCCAAGAGGCCCTAATGCACCTATTTCTCATCGGGCTCTTGCCCGAACTATGATTGACCTGATTCTCGCCAAATGAGATACGTAGGCAACTTAAAATGGTGTGACCATAACTTTTATTTCAACTCCAATCCCTTTTTTAAAAATTTCAATCAATTCAAAGTTTTCATTCCAAACTCTTTTAAAACCCCCAATATCTCCAAACTTCTTCTAAAAACTTGTATCATGCATCATCCATCCAAAAAGTGATGACTAAACCTTATTTTTCTAAAGTGGATATTAAATGGACAATGGTAACCGGTTATTCTAGTGAGTGAAAAAATGGTGATTAGACATGTAAGTACCGAAAGGGCGGGGTAGGGTGATGATCTTAGGATGTCTTCCCTACACGTAACTAACCCCCAGACCATAAATTTCTGTTTTCAAATGACCGAAATAGAGTTATTTTCCAAAAGGGTTTAATTCTTTCCAAAGGTTGCCAAACAACCTATTTTCTTAAAAACTCTTTCTTAAGGGAGTTTTCAAAACCTTTTTCAAAAACCCTAAATTTTATCTTCGGATTAGCGCTTAGTTTTAGGTGACCTAACTCACCTTAATCAAGTTAGGTGGCGACTCTTATTTTTCTAAAAAAGCCCTTAGTCAAACCAATTTTCAAACCTAGCCGCACTTAATTTTCTAAGAGGATGAGTTCTAGTGACAGAATTCCGTGCTTTAGGGTCTCCGAGCCGAAAGGACCTTGGATACCCAAAAACCAGGGCGCGACCACTGGCAACTCCGATGGGGAATACTTAGAGGGTTAGGCCATTAACATGTCTCTTCACCCTTTATTCACCAGGAATATCCGGTTATTTTGTCCAGTTTTATCCACTCTTCAAATTTTTCAAGTTTCCAAAGCAAACCTTATTTTTCAAAATGATTTTCAAATAAGTGTCATCACTTACATTCATTTCATACATTTTTGCTCTTGCATTGACCATCCATCTTATCTTGCATTGAGTTTTTTGAAAAGTTACTAACTCTTTGCATTTTCCTTTTGTAGGTGGACCTTTATTCACATTTTATTTTACATCTTATTTGTTGCTATGTATGTGAATGAATGAACAGGATGTGGTGTGTGTTGTTGGGTCCTTTCTTCCATGTTCAAAAATTTCACACACACTTGGTGCACTCACTTGCATTTGCATCTTGCATATATTACCTGGTTACTACCTTTCTAGATAGAAGGGGGAACAATATATTGACTGTGGACAGATGATGTGTTCTTAGCCTACGGTCTCTTTATAGTTCCCCCGCTTGAACCACCAACCAAAGATGGAGTTCACCCTTTCTTGGTGGACGTCGGAGGTTTGAAGGTTCGAGGACCAAGCTTTTTAGGAAGTATTAGTAAACCCCCAACCTCATGCTTATGTAGCACACCATGCATAGCTGAACCTTTGCTAGATTTAGGACACACGCGTCAATTTCAAAACCAAGGAGGAAAGAGCGACCGCTTTATTTTTCCCTTATAAATTTTGTTTAATCCTTGCTATTATGCTATCTAATTCTTGTTGCTTTTATGTACATGCATCATAACTGCTTATGTATCGGAACTCATTTCAAGACAAGAGTTCTCAAAGTAACTCAAGTCATTGCATCTTCATACATCCAATCAATCCCTAGAGAAAGGCTCAAAGACCTTCTCGTCTAATTCAAGCCAACCCAAAACTCCTAAGGGTACCACGAGACCCTAAGGATTCATGGCATGCATCAAAGTCATCTCATAGAGAGGGGCCCTAATCCCTCTTTCGCTCATAGAGATAAGGTTGCCAAAAAGACAAAGGGCAATCCGAAAGCAAGGTCTCTCACCGGCCTTCACCAAAGAAGGAAAATCTGAAAACTTAAGAATAGTTTAAGATTTCAAATGTAAAAATAGAATAGGCGAAGGTCTCAAGGAAAATGTTCCCTTTCCCCTTCAAATGTACTTTTAATCCCATATATAAAGAAAGAAAAAGAATCAAATGCAATAAAACTACCCTTTCTACTTCTATCCAATGAATGAATGTGTGAATGAATGAATGAACATGCTCGCACAGGTATAGTATTGCATACAGGGGCAACTCCTATCTCCAAATGTGAGCCAATGCATCATGCTTAGCCCCCCCTCAAAAAGTAGGGGCATCCTTAGGCCATGCATTGCATAAAAACTTTTCAAAAATGGGCACTAACTTTTGCCTTGTTTCTTGTCTTTTCACTTTTTCCCTTTCTTCTCTCCCATTCAAAGGTTAAATTTTAGACACAAAGAAAAAAGGAAGAAACCGATCAGAACTTCACTCGATATCCGAAGATCGATCCTCACCAGACATCAGATACTAATCATGGCAACAGAACAAAATGCTTTTATAACCAACAACCATGTCACTCGCGAGGACATCAATGAGATCAAAAGCAAAATAGATGAAATATTCAAGCTGGTACAAGCAATGACATTCAAAGGGCCCGCTCCAACAGTGCCCTCAGCTTCAGTACTGCCCAACCGCCCACTTACGCAGGGGCAAGCCCGAATATTAGAAGAATTGGCAGGACTCAAAGAGAAAATGATAGGGATGGAAACCACTATTTCATTGCTACTACCCCACACAAGCATAGTTAACTTCAAAGGACAAAAGGAGTCATCCTCCCCTTTGGATGATGTCACCCAGCCACAATTTGCCACTATACCCAATCCGCATGACTCTGCCCAAGAACTCAGCAAAAGTCAAACCCCAGCTACAAATGAGCATACCACTTCCCCAGAGAAAAGAATTGTGAAAGATCAGGACTCCACTCAGCTAGGATGCGCTCCAAGTGTAGCTTACCACCAACTTTGCAAATCCAGGCGCTTGATTCCAAAGCTTGTTCTCGATACGATCCCTGATTTAGGTGCCCCAGACTTGCGTTCCAAAATTCATTCCCAAGGTCATAATATCGATGGCAACCACAGACTAAAGCGCAAAATCCAGAGCTTCAATGACCCCCAAGCCATGGACCTTGCAAAAATCAGTGCAACAAAATTTGGCCCACTATCCTCAAAACTGGTAACCTATGCAGCACTTGTATCACCCACTTTTGAGCTAGTTTGCGCTCAGCCACAAGCCAAATCCAAAAGAGCAAAAGGGTGGAGTCGGCCTTTTACCCCATTAGCTTGCACCTAAACAACTGCTTACTATGATCTTTTGAAAGCAGGATACTTGCACCCATTACCAGCTCAACCACTGCCCAATCCCCTGCCACCCTTCTTTGACCCAACACTCAATTGTAAGTACCATTCGGGGGGACAGCGACATAGCACGGAAAATTGTCGCCATCTAAAGCATAAAATCTGAAATTCAAAAATTAGATCCAATCCCTGTTATCTTCACCAGCCCATTGCAAGATCACACCCTTAACCAAAACCCAAAAGGAGGCGTAAACTCTGAAAAACTACTGGCCCAAGGGGGTAGCCCGAGCATGGTGTCTAAAGTCGATAAGAACGAGGAGAAAGAAGAAACCCACAAGAACATGACACTCACCCACGCCTACAGTGTTGCGGATGAAATTTTGCTCTGCCATCCACAGCCTAATGAGGCAGCCAGCACACTGAGGATGGAAGTAGCCGGCATGTTCCCGAAACCTGTTTGAAGGGGTTTGTTTTCCAAAAAAGAGGGATGTATTCTGGACCCTACCTTTTATTATTTATGTTTTAAATTCAAAACTGAGCATGTAAACAAAAATCATATGATGAAAAAGGGTTAAAATTTTCATGTTTATATCAATTGTTTCATTACCTTCCATGAATGATGTTTTCCTTTAGGAATTCTCCTTGAAATGTTTACCCTGACTTGGAGGATGGGATAGCATAAGCACCACCTTTAATAAGAGATAATCTTTAACTCCAAAAAGAGGGGAGAGAGAAATAGGAAGAGAAAAGGGAAATAGAGAGAGGTAAGAGATAAAGATCCATATCATTAAAATCTAAGGGGTGACTCCCAAAGGACATCCTGGCAAAGCAACAAGTAGCTACGCCTTCAAAAGGAAGATTAACACACAATAGCAAGTCTAGGTTGATTGAATCTTTGAAAAAAATTAGAAGAACCGAAACAAAGATTTCTTTTATAGTGTTTGTCCTACACGTGCACAATCACTGGGGCAAATATTCAATTATGAATAGATTGATGTGCATGCTTGTTTGAGGTTAAATCTCATGTGCATGATCACTTGCATAAATATGTGTCAATGGTTTTGATGATCTTTACCATATTGGTGATTCATGTTCAACTTAACGCACACTTCTCGAGACTTCTTAGAATATAAAATCCGCCTTTATGATCTATTTTAAATAGGTTAAATACTTGCAGATTGTCTTAAACCTAGATTGACCTTTTGTCGATTCCTTCACTCATCACTTATAGAAAGGGCTACCAATAAGTTTGAGTGCAGCTACCATTGTTATGTGACAAGAGGAGAAGGCTACCTGCTCATGTGTGTGAAAGCCGCCATACTTTACATTTATGTATTTCCATCATTGGAGAGATAGGGTTGGACTTCCACCAAAAAAAAAAAAAAGCATGGGATGAAACAAGTTTGACTTCTAGGTGTGATAATCTGTAAGCTATTATGCCATCCTAGATCACGCCCAGGGTCTATATTCTCATTAGTCTCTGTGAAGTTCACACTTACACCGATACATTGTCACTAATATGGTCTTAATCATCTCACGACCAATTGTGCTTGTTTCGTGTGGTTTCGTGCATATTTAATGTTGATCTTTTCAAGCTAAGCTGCATTTTAATATTCATGAATCTATATTTGCCCTACATTGATTGATCATGTCTTTATAGGGCTCTCATAATTTGAAAAGTTTAATGGTTCTACAAAAAAAAAAAAACAAAACAAAACAAAACAAAACAAAAACAATTTTGGGCTTTCCTACACTTTTAATAGGTTTCAAAGTTTTTCCAAATTAAGGACAGAAGCTACCTGCTGCTTTGCCAAAAGAGCGATATCGGCCATCACTCAAGAGCCCCGCCTGGAGGAGTTTTCCGTTTCATCAGAAGAGAAGGGAAGAATGAGTCAGTGAGTTAAATTTCTGAAAGTGATGCGAATGCTGTCACATCCTGGCAAGAAAAGGGGCAGAACTTGAGAGGGAAATCCTAAGAGAAGAACAGAAGTTCAAAAGATTACCTGATCTTATGATATAATGCACATAACTGAACATTAACCCTGGGGCAACCCCAAGACATACATTCATTTCCGTCTATATATGCATTCATCAAAAAGCATGAAATACATTTAAATTCCATTCCATATATTAAACATGTGCCTTCATTTTCATACTTGTATTAACCTGTATGACAAGCATTTATTCCAATTCCTGTACAAACCATATTTGTTCATGCATTCATCAAAAAGTATAACATGCATTCAAAATCCATATCTGTGCATTTATCAAAAAGTATGATGTGCATTTAATTTCATTCATGCATATGCATTCATCAAAAAATATGACATGCATTTAAAATCCATCTCTGTGCATTCATCAAAAAGTATGATGTGCATTCAATTTCATACATGTTCATGCATTCATCAAAAAGTATGACATGCATTCAAAATTCCATCTTTATGCAATCGTCGAAAAGTATGACATACATTTAATTCCATTCTTATGTAATCTCGTGCCTTCATCAAAAAGTATGGCATGTATTCAATACCATTCTTGTATATGCATTCATCAAAAAGTATAATATGCAGTTAAGTTTATTCCTGCATAAGCCTATGCATTCATAAAAAAGAATGACATGCATTCATTTTCAATCCTTGTGTAAACCCGTGCATTTATATCCATCCACGAATATAACATATATCATTTTAACTTCTTGTGAAAATTTTAAATAGCTTGATCCGCTCTTTTTCAAACAATGAAGACTAGGGCAACGTCCCACCCTCGACCTCCCTAATTAACTTCAAAAAACTTGATTCAACTTTTTCAAATCATCAACACTGGAGCAATGACCCACCCTACACCTCCCATTCAATCTCAAACCAATCGATCCATTCAAAAAGGAACCCACCAAAGATGTTTAACCCTTTAGATCTCTCAAACTTTTCAAAAGAGGCCTCTCTCCTCCAGAAACAAACCCAAGATGTTCGACTTCATAAAAGCACAAAGAAGCTATGTCAGCAAAAATCCTATTATGCCCAGCAAAAGCAAAATTCAGCAGTCAAGTAAACACCAAACATTCCAAGTTCAAGAAATCTCCATCAGAAAGGTCACAAATGACCTCCCATTCAAGCTCTAAGACAAACGAACTACAAGCACGGAGCAGTATCTGATGATTCCCCAAGCTCAACTATCTCCAAAGCTTTAAGGTAAAGCCAAGATATAATTCTAACCAAATTGTCTCAAAATCAACTTTTAAAACAAAAGCCCTTGCTTTCTTTCAAATTCAAAATTTAGTTTTTAAAAATCCCAAAAACTTTCAAGGTTTTGTCTACAAAAACTTTCAAAGCTCAAAAGCTTTCAAAACTATTTCTACAAAAAAAGTTTCAAACTCAAAAGATCAAAGCTCTTGTTTTCTTTCGAAAATCAAAATCAATTTTCATATCCAAAAAGAAATTTTTAAAGCTTTTTCCACTAAAAGTTTCAAATTTCAACTCAATTTCAAAGAAGAAAAATCCTGCTTTCTTTCAAAAACACCATCAAGTTTAAAAATTTTCAAAGGTTCAAGCTTCAAGACAATATGAATTTCCTAAACATTTTGTCTTCAAAAAATTTAGGTCACAAGTCAAAATGAATCTCCTATACGTTTTGCTTTCAAAAATTGAAAGTATCGAATCAAAATGAATTTTCTATACATTTTGTCTTTAAAAGTTTAAATTTCTAGTCAAAATGAATTTTTTGTACATTTTGTTTTCAAAAGTTCAAATTTCAAGTCCAAGTAAATTTCCTAAACATTTTTGTTTTCAAGAATTCAAATTTTTAGTTAAATTACATTCTCTAAACATTTTTCCATTAACAAAACAAGTTTCAAGTCAAATCAATTTCGAGGTTTTCTAATATTTTCCTTCGAAAAAGTTTCAATTCTAGTCAAATTCTAGGGTTTCCAAATCCTTCAAAAAGTTTCAACTCGAGATCAATCTCTAGGTTTTCTAATCTTTTTCCTTCAAAAAGTTTCTATTCTAATTATTTCATCGGTTTTTCAAAGTTTTTCCTCCAAAAAGTGTAATCTCAAAAATATATTTCGGCTTTTCTAGCTTTCGCCTCAAAAAGCTCAGTTTTTCAAAATTTCAAGTTTCCCGAGCTTTTTCCTTCAAAAACTCTGTTTTTTAAAAACCTTTCGGGTTTTTTAGCTTTTGCCACAAAAAACTTAATTTTCAAAATTTCGGGTTTTCTAGCTTTTGCTTCAAAAAGCTTAAACTTTCAAAATTTCAACTTTTCTAGCTTTCGCCTCAAAAAGCTCAACTTTCAAAATTTTAGGTTTTCAAGCTTTCGCCTCAAAAAGCTCAACTTCCAAAATCTCAAGTTTTCTAGCTTTCGCCTCAAAAAACTTAACTTTTAAAATTTCGGGTTTTCTAGCTTGTTCTTCAAAAAGCTTAATTTTCAAAATTTCAAAATTTTTAGCTTTTGCCTCAAAAAGCTTAAACTTTCAAAATTTCGAGTTTTTTAGCTTTCGCCTCAAAAAGCTCAACTTTCAAAATTTTAGGTTTTCGAGCTTTCACCTCAAAAAGCTCGACTTTCAAAATCTCGAGTTTTTAAGCTTTTACCTTAAAAAGTGTACTATCAAAAAAATTTTCAGGTTTTCAAAACTTTCTCCACAAAAAGTTTAATTCTAAAATCAAATTCTAGGTTTTCAAACTTTTTTCCTCAAAAGTTTCATTCTAAGTTTTAAAAGTTTTCCAAACCCTTCCAATTCAAATCCAAATCCCTCCATTATAGAAGACCATTTCAAAATCATTTAAAAAAAAAAATCCTTTTCAAAATTCAAAAATCCTGAATCTCCTTAAAGGAGTGTCATTCCATTGGTCAGAATGTCGGTTCAAGAAAAATTTCAAAATCATTTCAAAATCGAGTTTTCAAAATTCCAAAATTCAAAAAATCCAGTTTTCAAAACTTAAAATGCCGAATTCCAACCACTCTGGTCCCTCCGATTGTCTCGCAATCAACATGTGATCCTTTCTTATTATTTTTCTGCCTTCGACAAGCAAAGACAGAAAAAGAGGGGTAGCTGTAAGCACCCATTTTTGCCAGCTCGGCAATCTTTAGCTCGACCAGGTCCAGTTTTCAAACACCACAGCACATGCAGGTTCAAGGTGAGCCTTTCAATCTCCAATCCAACCAACTGGTCGCTTCCAGGCGATCCCGGAAACCAACGCCATTCAGGTAGCTTCCCGAGATCGGGCGATCTCGGGGACTAACACCTCATCAAATTTCAGACGGTTCACTTCTGGTGCCTACTAGCCCGCCAACGTAGAATGTCCATCATTTGATAGTTATCCGAGACCGGGCGTTCTTAGAGACCAACACCACCAATTTAGGTAGCTTTCTAGGACCAAGCATTCTCAGGAACAAACACCACCCCTACATGTAGTTCTCTAAGACCGGGCATTCTTAGAGACCAACACCGCACAGGTAGTTTTCTGAGACCGGGTGGTCTCGGGAACCAACATCTAGGTCAACACCGGTGCCTACTAGCCCAACTCGGTGAAAAATGACCAAATCTGCCCCTTGGGCCTCCAGGCACTTTTTGAGAAAGTTCAAAATCCCTCAAAATGATAAGTCCATCCTTCCAAAATGTTATTAAACCATTAGGCATCCCCCGCACGCCATTTGGTTCATTTCTGGTCCTATTCCAGCTCACTCCGGTCAAAATGATCATTTTGCCCCTAAACACCTCAACACTGCACAAACCCCGCAAAATGGTAAAAGACTCTCCCAAAACCATCCCTGAACAACCCTACACGCTTAACACAACACATTGAACCATTCCTAACTATTTCCAGCCAATCCTGGCCAAAATGACTGTTTTGCCTCTGACAATCCAAACAGGCCTCAAGACAGCATTGATCCTGGGTTTTCGAGCAAAGGGTTTCACCATACACCCTTGTTTAACCCGAGGAGGACCCCACGACACTAAACTCACACAGCTCGATAAAAGTACCCCAAAGCGTCTCGCAGACGCTTCGCCTAAATTGTCTTTTCCTCCGATTCCTTGATTATAACGCACCATCAATTGACTTAAGAAATGCGTAAATCAGGGAATTCTTGAAAGCTCGTTCATAGATCTTTCCATCAACACGGCTTGATCGGATAAATCGCCTCCTGAAGCCCTCCATCGTACGATGCAAAAACTACAACTTTCAGCAACCCCTGGAGCGTCTCGTAGACACTCTGCCAAGGTTGACTTTTTCTCCAATTCCCTAAAAAAAATGCACCGTCAAACGACTTGAGAAATGTGTAAATCTGGGAATTCCCAAAAGTATTTCCAGAGTACTTTCCATCGGTACAGTCTGATCGAATAGATTGCTTCTTGAAGGCCTCGATCACACGGCACGAAAACATCTATTTTCGAACACCCTTGGAGCGTATCATAGACGCTCTGCAAAAGTGTCATTTTATGCATGCTTCCTGAGACGATATCCCATGCTTCCAAACACAATTTAAACTTTTCAAAAACATGAAAGTTCGCGAGAAACCTTAAAAAAGCGTCGTGGGTGTGACCAATTCCCCCAAAACCTTTCCGGTTGCCTCAATTATCAAGACAAAGTTTGCACGAACCTTCCCAGGGATGGAGCGTATGCTACATGCACCCAGATTTTGATCAAATCGACCAAATTTTTATCAACAGTCGAGATTGAGTCAGTACAATGGGTGCCATGTGGCGTTCTGTTACTAGAATAATACCCGCGCTTGTAGCACATGTGCCTGTGTAAATTTTACACAGGCGCATGTCCTACATGCGCCAGTGTCTGAAAATTTTGCCTATAAATAAAGGTCTCCGCCTTTGCATATTCTATGTTTGAAATTGATGCGAAGCTCTGTTGAAATCACTCCAGAACCTCGAATCCTTACATATATTCCACCCCTCCAACACTTAGGCTAGATTTTACCCTTCTCAAGCCCATACACTTCATCTATAAGGCCTTATACACCATTACACACACTATTCTAGCCCCTCAAGCCTTCTTGAAATCATTCAAACTCCAATCAAGACATCCATTTAAGACTACAAGTGTGTTGAAGGCAAAAGGTGGTATTCCTTTTACATTTATGTCTTCCCCCACTCTTCTCTTCCCCCTCCTAGCCTACTTAGGCTATTCTCTATTTTAATCCCCATCTACAACCCCCCATTCTTGCATGCTTAAGCCAAGAGGGCTCTTAGATCATACCTAGAGGAAAGCAAGTGAAAGCCACCGTGTAGGGGGACTTCTCACTAGCCTACTTTAAGATGATATGGCCTAGGAGCCCCTTGTTTATGTGGTGAAGCCTATAAGCCTTGTATGTGATCATGACCCCTTGCATATTACTATTTTGATCATGTCTTGCATACTTGGTTTCATTTTTGTGCTCATCACCATGTTCTACAATGCCTACATTACTCTTAGCTATATGTCATCTCCAAGCTCCATATTTCTTTCAAAGATTGGTCCAAGAGTTGGCCCTTTGAAGTTTAGGATGAGATTTTAGAAATCATGTCTTAGAAGATCCCCTATTAGTCCCTTAACTCTCATTTTGGCATCATGACATTTTAATTTGTATAAGGGTTGTTTTCTCATTCTCTAACTTTCAAGATTTCTATTCTTTTAAGTGTAGTGGTTCGAATGGCCCCATGAAATCCCCTTTTGAGTGGTCTCCCTTTAGTTTGGCCATATGAACTCTCTCTTAATAGAATGGTTTCCTTGAAAAATAGTCTTCAAAAATCCTTCTCCAAAGATGATTCTCAAAAATACATTCTCTCCATCTTTGCATCACAAATACTTTTTCAAAAACTACCATTCTTTTAAGTGTAGTGGTTGGAATGGCCCCATGGAACCCTCTCTTGAGT
The DNA here is from genome assembly GCA_033060915.1 of Euryodendron excelsum. Taxonomy (NCBI): domain Eukaryota; kingdom Viridiplantae; phylum Streptophyta; class Magnoliopsida; order Ericales; family Pentaphylacaceae; genus Euryodendron; species Euryodendron excelsum. The sequence goes on along the minus strand of CM065389.1, from coordinate 12,052,986 downwards.
GGTCTCCCTTTTGATTGGCCATAGGAACCCTCTCTTGATGGAATGGCCCCCTTGAAAAATGATTTTTGAAAATCTTTCCCAAAGATGATTTTCAAAAATGCATTCTTTCCATCTTCATATTAAAAATGGTGCCTTAAAAAGTTATCATCACCATATTGATTTTTGGACCCCTTACACTCTTGTCAAGATTATGATTATAATGGCCATGAGGAAACCTTCCTTAGAATGGTCTTCAATCACCAACCATATAAACTATATTCTTAGTCAGAGCCAAAATTTTAATGGAAATGATCTTCAAAAGGGTTGTCCACCAAAATCCATTGTATAGCATGTTTTGTCTTTCAAAACTCTTTCCAAAAGTGCATTAAACCAACTTTCAAAACCATATTCCAACCCTATCCTAGGTTAATTTGACCCTGGTTACCTAACCCTAGGTTAACTTGACCCTAGTTACCTAACCCTAGGTTAACTTGACCCTAGTTGTCCAACCCTAGGTTAACTTGACCCTAGTTCACTCACCTTAGGTTAACATAACCCTATGTCATCCTAACCTTAGGTTAACCGTACCCTCGTTAGTTAACCCTAGGTCAACTTAACCCTAGGTTAACCAAACTTAACCCAAGTTAGTTAACCTTAGGTCACCCCTAATCCTAGGTCAACCCAACCTAGGGTAGTATGTTCTAACTCTTGAACCCTTTTCTAAATGATCACTCAATTTCAAACTATTCTCATAACCCATTTTACCAAAACCCCCTACTCTCTTGATTTCAAAACAACCAACTTCCTAAACTCTTCAAATGTTCTTACATTCCATCTTCAAGGCATTTTCAAAAATATTTTTAAAAGGTCACAAACCTGAGGTGTCCCTAGCCCTCTCATGATTAGAGATTCCAAGGAAAAGTGATAAATCAAGAACAACCTCCAAGGTTGTCCATATTAGGATTCCAAACTCTTAACTATTTTCAAAAATCATTTTTAAAAACTAATTCATCAATACATTGCAAGGTTTTCAAAACAAGACTTCAAAAACACTTTCAAGTTCTTTTGAGTCATGCCAAAGCATTTTTCCAAAACTCCCTTAAGTCGATCCAAAACATTTTTAAAACCCTCCACCATCCACTTTCAAGTCTAAACTTCTAAGACTACAAAAAGTCTTCAACTTCCAAAACCACAAAGTGTTTTCAACTTCCAAAGACCTCAAAGTGTCTTCAAACTTTTTCAAAGACTTTAAAGTGTCTTCAAACCTTCCAAAGACCCTAATGCGCCTATTTCTCATCGGGCTCATGCCCGAACTATGATTGACCTGATTCTCACCAAATGAGATACGTAGGCAACCTAAAATGATGTGATCATAACTTTTATTTCAACTCCAATTCCTTTTTCAAAAATTTCAATCAATTCAAAGTTTTCATTACAAACTCTTTCAAAACACCCATTATTTTCAAACTTATTCCAAAAACTTGCATCATACATCATCTATCCGAAAAGTGATGAGTAAACCTCATTTTTCTAAAGTGGATATTAAGTGGACAATGGTAACCAGTTATTCTAGTGAGTGAACAAAGGGTGATTAGACATGTAAGTACCGAAAGGGCGGGGTAGGGTGATGATCTTAGGATGTCTTCCCTACACGTAACCAACCCCTGAACCATAGATTTCTGTTTTCAAATGACCGAAATTGAGTTATTTTCCAAAAGGGCTTATATCTTTCCAAAGATTGCCAAACAATCTATTTTCTTAAAAACCCTCTCTTAAGACAGTTTTTAAAATCTTTTTCAAAAACTCTAAGTTTAATCTTCGGATTAGTGCTTAATTTTAGGTGACCTAATTCACCTTAATCAAGTTAGGTGGCGACTTCTATTTTTCTAAAAAAGCCCTTAGTCAAACCAATTTTTAAACCTAGTCATATTTACCCTTCTAAGAGGATGAGTTCTAATGATAGAGTTTCGTACTTTAGGGTCTTCGAGCCGAAAGAATCTTGAACACCCAAAAATCAAGACGCGACAGCCATATAACGTGTAAATAAGTGCTTACTATGGGAAACAATGGAGGTGACCGTTGGAGAGAGAATAACAAGGAAGATGGCCACCGGAGAGGAGAAAACAAGGCTGCTGGGAGAGGAGTAAACAATACAAGGTTGCCGGGAGGAGGAAACAAGGGAGAGAAGTGAGGGAGAAGGAAGATAAGAGGGTGGATTTAACAACGAAGAAAGGCGTTGTCCACAAAAAAGCTTCATAAGAAGCGTACTTTTAAATAACGCTTCTTATGAAGCTTTTTCAACGGCAACACTAAACAGCAGTTTCGCAACCTTTTTTGCAGGCTTTCAGCAAGGCGGCAAAATCACTAGCTAAAGCGGTATTAAAAGTTCCGCTTTATGTTAAAGCGTTATTTTGAATCACTTTTTACGTGGGTTTGGGATTAAATATAGCAAAAGTTACATTTGAGGAATAACTATCAACATTACTTCTGTTTGGCAAAAAAAAACCCAGTTATTTGAACCCAAAACATAGAAGAAAAGACATTATATGTCAGTAATGAAATTTTGCAAGTCATATTCCACAGGGTCAATTCACAGTTCACAGTAAAAACGAAGAACATAAAATAATGATTCAATTATTGGTTATTTTTCATTAAGTAAACTTCTAATTTCTTGTTTAGATTTCCAAGCTAATGATTTTTTTTTTTTGTTACAATTATTCAAACCTTCCAATGACTACTCCTTGAAATCTGTCCACAACAACCATGCAAACTTTATAAAATTTTATAAAATATGTTTGATCATAAAAGAGCATGAGGAGAGATCGAACTTGAAACTAATGAATTTACTTTCCTAAGGTAACGAATTTTTTTTGTTGTCAAAATATAGCAGACTGCCAATACTTGCTTTCAGCAGAAATAAACATCTGGGGGTCTGGGGGACCGCTGGGTTTGTTTCCATATAAAAGGAATACTTGTGCAAAATACTGAGGTTAAGGGCCCGTTAAGTAAGGTTTTTCAGCCTAACTTGTTTTGAGTTTATTAGTTAAAAAAGTTCATTTTTTCTAGCACTTTTGTTTTTTGGTTTTTGGCTTATCTTTAACTTATGAAAGGACAAAAGCAAAAAAATTAAAGTTAAAAAAAAAAAAAAAAAAACTGTACCAAATAGGCCCTAAATTCTAATTTTTTTGCTTATCTTAGCTTATAAAAAAATTTAAAAAAATTACATTTTAGCTTATAAGTCAAAAAAGTCGAACTAATAAAAACTACAAATAAACCCTGCGAGATCTTTGGTTGCAGTTTTTCCTGTGTTTGTGGTTTGGGTATTGTTTGGTTTTGGGGGAAAGAGTGGTTTTTGGGAGAGAGAATAAGACGATTTGGATGATGGTTTGTGGTGGGTAGGTGGATGGATAAGACTCGGCCAACTTTCAATGGAGCTGATGGCTCTCCTGATTTTGATCTGCAAGGAGAGTGATGGTTCTTACCAAGTTGGAAAATTCAAATCTTTACCCTAAAAAAATTTGATGTAAAAATTTGACTACAGTGCCCTTAAATTTTGATAGAGTATACTTCTCATTCGCATTTTTAAACTCAATTATAATAGCCTAGGGTTATTTTGCAGGTTAACGAAGAGAGTTTTTTCTTTTTTTATGCTACAATAATGAAGAGAGTATGAACTCATGGAAAACAATATTTTAGAACTGAAAGCAAAATTGCAGAAAGATTTTACGTACCAGGCTACAATTAGGTTACTCCAAAATGGTAAAGAATACATCAGGTGAGTTATCAGTTTTGCGGAATTTTGTACCTATGATTTATAGGGCAGTAAAACAAACAAGCTTCTAGAGCTTGACCATTCAACCATTCAAAATTTTATATATCGATAGCAAATATTTCTTATGCAAAATACCGTTCAAATTAATGAAACAAATTACAATAATATCTTTCATTGTTTTATATTTTAATACTTTTACAAAATAATTTTATTGTTTATAATGTTGAACATATCTCTTTCAATGTATGTCATCAAGTAATCATTCATCTACTTACCTTTCATGTGATTACAGAGTGGATCAATCCCAAATTTAATGAATAAATGAATTTAGATTGAGTAAAAAAAATTTTAAAATGAATATTAAGTATTAAGTTCAATGGGGTAAAATTTATATTTAATTGAGTCAGATTAAAAAAAATTTCAAAATCCAACAAAAGCGGCCTACGCTGCTCGGCAGAGCATTGGTCCGGCCCCGCAGTGTTTAAGTTACTAAAAAGTCATTCAAAATTAGTTAGTTAAGCAGAAGAGAAGCTTAAACCTATTTTAAAAGTAATTATTTTTAAAGCTTGACTCAATAAACTTACATATTTAGAATTGTATAAAGAAAATACCAAGCTATTTAAACCCAGTTCATGATGAACTCGTTTAAGTTCTTTTCAAATCGGCTTAGAAAAATAATTAAATTAAACTTGAACACAATTTAAAACTCTTAAAGCTCCTAACAATCCTAAAATGTGAGGTGATGGGTCAATTACCAGTGTCTTTGCCACGTGCCGTGTTCTTCAGGCCTCTCATTCCTACCCATCTTTCCATCTAAAAACCTGAGAAGTACTTTCAAGCCCAGAAACAGAGAAATCCTAAAGGTAAGCCAGCCTCACTTGTAATTTTCCGATTCAAGGGTTATTGATTAATCTTCAACTCCAATCCTTAATGTGATGAATTGGAGCAAACCTTCAACTCTGGTTCATCTAAAAACCGAGAGTTTCAACAGGCAGGTCTGTCCAGATGTTCTACCTCTTACACTAATTGCACAATATCATTGCGGTAGATACAAATATTCACCCTTCAATTGTTAACGACCAACACCTAGGCTCCATTGAAGCTCCACATAATTCATTAAACCTTACAGGGAAAAAAAATACTAAGAAATACACAATAATTGTGATAAAACAATGACCAATGCAGTCATTGTGTAAGAACATGAATATTTTTTTGAAAAAAATAGAAAAGAAGTACGGCCAGATTGACAAAATTGAAATCTCAAGCAATGGATATAGACACAACTAATCACTCTGATGAAGCCAGCCTGGATCAGAAATCCTCGTAATGAGGTCGTATGTTCTATGGACTTTTCTTTTGTACAAACTTCAGCAGAACATGGGAGAAATGAAGCAAGCTCTGTCAGTGGTAACTCAACCATTACCTCACTCATGGTCTTCTAATAGAAGTTGAGCCCACACGATGTTCCTGTAAAAGCCAAAGCTACATTATTTTGCACGAACAGCTCCTTTCATTCCCATTGTCAAATTCGTCATCTGATCCACCCACGTCACTGCAGTATCACAGAATTCGCAGTTAATATAACAGACAATTAGAGTTACACATATGGAATATGTGGCCAAATTTCACAAAAATGTACAACGGTGAAATATCAAAACAAATATTATAGATGCATATCATTAAAGTTCCAATAGAAAAGAACCTAGAAAAGGTTAAATGGAAATAAATATTGTGAAAAAAGAATCCCTTTCAAATTCAACAATTACATCCAAAAACTATTTTGAAAGCATTCACCATAAGGAGATACAAAAGCTTGGACTAGGTTTTGTTTTACTCTTAAATACTTCCCTCTACAACTCTTAGATCTGGTCACTGAACAATAAAGTAATTACTATTTTATTCTGCTAGAACATTTTTATGGTTGTTTTGCAATTGCCATGCCTTTTGCTTTTAATTCTATGCTAAATGGTTGTGTTAATTACAAAAACTTGAGCTTCTCAGGATACCAAATTTGTCTCAAGGGAGTCCTTTGCTTTCATGCAAGGACCACAATTCTGTCATTCGTTAACAATGTATAGTTCACAAATCTTTAAATGAAATATATGGAACAGTCCTGCAGCAGGAACCAAAGCAAATTCAAACAGCAAATACTGGACAAAGTGAGATTATATAACATATTCTTCAAGACAACAACTAAGCGCCAATTGGGAGTGGAGTTAACAAGAAAGGTAGAGAGCTTAATTACCTTAATTAAAATAAGCAGATATGTACCAAGGGAAGAATTCCTCATTTTATACTCTGAATAATTTACAAATGCATATCTATCACAAGCTCTTCCGCAGCAAAAGTTCATTTTATTTACCAGTTATTGGTTTGTATATCTTCAGCATTAATAAGCAACATAGAAATTGGCAAAGTTATAAGGTCGAAAACAAGAATTAGGTTGCCATTCATCATCATAACTGCTGTTCTAGATTATTCACAAAGAAAGAAGCCAGGGGGTTATACATCAACAAACACGTCAACCCTCCAATAATCCTTGAATGTTCTACCTTAATCAGGGGAAGAGTTCTGCATTTTATACCCCCTATAATTTGCAAATACATATCTATTACAAGCTCTCCCGCAGCAAAAGTTCATTTTATTTTCCAGTTATTGGTTCGTATATCTTCAGAGTTAATGAGCAACCTAGAAATTGGCTTAAGTTATAATGTCAAAAACAAGAATTAGGTCACCATTCATCATCATAATTATTGTTCTAGATTATTGACAAAGAAAGAAGCTGTTGGGTTATACATCAACCCTCCAGTAATCCTTGTACATTCTACCTTAATGTGCTCCTACAAAAAGTTATTTCTTCATGTGAAATCAATGGAAACAGCCTCATCAACATATTGGGATACACCATCAACATTAACCCTCAAAGAATCCTGGTACAATCCACCAGAATGAACTGCTACAAATAATTTGTGGTTGTGAAATTAGGTTACCCAAAAAGGCCAATGTAATTTTATTATCTTCACATAGACCAGAATGTATCGAATTAGCAGCTTGCATAGATACCGAAAGTAATTCTTAAAAAATTGACAAAAAGAAGATTATTACTAGCAAAATGACATGAGTAAACAAAAAAATAACAATAATTCATAAAATAATGCACAATTGCTATGGAAAAGGCTTTGGGCTATCAATTCTTCAAAATCAATCATGCTTTAAGTGAATCTTTTCCATCACTAAGATTCTTAGCTTTATAAGACTTGGGAGAGTAAATGTGCATGTGTGCAGGTGCCCTGGTCAATCGTCTGTGCTTTTCAGTGGTTACGTGCCTGTGGCATAGCCGCAGCCACGACAAGACACAATATGGATGTGCTAACACAAAAACACTAGGAAAGTAGGACATGGACAGGGAACGGACACAACAGCATAAATATTACTCAGGATGATATAGTAAATTACCCAGCGGTGATATGTGTACTTTTTAAACTAACAATTAGTTAACTAGGAAGAAAAACTTAACAAGTAGGACATATATGGTAGTATTACATATATAACTACTAGGAAATATTTAATGAATGGTTGACTTCACCAATGAGCACGTGATGTCAAAATTACTTTGGAATTCTGGATGCATTGGAGGAATGTCCAGCACACACTACATCTTGAAGGAGTGCCATGTTTTACAGGGACACAGTTATCACTTAAGAAGTGCCTATTGCTACAAAGATTAGGACGAGTCCAATCAGATAAGTCCAATTTGATCATTAGAGAGGTCAATGTATTTAATGGCATACTAAATCCTGCAGGAAAAGCATAATTCAAGACCTAATTTATTGATTGCTGATGACGTCATATAACTTCACAATAACTACTGTTAGGGAACGGTTACTAAACACTTTTAGGTCCATAAAAAGTGATAGAAAATCCTACAAGCACTTCATGTGTGAATATTTCACCTTTATAAAGTAATAGGAAGCAAATCCACTCCTTTTCTTATTTTGCTTTCTAGCTGGAAAGCAATATGCAACCATGCAAATCAATTTCCAATTGTACATGCACAATGTATACAACATACGCGGATAGCAAAGAGTAGTTGAACTCTCAGGAAGCAAGAACCATAACTGGCTAGGTAATGAATTTTGGAATGCATAAATCCATTTGGCATCAACTCCACAGATGTGACACAAACAGATATTCTCATACCTAAAATACGATTGACAAGTTTTTCAACATTTAAAGCACCAGGAATTTGAGACATCAAATCAAATGCTAGTATTGAATAATCTACTTCAGCTCTCAAGAAAATGAAAGGAATTTGGGCAAAAATATTCCATACAAACTGCAATTGACAACATCATACCAAAGAACCTCTTTGATATCATGCACATGCATTCATGCACAAACGAGAATGAAAACATCATAGCAAAACCCCAGACACCAGTGAGAAATAAACTAAAACCAATAATATTGCATCCTCAAACAATTTGTCAATATAGATCTAGAGTTACGATACCTGAGCTCAAATTCTCGGATCTCAGAAAGCTCTCCTCCTGACGCATCCGTCCACTGCACTTTCCTCCTTTCCATATGATCAGCGATATCGCTTCTCCTGTCACACAATGCCTCACGTTCATTAATGACCCCACCAGAAACCGGAATGGTATTTGCAGGCTTCTTCAAGCTACTCTTAAGAGCAAGTTTTCTTATGTTACTATCATCATCAACAAGATCAGTGGTATGGATATGATCCTTGCCGTTGTCAGGAACAGTGGGCCCTGGCAGGATGTCCTGCTGTTGGGTAGGGCCAACTTTCAATGGGGATGGGCTCTCAAGTCCTGCGGCAGTGCGACCAAAGCAGACAAAGGAAGCACACCCGCGGACAAGCCGGTTCTTCCTAGAAGCCAGCTGGAGATCAGGGTCGGCTTCTTGGTCCACCAACTGGTATTGATTCCACGGCGAAACTCTCATCGGTTTTTCTTCGTTCTTCTGACCCAAGAGAAGAAGGGTCAGGCCCTTGCTATACCCAGAAGCTGAAGAAGAGAAAAACCCCCCTCCTTCCACTGCCAATAACATCAGTCTTGCTCATCTGGGCACCATATAACTCCTCTACAGCTCCCTTCACCTCCAAACAACTATAGCCACCTGCACCGTACCTACATAAATCTCTCATTCATATTAGCCTTCAAAACAATGCTAGCTAAAAAACACGAGAATAGGAAAAGAAAGTGGAATTTTTTCGACATTTCCGCATTAAGTATTATATTAGTTCCAGTTCTCAAATTTCCCAGACTTTCCACTGAGACATCATTTCTTTTCCGGTGAAAGAAAAATGGAAGGGAAAGTGACCTTCTCGTATAGCTTCTTCAAAAATTATCTTTTCCTTCCCTCCATTACACCCGAGAGTCCAAAAAATATTTTTTAAAAATATAAGGGAAGTGTCAAATTCAGTTGCAGATTCAAACAGCAAGCATAATCTCCAAATCAAGTACACTGCAGGCACTACTTTAGATGTGAAACAGGAAATTTCACTGAGATGGCAACTATAGAAAAGAAAAGAAAACACACATATTTTAATTTCACTAACTTGTCCCAATTCCTTCAGATGCTTCAACGGAATAGTCAAAACAGAGAAATCACAGTCAGCAATTCCTTTGACATCTAAGGATAAACAATTTATCATGAAATCGCATTTGTCTAACTTTGCGGCCACTAAGTCAATCACAATAGGGAAAAAAGAAACAGAAAACGTATTGAAGTTAATTGAGTCAAAATTTTACAATTCCAGAGGCAAAACTAAGCAATGATCAAATTGAGAAAGAAAAACTTACTCACACATATATATAGATTAGAGACAGAGAGAGAGCTTGATAAAGGGTACAGTTATTCATAAAGAATTTCCATATAAAATCAATTTTCGTCAAACAAAATTGCATGTATTTTCTTCTCCCAATAAAATCAGCAGCCTCGGTTTTATACCTATATACACACATGTATAGATATATATATATATATATATAAGTAAATCATACAGAACTGAAATGAAGTCAAAGATCTCTCCATCTGAACCAACAAAAGCTGAAACAAACCCAAACTCATTTACAGAAACCTAACTGTGACCTACTCCACCACTGAATAAACCACTAATATCCTCACGCAACTGCGACAATGCAACAGCTAAAAGTCACCCACCAGAGAGAGAAAGAGAGAGACTTCGCAGTTCACAGATCTGAGAAAGATAAGGAGAGAGATCTCTGGCGACCCACTCGACGGCGACACCTCACCGGACCGTCAACTTCGTCATCTCCGACAGGCTCACCCAGTAACAAAAAGCTTCGAAACACAAAGACAGCGTCGGAGATCGGAAAGGCTTTTATAGGACAGTGTGAGCGCGGACGATTGATCGCCGAGGAATTCCAGAGAAAATGAGAATGAGATTTGAGGCTGCGAGTGAATAAAAAAAATAAATAAATATATTTGTGGCTTTTTCCCTTAGAGTGACGGAATGGTGTGGTGACTTTGTGGCGCATTATAGCGATGGGCCCTGTTTTAGCTGTTCTTTTGGCTTTCTCTCTCATCTCTCCTTACTTATAGTGAAGTAATGTATGTATGGTGAGAGAGAAAGCTTGCTTTTGTTTGCTTGCCTATGGCTGCTTCAACCTTTAATACCTCTTCTTTCTTCTACAATATATTTAATATAAGCATATCCACACACTTATGGATATAGTATGCACTAGTAGAAAAGTTAAAAATTATATGCACAAGCTTGTAAAAAAGCTGCTCTCATTTGGATAAGCTTGTTTTACTAATTTTTTTTTTTTATTTTTTACGAACTTTTAAATTAGAAGTCTATAAAAAATGATGAAAATTGACTTTCAGTTAAAAAATATATATTTGGCATTCTGTTGGGATGTTTGCAAAGTTAAGTCAATGACAAGAACAAGAAGGAAAATATAGAGGTTATGAGGTTGAAAGGGTCTTTTCATGTGCCATTGGAGGGACTTCCAGCCTCTTGCTGAGGAATTAAACATGCATGGTAATTGATATTCACATTTAAAATTACAACTTATCTATCCCCTAGTTCCTTCCCAAGTGACATATTTCCCTTTCACGCCCCATTTGTTTTGTAGGACAAGATAAGGGGATAAAAAAAATCTCTGAGACAATTGATTTCGGGTTACAAACTGAGGCTAATTTAATAAATTGACTACTAGTCTTGAATTCTCGAATAGTTTATCCAACTCCTCCCTCTTTTTTGCTCAACCAAGTATGAGATAAGACTTGAACATGAATTAGTAGTAGTCTAATTCTGTGGCCATATTTATTTTTACGGTTTTAGCTTAGGAAAAGCTAAAGTCAAATTTCTAGCTTAAGAAATGCTAAATTCAGGGCTTGAATAGTTTATCATGTAGCCATTTTGGGAACAATGAGAATTACGGCTATAAGTGCAGCCATTAAAACAATAACAGTACTATAAGATGTACTGTCACTTTCATAACAATTTAAGAAAGTTAGCTGGCAGCTTTTGTCTGAAAGGCTCCAAACAATAATACAAAAATTTTGTCCCAAAAAAAAAATAGTAATATTATTTTATTTTTGTGATAATACTATGGGCTTTGTATGGAAGGGAAGCCTAATCCAGGAGGCTATTGCCACTATAGGGAGGGAGGGTCAAAGTACGTCGTGAGGAGAAGTTTTTTTTGTATTTTAAATATGTGACACTCAAATAATAATGAAACAACATTTTTGTTGTCCAATTTCTGCCCTTAAATAAGGTTTGAATGAAAAAATTATCATAAAATACATGAAAGGTCATGTAATTTTGGTTGTCTACTGTGTATTTGGCTGTTAGAGCAAGTTTGATATAGTTTTTTTTTAACTTGTTTTGTTTTTTTGGTTTATAAGAAAAAAAAAACTTATAATCTAAAGATAAGCAAAAAAAATAAAAATAAAAAACTTGACTTTTTTTTGCTTATAAGTTAAAAAAAAGTTAGACAAAAAAGTCCTACCAAACAGGCCCTTAATCATAGGTGAGATCGGAGACATTTCCAATCTAAAATAATAAAAAATTTGTAGAAAAGCAATCATATATTTACTCTACCTAATGCCCATTACGGCAACCAAAAAATAATAAAATCATTTTAGGATAGCTAAGTGGTAGAGGTGTCACCCACCTATGATAGTGATTGTAACTTCAACTCACTCTCTCCCACCTTAATGTTTTAGCCCTCTAATGTGTCAAAAAGAAAATTATCTTGGCAAATGCAGGGCACACAAACCCTATTACAATAGGAGAACGACTGCAGTATATCTATGATTTTCACGGCACTTAAATAATAATTAAGATCGGTTCAAGTGGTAAGTAGGGTAGTCTCACTGGCTAAGTAAGATAGGCTTTACTATTTCACGTTTATTCTAGCAAATGTTGGTTTTGCAAAAGATAGATTAGGCTTGTAAGACCCAGGGTTGTGGGATGAACATTAGAAGCCAGCTTTGTAGGTTCCGAGGAAAACATCAATTAGCTTCTTAAATTTGAAAATAAAGGAACTTTGAAACAGAGAGTCCCAGAAAATCCAGCAATGCAAATGTCATGTTAGATTTCTTGGGCTGACATGAGGAGACGCTTTTCTTTCTACTATACTTATAATGAATTCTCTCCTCTTTGTTACCCATAATCGAGGCATGTTTATTGAGGTCAAATCCATATCTTAGTGGAAAGTTCTAGCCATTGTGGTGTTCTGTGGATTTGGATCCTATCTACCACCTGTTTGTAATAAAAATGTTCACACAAATTCCACCATATGAGATATCCCCCAACTCAGTCTCATTCATGAACTATCTGAATTACAAAGTGCTATATACATACAAATGTGCAAATGCCGTAACCTTTCTTGCAGTCAATACAAATTTTTTTTTTTTTTTTTGGTTTTGTGTCCTACAAGTTGTAAACCATGTTCGAGTTCTTTTATCAAATTCTTGAGGAAACTTTTGTTTCTCGAACTCTAGTGGTTTTTAACTTATTTACTGAACTCATATAATTCCCCCAAGTTGTGTTGCCATAAACCCATATCATATCATACTAATTCTTCATTAGCTAGACTACCAAGAAACAGATTACCAAATTTCACATTTCTCAAAACCAAACAGATTACATTATGTTTGAGACAGTATTATGCACAAAATGGTACTTTGGAAGGACAATTATGTTGTAGGACACTTTCTTCTTACCTGTGATTGCTTACTTCTGAAGAAAGCAAACTCAATTGAAGTTCCATTGGAGGGTGAACTTATAATGTTGGTAGATGTAAAGGAAGATGAACATAAAAAAAATACTGAATGGAAAGAAAACCAAAATGATTGAATTTCTCCTTTCCCTCTCTTGGATCTTCGCATACTCATCAATCATGCTGATTAGTTATCCAATAAATCTGTGGGGCGTCAGTTGCTTTAGGCCATTCTATGATTGGATAGCTCGAATTCCAACTTTTTTGGTAATAGGAAATGAATCTTTTCGCCATACTGTTGCTTAATGGAGAAACACCTAACATAATTTTCTTCAAAAGAAAGGGGGTATGTATCATGCTTATGGCTTCGCTTTTTCCCTCGTACTAAAAAGCTTTTGAAAAACGTCATCCATGACATCAACCATAGCAAGGTTTTATTATTTGGTTTACAAATTTGAACTGCTTTTCCTTTCATGCTATGGTAGAAAATCTGAACTGAGGTTAGACCAATTGCCCTCTGATTTTGTGTGGAATATAAATTGGTATTACTGTTTTACCAAGGATTAAATTATGAGTAGTAAACATCCTATCTTCATAACTTTCTCATGACTAGTAGTACGATCTAGGCACGAGCGACGTGTGAAAACAAACAACGCTCGAACTGGACCTTTAGTTTGAGAGTTTGAGCATTTTTTCGCTCTAGGGACACGTTTACTTATTAAACTTTGCATTTCATGGTTTTACAGTAATAATAACGGGTGACATGTGGAACAAGTCGTGCTCAAATTGGACTTCCCAAACGATCACATTTTCGGTAGAAAATCTTCCATAGTTTGGAAACTTTAAGACATGTATTATCATATAAGTAGAATTATAAACATCTATCATATCCCAATCAAATGGGTTTGTGATTTTCACCTGAAAGTTAGAAGGGCAGTTAAACATATGGGAGACATGGTTTTTAGTACATATGCAGGCATTCATGTATACTTCACGCTAAATTCAAAATACTTCACACTAAATTAAAAACATTAAATAAGCCTCTAGCATGGGAATATGCTTAGGTTAATACAACCTTTGGAAATGCAAAGTGAAAGTTGTTTGAAGGTTTTATAAAGGGAAACCTGTTGGATGAATGATTGAAAGGTCAAAAAAAGCATATATATACATATATATTACTCTTCATTCAACTTTATATAGTCCTTTAGATGAAAATGAATTGTTCTAAAGTGAACTTGATATGGGTTTTGCAAAAAGAAGGGTTGTGGGGTCTTGTAAAGCTATTGTCAACTGCAAAAGAAAGTCTGGGAATTGTAGATTACAACCTAAAGGATTTTAAACATCAATCATTTTCTTCTGAGACCCATAAAAAGGGCCAGCAAGTTGGCATGGGATTCCCTAATGTAGGAACTGATTGTGAGAACATGGTAGGTAGGTGAGCTGCACTTTCACTTCATTTCAAGCCTATGATCAGAAAGAGACTAAAATTCATATGGAGATTGAAAGGGTTTGGACCCCATTGTTATTGTCTGATATTAGGTTGTAAAATTGCACCGACGCGTTTTCGTGTTTTAGTACCCTGCCATGTGATAATCAGGGAACTTTTGTCTTCTAATTCCTTTTGAAAAGAAAGCTGATATTGGATGAAGCCTTTATTTTGGTTGCGTTCCCACCTGCCGACTAAAATCATCAATGAAATTTGGAATTAGGGCTCTTTGGCACACTGCCAGTCAGCTAATTTCACAATGAGAAAGATGCAATGCAATAAACATCACCAATTCAAATATTTCAGAGCCTACTAGAAAGAAAACACTTTACATGAAAACAAAGAGAGTTCATTTGACAGGTTTGCTGCTAATCATATTGCATGCTACCCCATACACACTGCATATACTTGCTCTAGACAGGCTTGAATAAATGAAGAAACCATTTCCATGTTGTGCTTTTTTTCCTTATATCAACTGCCCTAAACACTACAGCAACAGAACTGAATAGCTCCCAACACTCCTGACCAGCACATGGCAACATGGACTAGCAAAGAATTTTCAGTGAGTAGACTCATGGCCAGGACTATCTGCATGCATGTCCATGGAGAAATCATTGGAGTTGTCGGAATTCAAATGCCTGTTCTGGATTTGCGTGAAGTTGGGTTCGTTGTTCCTGAATCCATCTGCAGAGGGCTGAACACCATTGGGATAGTAGCCTTCTGGTGCTATATGATAGTTCTGAAGGCTCCGACGAACTGGGCTTGACAGAGCATTTGAGAAAGATTGCTGATCGTTGTGCTCTGTCCGAAACCCCTGCCCAGGATGTGGTGCAGCGGATGAGCCTGAAGAGACCAAGAAGCCTGAATTTGTTAAGTGCATTGTAGGCTGGGAATGCTGATATTGGGGTGGCGCTCTAGGTGACATTGACGGCTCCTCTCCACAATACTCTAGTTCAGTCTGCATGGAGATCACTAACTTAGTTCCGGCACTCAGTTGAAACAAAATTGACGTAACGTAATCAACATAAACGATCTCAGGCCCAGCAAATATATATATATATATATATATAAAGATCTCAGGCCCAACATCAGTCAGAACATCAAACAAGAGAAACTGAAGAACTTGACTGTCCAGGGAAATGAAAGAAAACTGGGATTTCACAGAATTCAGCTATGCGACCACATACAGTCATATTTTCATACTTGTAAGAGATTTACATAATTCAAATGAAAACCTGAAGTTATAAGATAACCAAGATAAAGGAAGATAAGAAAGGGAATAAAAGTCAATTTTAAAAGAATGCAAAATTGAAATAAGAAATTGTCATTAGATCCACATCATGGAGGAAATTGTATGCTGTTTACAAAATGGTGAATATGCCCGGCCAAGGGCACATAGCCAGCAAAACAAAATTTCTTTCTGCATTGGTTGTACAAAAGCTGGACCTCTATTATATTCTTGTCTAAGATTAAACCCTAAATATTCATCTTCACAAGGGTGTTTGACTAGATGTTTTACAGTGGCAGACTGGCTGTAAACTAAATGCAGTAGTTCCCCCTGTGTCTGTGTTTGGGCCCCATTCTACAGGAAGGACACCAAAAGATATTTGTAATCTAGTGTACTTCAACTTATTAAGTATGTATACACCAAATACAACTTACTATATTACACTAGATAATATAGACATATAAGTAGTGTAGTATACCTATATTCTTGCTTGTTTTTATTTTTATTTTTATTTTATTATTTGGTTTCCACATAATCAGTCAGCATCTACCTACTTATCAAAAGAGGGGAAAAAAGGGGGGTATGATTAGTAACAGTGGTAAAAAACTGCATGGAAACAGCCTGTGGCAAGAGGCCAGAGGTTTTAAACTCCAATTAATTTTTTTGATAAGTGTTCTAAACTCCAATCATCACAATGAAAACATCAAATATCACATCAATAAGTCCATAATAGACGAAGGCAAGTCCTCCACTCCAAACTAGATAAGGTAAAGTTGAATTATCAACAGTCGAACGTTCTCTCAAGTCCTGCAACCTACAGAAATTTTTTGCATTTTTTCCTTTTGAGAAGTAAATTGATAGCATCTGCAACCTGTACCTACAGATCATTATAGGATAATATGATGACTGGAGCTTTAGAATTCCATTTCACATTCAAAACTACCAAATATCCTGTCCCATCTGTATAACCTCGTGCTTGCACTCAAACGTTCTCAATTTTTTGGTAACTGGCAACAACTTCGATAGCCATAAACCCTTGTTAACTAATCATAACATGAATCAATTACTTCCTTAATGATGAGGTCCTGAGGACACATACAGAATAGCCAGTGCAAAACAAAACCCTACTAGAGAATTTGAAAAAGATTCCTGGTAGCCCGCAGATAAACCTAAGAAGAGCAGATCTTAAAAGGTCGTCAAATGCATAATAGACTCCCAATATTGAAATTAAGAATCTCATTACAACATGCCTTTAAACCAGATGCTGAAAATTGTTTGTGTCGAGGAACATTTATCTAGACCTCACTACAAATCAGACAGCATTGCCCAATGAAGATTTGATATCAAATTAGACAGCAATGCCCAAATCGGCTAGTTGACACTTAATTGTGATTTCACAAAACTTAGTCAGGCTGCAAAATGCACATCAGACATGTCCATATATAATGCATGTCAGACATGTCCATATATAAATACATATCAGACATGCCCATATAGGCAATCTCACAACAAAAGACAAAGAACAACACTCACATATAAAGAAGGATAAGTTAAAACCTGCAGGTAGCTGAGTATGTCTACAGTGTTTACTCTTGATCCTCCCTCTTGTTGTCTCAAAATCCACTGATAAAGTTTTTCCTGCAAAAGATGAGATCAAGGTACAGCAATAAAATGTCAGATTACTCTCCAAATTAAGAAGTTTTATAATTTTAGATTGCAAGCATATAATATCAAACCCAAAGGCCAGACTGAGACATGATATGCAACTAAACAGCTAAAAGCTTGCGCAGCATTGCTGCCACTCGCCATGGAAAAGGTCCAATGGGAAGCTTGCTAAAAGTAATCAACCATACTTTACCTTAAAATACCAAAGAAGATATTAAATGTGTAAAATCAATAACAGAGCCAAATATCCAAAGATGTATCTCAAAAAGATTGCAGAGTGGCCTCTAGCATTATCACCTCCAACAAAGAAAGTTTCTTTTGGGATACTGATTCGTAGAAATTACATTACCCATATATTAGATGGGGAAGAAGAAAAAAAGACTAAAAAAAAAGGTGCATATTTGGCATGCCTAATGTATGAAGTATGTGAAAGCCACAGCTCTGGTTCTGGTGTAAGCATGGCTAAAACGAAAATAAAAGGACTCAGGCTGGTATAAATACCACCTAGCTTCACATGTCAAAAGGTCCTGAGAATTTTAATAGAGGAATCCCTTGTTGTTGTGCTATGCAAAAGCCGAGGTATGACAAACTTACACAAAAATCATAGAACTGACACCATATCTGATCAACATATTGGTCTAATGATACCTGCATGGCTTCCTAAATGATCTTGACATAAGAGATTGAGAGTCCAAGCCACCCATTATTAAGGTAGTTAGCTCTGGTGCAATGGGCTAGTATTCATCACTATGTAGCACAACAATCAAAAAGTATTAAATGTTCCTTTACTGGGAATAAGGTAATGAGGCATTGCCCTTTTGTTTGAAAAGTTGTCTAGTAAATCCACACAAATTATGATAGGTTAAAAGTTCTAACTGCTAATCCCAATTTCCGATTGGCATTGTCTGAAATTTCAACAACAATTGAACAAGTTTCACCAGAGACACCACTTTGCACAAAGAAGACTGATTGTATGATCCCATAATGATACTGGTTATGCATTGATATTCATATCCCACAAGTCCAATACCCATGCAAGCTTCCTTCTAAACCACGCTAAAAGAGTTTTGACAAAGTTCTCTTCATTAAAAAGATAATGCATCAGTCACTCAGGTCATGTATGTGACATTTCTTGTCAACATGCCCCTCCCCCCCACCCACAAGCCCCAAATTGATGATCTGTAGTTACTGGCAGGATATCGATACCAAAATCAAATTAAATTCACAGAAGCTTTTTCGGGTCCTTTCCGGGGTATTTACATATATATAAGTAGTGGAATTTCAAGTCCTTAACAATATAAAAGAAAGGAAGACTTCTTACGAATTTTAGAGTATTCATTGAGTTCCTACAAAGCATCGGACTAATGTCGTATACAATACTTGAATTCTCGATGTAGATGCTACACAGTTGGTCCTCATCCTTCGGAGACTACCAGTATAATAGGAGCATCTGGAAATGAAAGAAGTCTACTGAAAGCCCTTGGTACTTGTCTGATCAATCACACCCATAGCTCCAATAGTTCTAATTCAAGTTCTCAGCTTCAAATGATACTTTATGAAGTGGTTTAATATTTGAAAGAACCAACAATATGTATTTTCGCTTGAGATTACTTAAATGTACCTCATGTGACCCAAATGCTAAGAAAAAAATTCCTCAAATGTTTAAAACAGATCGTTAACTCCATGAATGACATTGTTATCAAGAGAAACCACAATCCATGTTTGAAAGAGCAAAAACACCCAAACCACCTCTACCTTTCAGCATGGACCTCATATACTGAAGAAAAGAATAAGCTTGTCTACATTCGTAAGCTGAATAATGTTTTTATGCTTGTCCCTTCTAGAGTAACCCCGTCCCATAGAGAAAATAATGCGCAATGTAAACCCAATGTGTAAACATCCAATCAACCCAAAATATTAATATCACTATTTAAGAATAAATGCCAGCAAGTAATTCACTTTAATAGGAATTACCTTACAATACAACATAAATAAATGAACAAAGGCAATATAATCAAAAATCAATGAATAACCTAAAAAAAGGGTAATAACAAACCTACAGACAAATAGAGTGGAAATCAAAACATCTATGGAAAAATAAACGCACCTGATGTCTTGAGAAATTGAATTAGCAAATTATTATGCTATGTTTCGATTTTGGGTTCTGAAGGAAAATGAAAAGGAAAAGATAGAAAAAGAAAATGAAGTGAAAAAAACTAAATTCTATTATTTTGTTTGGTTAGTTGGGAAATGGGAAGAAAAGAATCGGTATTTGTTTTTACAAAAAAATCCATAACAAGAATATGAAAAAGCAATATCATTTCCCTTTCATTTTTTTATACAAATTCAAGATCCAAACATAGAATCCAATAAAACATAATTTGTGACGAAACGAAATCCTAACTCCCCTATATCTATGCTCGGATGGAGAAAAATACCAGTCCATGGCGTTCACCGGCATGAAAGCTGAGTTTTTGTTGGTTCATGGCCTGCGTGTAGAGCTGAGAAAGCGAGTTCGCAGCGCTGCAAAACGTGGAGTACATCGTTCGATCGACCTCTTCGAGGCTTGTCGCCACGGACTTCCTCTTCTTCCCCATCTACAATCTTCACCACAATTCCCTCTTGTATCTCTCTCTGTCCGATTCGATCTCTGTCAAATTCTAAGAAAGAAAACAATATACAGATTTTTTCCGGCAAATCGGTGGGTCAGACTCCGGAGAGATTCGCCGGCGGTTAACTTGAAGGACTCGTGAGGAATCGGACCATGTGCTTGAGGAAACGTTTGGAGTAGGAAAACGGTTTGGGGTTTTGTAGTTTCAATAGAGCAAACGAAAAGTTACATAGGAGAGGTGCATGAGTCATGACAACTTTCCGCGCACGTGATCCTGGCGTGATAAATTCCCCAAAATTAGTAGTAGCGTTTGTAACTTTGGATTACTCTTTTAAAAAAGTTATAAATCATAAATTTAAATTAGTTTTAAAATGTTACTTATTTAAATAAATTTTTTAAGTTTAAGTTAGTTTTAAAAAATTATTTTTGTTAGCGAGAGTCAAACACAATTTTAAAAATTTATAAATTTAAATCTAAATTGTTAAAAAATTACATCCAAACACCTCCATAATATTTAAAATAAATCATGGGTCAGGTCAAACAATATCAAACTCATAATCGCACCGATCTTGGTCATTTTCAAAATTTTAAACACAGAACCCAAGTAATCATTCTACAAAGTTAAATCAAACCAATTCAAGTCAATTCTGGTCAATTTTATAGCTCATGTTAGCTTGAATTGCAGGTTTATTTTTATTATATAGACCTAATTTCTTCGTTATCGTCAATTTATCAAAAAATTAAAAAGTAGCATTCATGACAAAACCAACAATAATGAAGTATAACAAACAATTATTTGAAGACATACATAAATAGAATTTAATGACAAACATATAGGCAAATTGAATCTCGAGTTAAGTTGCGCCTGTTCACGTTTTGGTTCAAGCCTAGAAAATGCTAAGGTAATACAGGAATTGAACGACTTGAGTTTACCATTTTAAGACTCGTAATCGAATTGACACTTGACAAACTAGAACAAAACTAACACAGAAAAGTCGGTTGGTTTAGTTCTAGTGTTTTTTAGGTATTGTGTGGACCCATTTACAGTTGAATGTAAGGGTAAACATTGAGCCAGGCTCGATCGGGGCTACATTAAAAAAAAAAAATTCATTAAATCTAAAATTAAATTTCAAGCTCGCTTATTAAACTAATCGAGTTTAAAAAAAATTTTAGTCCCTATAAATGATGAGCGGGTCAAGCGAGTCATCGGGCTACCCCTAGTTGAATGGCCCAAATGATGTACAAAACCAGGTTATCATACATTGGATTTGTGTATTTTGGCATCCTTCTTAGGCAATGTAGTGGCCATCATACATGGAAACAATTAATGATCTATAGAGCCGCAACTAATGAAAATCATAATCTATAAAATGTGTTTGAAGTTTAATTTTTGTTTATTTTTCAAAAGGACCTCAAATGAATTATAACTAATCCAATCATGAGCCAAATTCAAAGTAATTAACTTAATTTTGTTAATATAGTTTTAAAGTGCTTAAACTATATTGAATCGAGCTCATAGAATTAACAAAATTAAAAATGAGTTAGTTAATCTCAATAAACTTATAGCAAAATAATCCTCAAATAATTTAATCTCATTTTACATGCTAATACATAATTACTTGTATCAATCTATCTATCCTCTGTTTTTTTATTATTATTAAATTTTCAGATGAACCTCATATATTTTAATTGTTAAAAATATCTTATTTCCATCAAAGATATTGGGGTCAAAAGTAAAAAAGTCAAAAATCCATTGGAGTTCACCGTCCTTGCAGTGTCTCCAAGGCAGGTGCGAGGGATGGCTACCCTTTTTATGTAATCAATCAACATGGAAAAATAAAAAGGTCAAAGTACATTAAACTATGTTCATTCGTATTGTACTGATTGAATAACCTAACACTAATCACCCCTAATTTTTTTTTTTTTGTTGACAATTATGGGAACTCCTTTATATTTGTCAAAGTAGCAATAAGGTGTCATGGGTCAAACCATTTAATTTAAAAGTTTAAATTATTAGGTGGTGCTATTTATTTCACCTTATAAATTTAAAAATTTCTCTTTTCTCTATATGATTTGGGATCCCGATATACTTTTCAACCCTGCCTATTTTTTTTTGTGCGTTTGCTATTCAACTGAAAAACTTAAACTATTAGATGGTATTACATATCACATATAAGTCCAAGATCTTCTTCCTTTAATCCAATATGTGATCGTGATATTAGGCAATGCTAGTAGATGTGACGAAATTATCACTTGTACCCCCATAATTGCATGATTTTAATAGTAACTTGGTGCTAATTCATCATGTTGGCCAAGTTAACTAAATCTTGACTTGTTGGAACCAACAGTCCTCTCTAATAAGCTTCCAATAACTTGCAGTGCTAGTGAATACCATTCCAAGAAAAAACCATGTCTTTAATGATGGTGATAACACACAGAAAGCAGAAAAAAAAGGGTATGACGAATTGGATTTCTAATTCCCTTTTTCCTTTGCCGTCCACCGTCACCATTGCACACCACATGAATACACTCACCATTTTCAGCCATCGCCTTAGCAGATCAGACACCTAAAACCACCACCTACTATAATAGCTAGGGATAGCAAAGGAGTGAGCTGGATACAAATTTACCCTACCCTACCCTATTCTTAGAAAATATTCTAAGTCAATCATACTATGCCATATGCATGTGTTTTAATCTTAATAACTGTAACACATCATCAGTTAGTAGGATAGTTAGAGAAAATCTCCTCCTTAATTTTAGGTGATTGAATTACAACATAATCATATGATATAATGTGGGGTAATTTCCTTGACAAAGGTAATTTTTTGTCTTAATTCTCAACGTAGGGGTTGTTAGAACTTTATTCAGTTAGACGAGTTTAGAGCTTTTTCAAAAAGCGTTTTTAAAGAAAATGCTAATTCAAAAAACGTTTTATTCGTATTTATACATCCTATGCCTAAACTTGATAAAAGTCAATTAAAAAAGCATTTTCATTAAAAACGTAATTCAAAAAGCATTTTTAAATAACGCTAATTCAAAAAGTGTTTTAATAAAGTCTAAATTATAGTGAGAAAGTGGGAAAAAGAACTACTGTAAAAGCCCAAATGTTGTTCTTCTTCATGTCCCTATCAGAATTGCTGCAATGAGATTTAGAAACAATCGTCGTCTGCGAAACCCAAAACCCAGATTAGAAGTGTTGGGTTTGGGTTGTTGGGTCGATTCTGAAGAGACTAAGTGGTAAAAACCGGTCCTAAAAGTGTGAAATTGGAGGGGTGTGGGTAGGCTTTCCGCCTTGAGAAATAGGTTTTGTCGCATTTATTTAAAAATGCTTTTTTTAATTAGCATTTTTAATTAAAATACTTTTTCAATTAACGTTTTTAATGAAAATGCTTCTTGAATTAACGTTTTATGATATTTCGGCATACGGCGTATACATACGAATAAAATACTTTTTGAATTAACGTTTTTGTTAAAAACGCCTTTTGAAACAGCGCTAAACTCGCCTTGCTAAATAAAATTCAAACAACCCTTAATTGAGAATTAAGACAAAAATTTACCTTTGTCAGAAAAATTATCTGTATAATGTGATTGACCACGACTACAAAATGACATAACATCATTGTTTTCATTAAATATTTTCTCTCTCTTGTACCCATCTCAAATTCACCACAAGTTAGGATATAAGCGGCCGCCTTGTTTGAATGCAAGCAACTCCATCCTGCCCCAGCCCTATAGCCATCCCATTTTGACCCAACTATAAAAGCTTAAGCCTCGTTTCTTTGGATACTCCTGATAATGACAAGTCAAACAACTAAGATTTCTTTTTTCGTTTGGCAAATGATTCTCAGTTTGATCCTCCTACCTGTTCAAAATACTTGAAAACACCCTTAGGAGTAGCCTTGAACCTTATTTTGACCCTTATGAACGGTCCTTTAGGTTTAAAATTTTCTAAAAATCAATTAACGCGTTATTTGCCCCATTTTAGTTTATTATTCTATATACAAAATTGGCCACTTATCAAAATTGGTTTTCACAATTCTTTATTACAGTTAAAAAATATGTCCAAACATATAAAATGACTTGATATGGTGCGAGGCATTTTATAAAGTATCTAGATTTTATCTATCAAATGTGAAATGGTCGTTACTTAATAGTACTAAGAACCTGACAATCAAACCAATTGAAAATGAAATTGGGCTCATCAATCTTTCTAATAGTATATGGGTTCGACTCTTCTTGAGGGTCATTTTTAAGAATGATGTTGCAAAGTTCATTCCTGCAGCAGAAAGCGATAAGCCTTTCATGTTATTGACTGCCCAGTGCCTTGCTCAAGTTTAGTGGATTTGGTGTGTTTGTTGGTCTTTGCGAAAGTTTACGAGTTATGAATGGGTCCAAAGATTCTACCCATCATAAATAAAAAAATAAAAAAGACCATTTTGAGCAATTTATAGAGTCAGCCGCCATGTTTTATAGTGATGGTGTGCCACTCAGAGATCTCTTGTTCGTCCGGTTGATGCTAACACATTAAAGATCATAAGCTATAAATATAAACACATAGTTGCATTCTAGCATAACACAGCCTAAAATGTCTGACACAATAAAGAATATAAAAGTATGATAATAATGTATGAATTTCTTATAATTTACATACAAAGTCATAATTTTAATGCAAAATAACACAAACCTCATAAAATTAAAATTCTATTGGCTCAATTTCTATTCACCAATAAAATCTAGGGGAGTTCTCTAAAAAGGCCAAACCTCGAGACTTGAATAATGAAGGCTCAATTTATATTCATCAATTTATAGTCCTTTTTTTCAATATGAAAGGGACATTTTTTCTTTTTTAAGGAAAAAATATGAAAATGACTTTGATCTAAAAAGGAATTTGGTGAAGAACCTTTTTTTATTTATTTATATAGTTTTGATTGCATGTGATCACATGCACCTTAACTTTAAACACTTCCAATTTTAAAATTAGCTACATATTACTTATTTACCACACGCCACTGCTTTCATTCATTTATTCCCCTGAAACAGAAATTCTCTCTCGCTGTGTCTCTCTCTCACATTTTCTCTCTCTTCCTCAGACCTTGAGGGCACGAAACACAGTAAACAAAAGTAAGGAACGAAGACAAAAGCAAACCCTCCCATGTAATCTTTATTAGCCGCACAAACAAAGGAGAGAAACCCCCCAACTGCTCACACATTCAATTTCAATCAGATCTTCCATGACCTCTCTCTCTCTTTCTATATATATGTATAGATATCTGAACATATTCAAACGAAGTAGCTGTCATGCTCGTTATTTCTAAACGGTACGTCTTTGTAAGCTAATTCAGTTGTTTTCGAGCTGTTTTGTAACATTGTATATATATATGTATTGTATAGTTGTATGTTGGATTGATACGAGCTGTTGGTTTGATAGATCTGTTGTGATCGCTAAACTGAGGAGAAAAGTTGTGATATTGTTGGGATCTAATTGTGATGAGTTCTTGAGATATAGATCTGATATGGGTTTGCATAATTGCGCTTCAATTTGGGTAGTTTAAGCTTTTTTATTGTGTTTGATATGTAAATTTATTGATCTGTCTTTGATCTACGCAAGCTCTGATCTTGAAATGTAGAAATGCCTGTTGATCTTTTATGGGAACTTCTATAATTGGCCAAATTTGAATCCGTAGTTCGTCTCTGTAATTTTAGGATTTAGGATTTACATATTTTGATTATTCTGCTGTTGTGCTTACAATATGTTGATGTGTTGATGCTATGCCAATGTTATCCATATCTGAAGTTTCACTTGCAATTTTCAAGTTTTTTGAGTTCTTTGAGCTTTACACACACATACATGCACGTATAGTTCTAGGATGATGTATAATAGTAGAATAGCAATGCTGACAATGTTTGCTGTGATAGCTACTATAGATGTAAATGCTGTAATTTTGATTAGATGGAAATCATATGAGTTGTTTTGTCTTTTCCAGAGCATTTGGGTGTTGAAACGGACAAAAATCTTATAATTATATGGTGAATTGTATGGATTCTTCTATGGAGGAGGAGGGATAAAGATTCACCTGCAATCAACCATACTAAATAAATGAAAATGGCTCCTGCTAGCAAGGCTGATAAGAAGGCAACAGTTGATGCAGCTGCTTGGATGTTCAATGTAGTCACTTCTGTTGGGATCATCATTGTCAATAAAGCCTTAATGGCCACCTATGGCTTCAGTTTTGGTAAATTTCACTAACAATGTTTTGTTCATTTCTTTGATCAATTGTACTATGCTTTCTTCTGTACATAAAATTTTATTCATTCCACTTCATCACTTGAGTGTCTAATCCCCATAATAACAACTAAAACTTTTTTTTTTCCTGTTGTTTCGGGCCTGCACGCGGGGTGGGGGGGTGGGTTTCCAATGGTTACCCAGCTTTGTATGAACTTGCAATGGGAAAGATGGTACATTCAAGTTGTTATGGGCCTCATACGGAGTTCTATGGCGGTTCACTTAAGAAAGAGGGAGATCTATGGCAGTTGCATGAAAAAAAATACCATAAAAAATGAATTAGCGATATGCAAGAGTCAGTGGAATTATTTTTTGTTGGATTGGGACATAGTAGCACAGATTTGGCTTTATCACTGGAGAATTCCCAACTTCTGTTGCCAATATTGTAGTTCAACATCAGTCAGTAAATAGGATGAAGCGTAATGACCGCACTCCCAAGCATATGAAAGTTAGTAAGGTTCTTATGGTGTGCTAATTTACATAAAATTTTCATCTTTGCTTCATGTCGTTCATTTAAGTCATAATAGAACAAACTTCTGGATATATTGGCATCGAGACCAAGGTTTGCTTCATTTTTGCTCCTTCACAGACAAAAGAGAGTTCAATCAATGATGGTAAAAGTTAACAGTGCCTGCATTCAGTAATCAGCCCCCTGCATATGGTTATTGATGAACATTTTAGTTTTAACATTGGCAATCTAGATTCGTTTCAATCTAGTTTGACTCTTTTGCTGACCCTTAACAATTCTAACATTTGAAATTTCAGAAAAGAAAATCAATTTATGCTTTTAGTGGATTTGATGCCTGGTCCTGTTGCGCAACTAGAATAGTAACTGAAACGTGGATTGGGTGACTTTATTTTCATTAATTGGATATAACTTTAAGCTAAAAGTGTATCAACGGTAGTCTGTAGATTAGCTTCTCTTTGCCTAATGTCTATGAATTATCAATTCATGTCAATTTCATGATGTGTATTTTAATGTGACAATTCATTTCTGGATGAGCTTAGATAACAGCCTAATATTGTATGGGATCATGAAGCACTTCTATTATAGGTGAATATAGAGTACATGCAGTCTTAGCAATGCGGGTTGCTCTACACGTAAATGAAATTGTTATCTAGAGGATACAAAGTAAAGACATTTTTTTCAAAACCGTCTGGTATTGCCTTAACTTCGAACAACAAAACAGGGACTTATGAGCATGCAACAAACAAGATGTTGGTACCAGAAGTAAATACACAGCTTTAGGATGCTGTGTGAAATGTGAACAACATATACTTATCAAGATAAGACTAGATTATGGAATGTAATCTTTGGTCAATTTTAACCAATTGAGCATTATATGGGAATGGATGACACCATGGTCATAGATTGTTTCAGAAGAGTGTTGCACAAAATGTTGTGGTAACCCTAATAGATATTGATTGAAATAGTCTGATGAGACTCTGATCATGTGCAGAAAATTCTACAACAATACGCAACGGTATGGGTAATATTTTAGAAGCTGTGATGGCCTAAGCAGGAAATTTAAAGGACTTGGGTTGAAGTGAAAAGAAAGAAAAGTCACCTCATATGATATGCATGTAAAAGAGATCTGATAGAGATGCTATTCTCCCTGACAGTCAGGATATGGCTTTGTGATGATGTCAATGACTATTTTCTTCATGACGATAATGATAATAATAATGGACTTCTTTTGCTGACTAGAAAGAACTAAGAGTTTTATTTCATTTTACATTTATCTCTGTATTTGTTTATCATCAGATTGGTTTAGCTTGTGTTTGCTACAATACTTGCAGCTACAACATTAACTGGTTTGCATTTTGCTACCACAACCTTGATGACGGCTGTTCTTAGGTGGCTGGGGTACATCCAACCTTCTCATCTACCCTTTCCAGAGCTTCTGAAGTTTGTTCTTTTTGCAAACTTCTCTATAGTTGGCATGAACGTTAGTCTAATGTGGAATTCAGTGGGATTTTATCAGGTAATTTTGTTGTGCTCTGGGTTTTGGCTGTCATTATATAAGAACAATTTCTGAAGTTATATGGTCTCCAACATACTGTCAGATTGCAAAGCTGACAATGATCCCTGTGTCCTGCTTGTTGGAAGTTGTTTTGGACAAGATCCGATATTCAAGAGACACAAAGCTTAGCATTGCAGTTGTTCTCTTGGGTGTTGCTGTCTGCACTGTTACTGATGTGAGTGTCAACGCTAGAGGTTTCATTGCTGCCCTTGTTGCAGTTTGGAGTACTGCTCTACAACAGTATGTAAGTTGTTTGTTTCACTACTTAAGATCTTTATATTTCCACTAGTATAAATCTCATATTTTATTATTATCTTACTAGCACTTGCCTGAATTGTCTTGATTACACACCTGTGTATACACACTTACACTGATCACATATATAAACTTAGTTATTGTAACATTCTACGGAAGCCTAATCAAAGAAGTATGTGATATTAATTGTCAAATTGTACCTATCTGGCAGTCTTATCCTCTTACACACTCAGCGGACTTCTCTTGATGGTATACATACTTGCACTGATCACAGATGTTAGTTGTTTGTTTTGGTATTTGCAGTATGTACATTTCCTTCAACGGAAGTACTCGCTCAGTTCTTTCAATCTGTTGGGACATACTGCACCTGCTCAGGCTGGAACCCTACTGTTATTAGGCCCCTTTCTGGATTATTGGTTGACAAACAAGAGAGTTGATGCATTTGACTACAACACAGTATCTTTAGTAAGTATTACTACAACCTATAGTCATAATTCTCATATCTATAGGTTTGGGTTGTTATCTTGACAACAATAATCATCATCATCATGGTCTGAGGTTCTGATCTGTGCATATACAGTACTTGCATGAGTCTTGATATTTTTTTATTGTTAAACATATTCCCTTGTAAAAGCATGTCTTACTTTTATGCAGTCATTTGTTATTAATAGTTCTTTTTCTTTTTGGGTCTTATTGACCCCGACACAAACCCCCCCCCAACAACATCTAGATTTAAGAATGCTGCATGCTGGAAGACTTAATGGCCTTGAGCTGAATTCAAGTTGATTTGGTTGTGTGCATTATTCTGTGGCTTTCCTGATCAATCAGTGTAGTTCTGTTGTTGTCATGGTTATGATATATGATTCTACCATGCAAATGAGACAGTTTCCCTTTTCATTTCCTTTCTGGAATTCGAAGACCATAAAAATGAGAACTTAGAAAAGAAAAAAAGGAAAAGAAAAAAAGGCAATGAAGAGAAGAAAAAGGAAAATGAGCTACTAGATAGTAAAGGATGTGAACTGCCCGTACAGTCTAGATCTTGGTCTAGGTCATGCCGTCTAACAAATGACATTAGGGACAGTGTCCGTTGTACTGTCATGTATACTTGTACATCTATGTGCATGCAAAAGCGTTAGCCTCATTATGTCAGGAAAAAGATTTGAACTCCTGTAATTTATTCTGACAACAAAATCAGCCTCAGTACTCATTTTCTACATTTTCCAGACAGAACCCAGTTCTTTGTGTTTGTATGTGTCTCATTCAGAAGATGACTGTTACATAAAGTAAGTTCATTTTGTTCTACTGAAAACTGAACAAATAACTGCTGCTAATTTGCTTATTACGTTGCTTCCTGTTTAGAATGGGCATATGGTTGCTTTCACAGGCCTTGCGACTTCACCCATGGAACTCCACTCTGGACTTTCGTAGATGAACTCTTGCTATCTGTACTTTTTCCCCCATGCACTTCATATACTCCCTGAACATCTATTATATACTCTAATAATCAGCTTCCGGTCTCTTAGTGCTTCAATAGATTGGGAAGTAAATTTTCAGTTAAAAGGTATTGGTGTAGTTGTATCATGAATGTGCAACAGCTAGCTTCTTCTTGTTATCTCTTTCTAAGAATGATGGTAAAAACGGAACTTGTAGGACTTGCGTATCCTTTTTAAGATGCTGCTGGTATGCTGATGTCAAGCAAGGATGCTCTGTTAAGAGCTCTGGCAGTTTTTTAGATGTAATGGTTTTCACTATGTCAAGACCACATCGGAGATTTATTGCAAATGGTCACTTTGTTGTGTTGTAGTTCATTCCTATGTCATGAATAATGTAGGGAGGGGTATATGTGCTTTCTGCATGGGGTTTTTAGTTAGCTCCTGTTTTCTCCTATCTTCCGGTGGCTGTACTTGGAAATTGTGTCTAAAGGCAGAGGCAGCTTTTGAAGATCCATCTCTTGCAATTTTCTTAGTACTTTTGAAGTCACTACAATTGAAGGATTGGTGTAAGATCCACAAGGTAGGGTAGTTGAATTTAAACAAAATCCTAACCAATGAAAAACTTAATGAAAACGTGTGCTAATTTTCACACATGGTCTTAGTCTTTCTTGTAACACTGCAATTTGCTGTCCATCACTTTCTGACATTTGAAGAATAATATTTCTGATAGCATTCCATTTATGTAGAACTTGCCCCAGGGGTAGCCCAATGGAGACAAAGATGAGTTGTAAAAACAGATGTTGGAGTTTAAAACTTGGCAACCCTCTTGCAGTCTAGCTGCAAGAGAATTATCGCTTGTGAATCATTTACTCTGGCGTGGATGGCCTACCTTTGACTAAATTGATGAAGGGGTTAGTCGAGGTGCGCGTAGGCTAGCCCAGACACCCTTGACCGCATAACCAAAAAAGAAAAAAAGAAAAGAAAAAAAAAAAGACCTTCATCTTATTATACTATTGTTGCTTTTTTGCACAACATGTTCATGGCACAAAGCTTTTTATATGCTTTCACAGAAGGATGAATTTTCTTAGCTGTAGCTGCCTGTCTTCTTTGGCTTTAGAAGAATGGTCTCTCACAATTCTCTTCCCAACTTGTCTTTTTTGCAGGTGTTTATAATCCTCTCATGCACAATTGCAGTAGGAACCAACCTCAGCCAATTCATCTGTATTGGAAGATTCACAGCCGTGTCCTTCCAAGTACTAGGCCATATGAAGACAATCCTTGTTTTGGTCCTGGGATTCTTATTCTTCGGGAAGGAGGGCCTAAATATACAAGTGATCGTAGGCATGGTCATAGCTGTAGTTGGAATGGTTTGGTATGGCAATGCTTCATCTAAACCTGGTGGAAAGGAGCGTCGGAGCCATTCAATGTCTAGCAGCAGACAGCAGAAACACGGCACTTTATCAGAATCTTCAGGGCCTGATGACAAGGTCTAAACTTTGGCAGAGTTCGGGTTAAACACACAAGGGTAGCTTATACCAGGAATTTTTCAGTCATCTGACGCTAGACACACTCCTGAAAACCAATTATTGCCAAATGCCTCCTAATTTTGTAATTCTCATTCCTTTTGTTGATATTAAGTCCCTTCAATGGGATGGATATTTTCTCTAGGGCTTAGATTCATTGAGAAGTCGCCTGTTTCCTTGGTGATAATTTATATAGAGATTAATTCATCGAGAATTGTTCTTGCACCAAACAAAATTTTGCAGCATCGAAATAGTAGGTTGAAGGTTCAAAAGGGTGTTGATCCTAGAAATTAAAGGCACAGAGTTCTCAAAAGGGAGCTTACAACTCAGCCTATTGTTGACCTCACATAAGATCCTTCGTGATTCCAACAAATAGGGTGAATTATATTGACCTCGCCCAAGGTTTTACTAAAAAGTGAGACAACTACCCTCACATTTGGGAAAAATGCACTGACTTCCCCCATTAGAGTTGATAAAAACACGGAGGTAACTGAAAATGTTAAATGACTTAAAATGTTAAATGACTTTGTGACTCAACAAATCCATTGAATTGTATTCTTAATACCACGACAAAATCCCCAGTGCCACAGGTCCAATAATATAAGAGACGTACCAAAATTATATAGAAATAAGAGACATAAAATCTAGCGTGTGAGGTTGAAACTTGAAATGCATGTAATCATTATCTTAAAACTGCTAATGGATATGAGAAGGTACATAACTCAACCCTAGAACTTAGAACTATAGGCAGACCAGGATTTGTGTTGGGGGGTGTTAAGGTAAATTATTTTAAAATTTTATGAGAGATGTAAAATTTTTAAAACTTTGGGAGTCAATCCCTATATTTTATTATAAATATTTAAAAATTTACAAGAATTATAAAAAAATTTAAAATTCTCGGGTACCGTGACCCACGCTCGCCATACTAGGCCCGCCGTGCGCACAACTATCTTCTCGAAGGTCACATCCTCCGAAGACCAAGACCGTTGGGATATAGGCTTCATCGGCTTTTCAATGGGTGATAAAAATGGTTTTAAAACTTGTAAAGGAAAGGAATATTAGAAGTTTGAAACTTTTGTCTTGTTTTTCAAAAAAATAACTCCAGCACACTATCGCTTGCTAAGTGCAAGGACTCATAATCTAAAATTTGAAATTATTATAATGTAATTTGAATGTTATATTTTGTAGAATGTGAATGAATTTTGGATGACTGATATTTAATTTCTTGGATGTTTAGCCATGTGATCTTGTATAGGTGATATTGCCTTTGATATCACCCTTATTAGTAGGGGTATGAGGGATGGAACGGTGAATTGTATTGAGAGGGGGCCATGGAAGGTCGAGAAAAAAAAATTTTAATTTTGTTGAGAGGTTAAGATAAAATTTTCTTAATTTGAAAGGTTAAAGTAATTTTTTTTTTTTTTTTTGCAATTTCATTGGGAGCTAAGGTAAAAATTCTTAAATTTTGAAAGGTTAAAAGAAATTTTTTTGAATTTTATCTAGGGTTAAGGTAAAAATTCTTGAAGTTTGAAAGGTTAGAAGGAAATTTTTTAAGATTTTAGGGAGCCAATGTACTATTTCTTGTCATAAATATACAAACTTTCATAGGACTAAATGTATTTTTGTCAAAATAGGAGGGCCATGGCTCCCTGTGGTCTAACCTTAATTCCGTCACTGGGTAAGAATATCTTCAATGGCCTCTCTAAATTGACTCTTTTAGCTATTTTATATAGTTAAACTATAAAAAATACCCTCTAACAG
Organism: Euryodendron excelsum; assembly: GCA_033060915.1. Taxonomy (NCBI): domain Eukaryota; kingdom Viridiplantae; phylum Streptophyta; class Magnoliopsida; order Ericales; family Pentaphylacaceae; genus Euryodendron; species Euryodendron excelsum. The sequence continues at coordinate 12,019,745 of CM065389.1, read as the reverse complement.
GCTCTCTATATGACTATCTATTTTAAATAGCTTCACTTTGACTCTCAAAATATAAAAAACTAAAAGTGACTCTCTAAACTTTATTTTGCAAATCTCTCTCACAATCTCTCCTCTTTTTTTATTCTTTTTTTTTTAGTGTTATAAAAAAAATAGTTTATGAGGTAATTAGTTAAAATAGAAAGTAAGATTGGCAAAAAAATTTTTAAATGACTAGCTAAAATAAATAATTAAATTTTTAAATATATTTTAACTAATAATTTTAAAAACAGCATTGGGGATGTTTAAGAACCCATCGGGACTCAGAAAATGAAATTAAAAATTCCATGGAGACCAGACTTTAGAGTGGTCTTAAGTCGTGATAGTGTGCCCCATGTCAAGCATTTGTCACGTTGGTTGTTAAACTTAAAAACAGTAGAATTGCATGTGCGAATTCTAGAGTGGATAAATTACTATTTATTTTTCTTTTCTTGTTTAATTCTACTTAGAAAGAAAAGAGAATAGAAAAGGAGGAAAAAAAAAAAAAGAGAAAAAATTTTAAATCACTCCCTCTTTTTCTTTCTTCTTTCTTTCCATTTTTCTCTCATTTGTTTTTCAACAAAACCAAAGAAAGAAGGAAAAATAGTTTTCCTTTATTTGCTTTTTCTCTTCATTTCTTTTCACTTTCCTTCCATTCCCTTCGCTCTCCCAAGTTTCAAACAAGCTGTTAGAGTGCCATGTACTCTTACTCTTCCCACATAAAGTTAGGTCCCCATATGTTGGTTAAGGTATTTGACCCATCTAGCCAATAGACTTACTATTATGTAAGAACCGCGAAATGATAACGTAATGCTCGAACACTATATTTGAATCGAGAATTTAGTAATAAAAAAAAAGAAAAAAGAAAATGTGAGAAATAAGAACAAAAATCTTTTTTTATGTTGCTCTCTTTTCTCCCAATTTTTTTAATTTTTATTTTTTTTAATAAATCTAAGTTTCAAACACTTATTGAATAATTTTTTTGGTCAGTGGGTGTCAATTAAGTTTCTATTATGAGAAGAGGTGAAAGCATCTGGCAAATCATCTCAAAATGCATTAACTTTCATACCTACTATGCACAAGGGCGACTCTACCCTTTGTTTAGTGGAGTCACTTGAATCCCCTGAAATTAAAAATAAATTACTTAATAATAAGTTTTATTTTTAAAGGTTGTTGAAACCCCTTGACCCTTTTGTACTGTACCTAGTGCCCAACTGTTTGTTGAAATCAAATATATATAATTTGGATCAATTGCATTGTTCGATGTGGGACTCTTTTTCCTGCTATCCATTCCTTATGCAATTGTGAAAAGAGCTTTTTTAACAATAAAAATTATACAAAACTGATTGCGTAACCAAAATGGGAGATCAATGGATGATAATTGTTTGGTTGCATAAATTAAAAATGATATATTTGATGATATTAATAATGAGATTATTATGCAATAATTTCAAACACATGAAATCTCATCGAGATCAATTATAAAAGTTTATATATTTAACTGCTATATAAAAATAATTTTTTTGGTTTATGATTTAAAAATTGTAAATTAATTTGTCAATTTATTGCAAATAGATAATGGATACAATAGTATAAATTTTTTAATTTGTGGAATTTATGTTTTTGAATGACACCACTACAAAATTTCTAGAGTTGGCGCTAACTATGCATAAAAAAAAAGTATTGTTATTGTAGTGTACCAAAAATTAAAAAAAATAAAGAATTTAAAACACAGTTTGCATAAAAAAGCTGTACCAGTAATAGATAGCAGCTATTAAATCTGGTCTCGTTTGTCACTGAAACTGGGTTGGCAAGTGGAAGCCATAACAAGATCAATTAGAAGTCATCAAATAGTAGGTCTGAAGAGCTAAAAAGAGTTCAAAATTGAAAGGTATTTGTTATACATGGACAAGATAGGTAACAATCATAATAGCAAGGACATTTGATATAAGCGAGCCTCAAGCTTCTGACTCAGCTTCACCAGACGGTTGCCGCTTCTTCCACTTTCTTTTTGTCGGAGGCTTCTACCACATTCTCTTCTTCCATGGTACCATCATTATTTCCTGCAAGTATTAGCTTACTTCAAAGTTCAAACAATCATGAAAAATTAGTATTGGGTGCCAAAAGTGTCTATGTGGATGCAAGAATTTGAATACCTACCCCATCCATGCTGAAGCTTCGAAATCTCCACCGCCCATGTCAAGCATCTGGAAGATAACAGAAAAAAGAAACTATACGAGTCCAAGAACAATTAGCATAAATTATGTACATTTTAAAAATGCTATGAATTTGTTTCCCACAGTAAGTCACCAAAGTTCATATCAGCTCCAACTAGAAAACAAAAACTAAAATGAGTTTCACCAAGAACCAGTTATAGTGATCCCAACTTGACAGCAAAGGGGAGTAAGAGAACACATGTCATCTTGTTCCTCATGATCATCAATACAATTTTGCCAGTCAACTTTCAAAGAGACACAATATTCCTTCCTGCTTCAATAATCTGGTCCACCATTTAGTCTCAGCCTTCTTTATTAGGCAGCTGATTGTCTAAGGTCTTGGACTTTCACCAATGTAGCAGTGCCGGCACTTTGCTTGAACACTCTCTTAGTAAAACTAAGTCAACCTATAACTTGAATTTGGTAAAGGTTTAGACAAAAGAAGGCTATAGAGTTTAAGAGAGTATTATTTTTGTATTGCACTAGAGAATATTACAACTCTCTTGGATGGGTTGCACAAATGAGGCCTCCCATTTGCATAGTTCTCTAGCTCCTCAATGGACGAGGGGTGATCAATTCGATCCAATGATGGTGAGTGATCTTTCAGAATCTTCTCACTTCATTTCCTGCAAAATATCTAAAATATTTACATGGAACATTCTAGAGACAATCCGACGAGTTAAATGAGAAAGGGACGGTTTCATAGCTCTAGCTTGCTGCATTTAGAATATATACAAGTCTAGACTACTAAAGAATATTTTAGAAAATTTTAAACCACACAAGAACATTTTAGAAAATTCTAAAGAAACATGGAGATCTCTCTATAAGTATTGGACACCTTATTACAAATATTTCGTAGCTTGAAAAATCAACTGGTATATTCAAAGTCTCTGCTCTCTTACTCTCTTTCTTCGCGCCCCCCCCCCCCCCCCCCCCCCCCCCTCGACCTTTCCAAAGTTGTGCTAAGCAGCCAAGAGCCAACAATCCCAATGCCAAACAGGCCACACATATATAATTTTCGAAGTTCAGATTTCCTCATAAACATCACAAGTGAATCCTCTACTAAACTTTTCACAATTTTGACTTGTTAATTGACTGTTTATAAATCAAAAAAGTTAAAACCTCACTCAAAAACAAAATTCAATACTTAAATTAGTCCATAGATCTACCGAAGCTATAATAAAAAAATCTATCTCTTACAAAGTAATACATCTAACCAACTTTAAGTGTCAAAAAAAATTAGATCCAGCTATCCTATAGGACAATAATAATTGAAACACACACTATGATTCATCTAAACAAAATGCTTTGATGTTTAATAATTGTATCTTGGATGAATATGTAATAACGAGCACTGGTCATGGCCATGATATACGAACATGGGAGAGGTACGCTCACCATACCTATTCTGAAAAAAAATATGTAGCTTTTAACGAATTAGTTCTTTTATCAAAACAGAGAAGAAGAAGAAAAAAAGAATACACGCACAAAGCATCGAGCCCCAAAGGGGCATCTAACCTTGTCTTGAAGGATCGGCAATTCTGTAGAATATAAACATTCTCAGCTTTCCATTAATACTCATGTCATGTAAATATTTGGTAATATACCTTATTCTTATATTTTGAAGGAGAGCATGATAACGGCCCCCTTCTCATATATAGGTTTGCATTTCCATGTGCAAACTGTTAATTATTAACGTATGGTCAGTTTAGAAACAAAAATGTGAAGTACTCAAAATTTAAACATTTAACACCTTACCTTGCAATAGTTGCCGTGTACAAAGCCTTGTCTTGTAATACATATCTTGAGTTAAAATATGCATCCTAAGTGTGAGGCAAGAAACATTAGTATGCAGTAAAGTAAAAAATAAATGCAAAAGTATGCATTAATATGAAACAATTTTGCAGCAAACTTGGACTTCATAAACAGTCTTTAAGTTTATCGAATGCATGTGCAAAGTATTAAGTATTTGTAAGATTAAATTGATTTATAACTAACATATGACTATTGATTGTGCGTCAAAAGTGTCATTAAATCTCTAGTTTTTCATATGTATTTATTCGTTTATATTTTGTTTTGTATAATAGTTTGGTGTGCCTTTTGGTAATGAAGTTTAGTTTAATGTTTTGATAGATTTTTGGAGCTTAAATGAAGTATTTCGGAGATCTTTAAGGCCAGGATTTTGAGCAAAGAATTGAAGTGAAATTGAGTCAAAGATTGAAGCAAATTTTGGTTCAAAGAAGTGCTCTAAATATACCCCATTTCAATCCAAGGAGAGGCTAAAAAAATAATCCACTTCAAGTCCAAACTTGCCCCATGTTGTGTGCAATCTTCAGCCCAAAGTTTGAAGGCTCATTTCAACTCATTTGTAGGAAGTTTGTTGAGAAAAAGAAAGCATACATATGACTGAAAAAAAAGTGAAGAACAATAATTCTTCATTATGAAAAAAAGAGAGTATACACATGACTAGAAAGAAGTGGAAAACAATAATTTTTCATTATGAGGTAGAGAGAGAAGAAAAATAGGGCAAAAGATGGATGCAAAAGTTCACCAGCTAGCTCAAAAGTCTGGCAGAATCTGAAATTTTCCTCCATGTGCTGGACACACCTTTGGTGTTTTGCCATAACTTTTGACTCAAATGTCCAAATGAGTTGTTCTTTGTGAGGTTGGAAAGTAGACAAAAAAACTCTATAAGTAAGTATCTAGTAGACATCTCTAAGAACAGAACAGAAGAGAGTTAAAATTTCTTCTAAAGTTAGAAGACATATTTGTGCAAAAATTTGGATAGCATGTATTGTGTTTTCTTTTTCTGATTTTGGTTCTTTATTGTTAAAAACCTCTTATTTCTTATTGATACAATTGTTCTTCTTCATAATGGTTGTAAGCTAATCTCTTTCTTGGTTCAAAATCAAGGATGGTGGCGGTTGAAGTAATCTATTAAAGGTATTAATGCATTTTAATGCTTTATCTTCTCACTTTGTACATGGATGATTGATTATTATTAAGAATTTTCAAAAATCATTTAGGTAATGTTATAATCTTGAATTTCTAAGCACAAACCTTAGTTTTAGTATAGAGATTGCTTGATTCAATGTATTGTCTAGTTTAAAACTATTTTTTCATTTCTAAGCAAGAATCAATCTTTCATTTATTTAAATTTGGTATAATATTTTCCAACTTAATATCATCATTATTGATGTTGGGTTGAGTTATCTTAAATATCTTGAAAGAACCATTAATATACCACTATTGGAATTGATTTGGGGGTAAGACTTTTATTTCTCTTGTAATTTTAAGTATTGTCATTTGAATTTCATTCACAACTATTCATTTTTTTAAAAAAATTGTATATTCATTGTGAACCAAATTCTTTTAAAATAAATTTCTCTTAAGTTTTTTCCACCGAACTTATTTTATAAATTTAGCTTCATGTGGACATCACCTTGGTCTCACCGAGTTAATTATAACATCGCACACTCATGCACTTGTGAGTTAAAACAAACTGATAAGAAAAAGCGGTCAAGCAACTATTACTTGACGAGCTTGATGTGAAATCATAAGGACAAAGGCCTTCTTAAGGACTCCATATAAGATCTTAAATCTAAGCTTGGGGACTGTCAAAGGTTAACACCTAGTGGCACCAAATTCTTATGGCCTAAACAAAAACGTATCTAAGATAATTATATTTCCCCTCATCTGGCTCTAATATCACTCAAGAATGGGACACATACATATGATAGACCCACATGGGTTTTGAACCCTCAGGCCGTATTTAATTTTTTTCGCCTGATTTGTGTATGATGAGATTCTCTTTCTTCTGAAGAGAAAGAAGGGATGTGCTGGGGAATCAGTGCACTAATCGCTAGAAATAGTCTATTGGGGTTTTAAAACTTCAGGCACTAAAACAAGAAGTGAACTTGTAGAAAGGATAGAGTTTTTGTAAACAAAATGTAACATCAATAAGTGAACTTGTAGAAAGGATGCGTTTGTCTTTACATGATTAATAACAGTTATGTATTTTAGTGATCCTAGGAAATTGTTATGTTTCATTGATTGTCTACTTGTTAACACATTCTAGCAATTGGATTTATATTAGATTACTAGTGTTGCACTATGTGGCCTGGAATGATTTTTTTTCTGTTCCTTGTCCCGAAACAATTCGCATTCCAGATAACATTAAAAATGGTTCAATTAATAGTCAGTTTGTCCTTGGCTTATTTGTGTGAATTAGGTTCTGAACAACCATTTTTGTCACTCTCATTTTGCTCGCAGCCAAATAGAAGAAATCACAGGATTCGTGTTATTATTTTTGTAGGTAATGATATGCATTTATCAGACAGTAGTTTATATACTTTCAATCTATAGAATAAAACTCTTACCATCGTGTTTCATAATAGGAATTCTTAATAGTAAACTGAGAGATAGAGAGATTGTCGGTCTGATCTGAATAATAAACTAAGAGAAAAGATAAATAATCAAGATTGAATATGTGTTCAAACTCGTTAAGTTTTTAAACTAAACTTAAACAGCTGACTTGTTTACAGCCCAACTCGTGACAACAATATATACATTGTCATTTTCCTTTCTCTAACTTGCGCCAACGATGTGAATTGATCCTTTACAGAGTGGACAACTTCTAATATTTGAAAGAACCAACAAATCTGACAAAAACTTGGTGACAAATATGACAACAATCAGAATAGAAGCCTGCCCTATATATATTTATTTATTTATTAATACTTCTTATATTAGAGGACCAAAGCCTAGAGAGAAGAGGGTAAGTCGAGAGGTGAGCTGAATCCATGATTTAATACATAGGTGGGAGGTGCCACTTATCACTGGATTAAACCCGTTTCTCAAATTTTGTCTAACTTTCAAAAGACCCGATTACTCAAACAAGAAATGAAGGCATGAATATGTGTACCAACATAAGTAAATTCTCTTAAACCCCAAGAGTGCCCTCTAGTTATAAGGCGAAAGACTTTAGTATTTTTTTTTTTTTTTTTGTATTACTGTCGAGGGTATCTGGACCAGTTTAGCTTACTTAAACTTCAATTAATCTCTAGAGAACAGGTCATTCGCGTCGGAAGTAAAGTATTCATCAGGAACAAATTCTTTATGGAGGGCAAAAATCAAGTGCATTAACCACCTCAAACACCACTGAGATAATCAACTAGTTATTTACAAAACAAATAATCAGCTAACCACCTCTGGTATTCTCAAGGAAAACGATAATAAAAACACCGCTGAGATAACCACCTCAATCACGGTGAACAAATCAAGTGCATTAAATAGTGAAACGGAAGACAGGTTGACCTGCTCCAAGCCAAATAACCACCATTATAGAAGTAGCTAGAGTGGATATATAGAAAATGGATTCCTATTTTGTACGCGCGCGCGCGCGCGCGCGCGCGAGAGAGAGAGAGAGAGAGAGAGTATCTTTGAGAAACAAAGAATCTTGAACTCAGCTAGTCTGCGTGGTTTCTAGAATGATTGAGCATATGTAAAACACACAAAATAAAAAATAAAAATAAAAAACAGAGAAACTTAGAGAGGGAAAAAGTAAATTTAGAGTGAGAAGTTTAGAATTTGAAATCTGTTGCATGGGCCATGGTATGTCTACATAGGCACATAAATACATATTCAGTATATACTTCGTCTCCTATTAATAAGGAGATAATGAGTTATTCTTATTAGATTTAAACTCGTAGAAGATAAAAATAAGTGAGTCTTATATTTATTATGGTATATGTATATATATATATATATTATGCACACAATATTTTAGGAGAAGAACTTATGTATTATTAGATACTCTCTTTCTAAATTACTGTCTCTCTAGTTCTCTCTAGAGTTATCATCTCAATAACTTAGTATTTGGAACGTTTGTTTTTCGTATTGGACTCTAGTAGTCCTCTACTATACAACGAGAAAAACACAAAGGAAATCTTGGATTGATTCGTGGTGCATTGCACGTATTGCGCGAAGGACTCTTAAAATAAGCCAGAGGATCCATACATCATATTATTATTCGCATAAGGTATTCCGTATATCCACTATATTTTCCTACAAAATTCAAAAAACAAAAGGTTGAACCAAAATAGAATTCCAAATACAAAAGCAACGTGGTTTAGATTGGAACATCAAAAGGAGTAAGGGAACAAAAAATTTCTCCAAACTAATAATTTCTGAGAAAGCATTTTTTTCGTTTGATGTACAACGAGTAAAAATAGAACAACATACTATTCTTATAGTTTTCTTATTGCATAAGACTGGAGTATATGCAGGAGGAGACATTTTAAGAAGCTTTTCCATGTACTTGGACATTCATCTAGAGCAACTTAAGAATAATTAAAAGCAAAACTACAATAAGAGATCGCCAAACCCCCCTTCTTTATTTTGTTTTTCCCCGGTACCAAATTAACATTCAAGGTTAATTGACATTCTAAAGTGATCAATGTCGATATTGTATCATATATGAATAACATGATAACTGATGTTAATGAAGACATCATTTTTTTTTTTTTGCAAGAAATATTCAAAATTGTTACTGTTTGCTATTTTTGTTTTTGCACTATAATGATGACTGTACATAGGTAAGCTTATAATCAGCTTTATGTAATTATACTTATATTTGTTCTGAAATATTTGAACTATACAACAAAGCTTGATGAATTATTTTTAATTCTCCCCACTGTTAAGTCAAATGCTGTCATGAGAGGTGTAAGGATAGGGGCAATAATGGAAAGTTTGGCTTTAATTTCAAAAAATCTAAAAAGTTTTACATGGTTTTGACATAAATAAGAATGATTTTTAATAGTTTCAACTTTCATTCAAATATGATGCCTAATTTCCATAAATTTGTTTATATTTTTTTGTAACTTTGAGACTCTTCACAACATTTCTTACCTGCAATAGCCCACTAAAATATATTGGCAACAGATTTGAAGTGGCCTATTTGCCTTGATCAGAAGCTAGAACAACCAAGCAAACAACAGGAACCCTCGTTTTATTGGCAACTTGGAACACTCGACCCACTGTGGATAGCATAACCTGCATGGGGAAAAAAAAAAAGAGAAAGCAACAAGAACATGAGCTCACTGTGGAAGTTGTGTTTCTATTTTGTGTTTATTTCCTTTTACGAGTTCGGGGTAATTTAGTTATTTTTATTAGTTAGGGTTTTTTATTTATTAGTCAGTCTTGTATAGAACTTTCATAGAATTGATAAACGGAGCAGCAACAGCAGCAATGATCTTTCTTCTTCTTCTTTTTCTTCTTCTTCTTCTTTTTCTCCTCTATGCGAAATCTCTTTTCTTCCATCTTTTTGTATTGAACTTTCTCACATGGTATCAGAGCTTTGGTTGGAGAGAGGTTTTGAGTTCAAATCTTTTTATATGCATTTGTTCCCCAATTAAATTATGTTTCTCTCTATCTCTATATATTGCATTGTTCTTCACGTGAAAGGTGGGGTTGTACGTGAGAGAGGGTGTTTGAGAGCTTGATATGCATTATTTGAGCCCTTATGCAATTTTGAGACCCTTACCTAACAACTTAAGCTTTTAAGTCAAGTGGTGACTTAATATAATATCAGAGCTACCATTAGGCTGCATTGTTACGCAGACATAACACTTCGTTCATGCATCTCATTCTACTCATTAGGTTGCATTGTTACGCATCTTGCGTTATATTCATGGTACCATATTTCAAAATTTATTTTTGTCTTCTGCTTCTTTGTTGACTTTTAGGGCCTATGTTGATGTTGATTGGCTGTTGATATTTTTTATTGCAAATTCACTGCTGATTTCTATGTTTTTCTAGATAACTCTTTGATTCCCTGAAAAAGTAAAAAACAGACTGTGATTGCTCGGTCTACTGCTAAGCCAGAGTATCATGCTATGGTTCATGCTACAGCTAAAGTGATTTGGCTCCGCTAGCTTCTTTTTAACTTGGGTGTGCCTCTCTCATCTCCTACTCCTTTTTACTGTGATAATCAGAGTGTCATCCAGATCGCTTACAATTTTGTCTTCCATGAGCGTACCAAGCATATCGAGATTGATTGCCACTTTGTCCGTCAACACTTTCAGTTGGGTACTACATTTTGTATAACGAGATTGATCTACCTTTTATCTCATCTTTCTTACAACTTGTAGAATTCTACACCAAGACTCACACTTCTACTCGTTTTTTATTTTTACTTGACAAACTCTCAATGCTCACCAGGCTCGCATCATGAGTTTGAAGGGGGTGTGAAAGTTGTGTTTCTATTTTGTGTTTATTTCCTTTTATGGGTTAGGAGTAATTTAGTTATTTTTATTAGTTAAGGTTTTTTCATTTATTAGTTAGTATAGAACTTCTATAGAATTGAAAAAAGAAGCAACAGCAGCAATTTTTTCTTCTTGCTCTGCTCTATGCAAAATCTCTTTTGTTCCATCTTTTTGTATTGAACTTTCTCATACTCACACAACATGACCTCATAAGAAGAGAAAATCTGCAAGCATATATATATATATAGATATACAGGTAAAACAATTGCTAATGGAAAAACTAAAATAATAACGATATAAACAACTTATATGGAACGATCATTGCCTAGAATAAAGTGAATTAACAATCAAAGACTATAGAAAGTCTGAATGCAAGGGAAAAAAAAAACAAGTTTAATGCACGGAGCTTCTTCGTACTCTTCTTAACAATATTTAGAATTTCAATATCTCCTAGTGAATTTACCATAAAAATTTAGATTAAAAGAAGAAAACCAACTATTATGCCTGAGTAGCTACATGATGCATGTTAGGATTTTTAGTATTGGCTAATTCTATAGACAAAAACTCCTTGGTTGTATCTTATTTTAAGTAGTATTTAGGTTAAATAAGTTCAAGATTCAAGTTCAAGCTATCAGAATACAAGTTGTCCAAGTTACAGTACAAGCCTTTAAAACATACAGAGCTGAAACTTTAGAAGACTATATATTTATGCTCAGGTGTTCATTCAAACTCCATAATATATGAATTCTATGTAACTTTTCGAGAAAAATCTAAATTTGCAAAGACAATGGCTCAATGATGGCTCGAGCCATGTTCGCTAGGGCCAACCTATAATGGCTCAAGCCATACGGCAAGTCAGTTCGAGAAAGGGTCCAATCTTTGGAAAAATAGTTGTATTAATGAGGACTCTTAAGCTAAGCACTATTCGACCAATCAATAGGGAGTTTAGGCCTATGTTTTAGGTACATAGATAAGCTATAGATAGGCCTGGAGTTCTACGTGTTGTTGGCATCTCTCATTGATATAGAAAAAATACAGAGAAAGAGAGAGCAGGGTGAAGAGAAAGAAACAAAGCGGTGGAACAAATAATTTGGGTTGTTAAGTTATGGATCATTTTCACTGTTGTTGCTGATTTGAAGAATAAAGAGAAGAGATCGTCTTGGTGGATTTCGAGGATGAGGAAAAACACCGTGGTGATTCAGTGTTGAGGTCAAAGTCAGGGAGAACAGAAACTCGAGGAGTCGAGCAAGTAAACTAGTGAGGATTCAGATGACATTCGTGGAGTTCGTTTATTATGGTTGTGTCGCACCTCGATTTTTGGGTGTCCAAGGTCCTTTCGGCTTAGAGACAAAAACACGAAACTCTGTTACTAGAACTCATCCTCCTTGAAGGACAAGTGCGACTATGTTTAAAAATTAGTTTGACTAAGGGCTTTTCAGAAAAATAGGAGTCATCACCTAACTTGATTAAGATGAGTTAGGGCACCTAAAACTAAGTGTTAATCTGAAGATTAAACTTAGGATTTTTTTTTTTAAAAGGTTTTGAAAACTCTCTCAAGAAAGGGTTTTTAAGAAAATAGGTTGTTTGGCAACTTTTAGAAAGATTTAAGCCCTTTTAGAAAATAACTCCATTTTGGTCATTTGAAAATAGAATTTTATGGTTCGGGGGTTAGTTACGTGTAGGGAAGATATCCTAAGACCATCACCCTACCCCGCCCTTTCGGTACCTACATGTCTAATCACTATTTGTTCACTCACTAGAATAACCGGTTACCATTGTCCACTTAATATCCACTTTAAAATTTTGAAAACGGGGTTTAGTCATCACTTTTCAGATAGATGATGCATGATGCAAGTTTTTGGAATAAGTTTGAAAATAATGAGGGTTTTGAAAGAATTTGGAATAAAAACTTTGAATTGATTGGAATTTTTGAAAAAGGAATTGGAGTTGAGATAAAAGTTATGACCGCACCATTTTAGGTTGCCTACGTATCTCGTTTGGCGAGAATCAAGTCATTCGTAGTTCGGGCAAGAGCCCGATGGAAAATAGGCGCATTAGGGCCTTTGAAAAGTTTGAAGATACTTTGTGGTCTTTGGAAAAGTTTAAGACACTTGGAAGTCTTTAGAAGTTGGAAACACTTTGTGGTCTTGGAAGTTGAAGACTCTTTGTGGTCTCAGAAGTTTTGACTTGAAATTGAATGGTGTAGTGTTTTGAAAATATTTTTGGATCAACTTAAAGGAGTTTTGGAAAAATGCTTTGGCATGACTCGAGAGAACTTGAAAGTGCTTTTGAAGTCTTGTTTTGAAAACATTGGAGACATGACTTTAGAATGTTTTGATGAATTAGTTTTTTAAAGTGGTTTTTAGAAGTAGCTAAGGGTTTGTAATCCTAATATGGACAACCTTAGAAGTTGTTCTTGATATGTCAATTTCCTTTGGGATCCCTAACCATAAGAGGGCTAAAGATGCCTTAGGCTTGTGATCTTTTGAAAATGCGTTAAAGATGGAATGTAGGAGCATTTGAAGAGTTTATGGAGTTAGTTTTTTTTTTTTGAAATCAAGAGACTAGGAGGTTTTAAAAAAATGAGTTATGAGAATAGTTTAAAATTGGAGGATCATTCAAAAAGGGTTCATGAGTTGGAACCTTGAAGCATATTAACCTAGATTGGGTTAGCCTATTGTTAGGGATGACCTAAAGTTAAGTTGGACTAGGGTTAACTAACTAGAGTAGGGGCCACCTAAGGTTAAGAGAACTTAGGGTTAACTAACTAGAGTTAAGTTAACCTAAGGTGAGTGAACTAGAGTCAAATTAACCTAGGGTTGGATAACGAGGGTCAAGTTAACCTAGAGTTTGACAACTAGGGTCAAGTTAACCTAGGGTTGGACAAACTAGGGTCAAGTTAACCTAGGATTGGACAACTAGGGTCAAGTTAACCTTGGGTTGATCAACTAGGGTCTAGTTAACCTAGGGTTGGATTGGAAAATGGTTTTGAAAGTTAGTTTAATGCACTTTTGGAAAGAGCTTTGAAAAACAAAACATGTTATGCAATGGACTTTGGTGGACAACCCTTTTGAAGATCATTTCCGTGAAAATTTTGACTCTAGCCAAGAGTATGGTTTATATGGATGGCGTTTGGAGACCATTGCAAGTAAGGTTTCCTCATGGCCATTATAATCATAATCTTGACAAGAGTGTAAGGGGTTCAAAAATCAACATGGTGATGACAACTTTTGAATGCACCATTTTTTAATGCGAAGATGGAGAGAATATATTTTTGAAAATCATCTTTGAAAAGAGTTTTGAAAATCATTTTTGTAGAAGGCCATTCTATCAAGAAAGAGTTCCTATGGCCAAATAAAAGGGAAACCACTCAAGAGAGGGTTTCATGGGGTCATTCCAACTACTAAACTTAAAAAAATAGAAACCTTGAAAATTAGAGAATTGGAAAATAACCCTTATGCAAGTGAAAATGTGATGATGCCAAAATGAGAGTTAAGGGGTTAGTATGGGATTTTCTATGGCATGATTTCTAAAGTCTCATCCTAAGCTTCAAGGAACCAACTCTTGGAACAATTTTTGAAAGAAATATAGAGCTTGGAAATGACATGGAGTTTTAAGAGTAATGTAAGCAACATAAAACATGACAATAAGCATAAAATGAAGCCAAGCATATAAAACATGATCAAAATAGTAATATGCAAGGGGTCATGATCACATACAAGGCTTTTAGGCTACACCACATAAACAAGGGGCTCCTAGGCCATACCATCTCAAAGTAGGCTAGTGAGAGGTCCCCTTACACGGTGGCTCTCACTTGCTTTCCTCTAGGCATGATCTAAGAACCCTCTTGGCTCAAGCATGCAAGAATGGGGGGTTGTAAATGGGAATTAAAATAGAGAATAGCCTAAGTAGGTTAGGAGGGAGAGGAAAAGAGTGGGGGAAGACACAAATATAAAAGAGATACCACCTTTGCCTTCAACACACTTGTAGTCTTCAATGGATGTCTTTATTAGAGCTTGAATGACGTCAAGAGAGCTTTAGGGGCTGGAATGGAGTGTGTAATGGTGTACAAGGCCTTGTAGGTGAAGTGTATAGGCTTGAGGGAGGTGGAATCTAGCCTAAGTGTTGGAGGGGTGGAATATACGTAAGGATTCGAGATTCTGGAGCGGTTTCAGCAAAGCTTCGCATCAATTTCAAAGCTGGAATATGCAAAGGGGTGGTCTAGTATTTATAGGCAACCTGGAACAAGCCTGGCGCATGTAGGACATGTGCAGATACTGTTCCATTACCAGAATGGCACGTGGCACCCTGTGTAGTGATTAAATCTCAACTGTTGATCGAAATTTGGTCGATCTGATCAAAATTTGAGCGCATATAGCATATGCTCCATCACCGGGAAGGTTCATCCAAACTTTGTCTCGATAATTGAGTCAATCGAGAAGGTTTCAAGGGAATCGGTCGCACTCGGGGTGTTCTCCTAGGGCTTTCGGTGAACTTTCATGCTTTCGAAAAGTTTGAATTGTGTTCGAAATGAGGGATATCGTCACAAGAAGCGTGCATAAAAGGACACTTTTGCAGAGCGTCTGTGATACACTCTGGAGGTATTCGAAAGTGGCTATTTTCGTGCCGTGTAATCGAGGCATTTGGGAAGCGATCTTTTCAATTAGACTATATCGATGGAAAGTACTCTGAAAACATTTTTGAGAATCCTCAAATTTACACATTTCTCAAGTCGTTTGACGTTGCATTTTGATCAAGGAATTGGAAAAAAGTCAACCTTGGTGGAGCGTCTGCGAGACACTCCAGGGGTTGTCGAAAGTAGCAGTGTTTGAGCCATACGATGAAGGGCTTCATGAGACGATCTATCCGATCGAGCCGTATCGATGGAAAGATCCATGAATGAGCTTTCGAGAATTCTCTGATTTACGCATTTCTCAAGTCAGTTGACGATGCGTTATAACCAGGGAATCGGGAGAAAAGACAATTTAGGCGGAGCGTCTGCGAGACGCTCTAGGGAACTTTTATTGAGTCGTGAGCATTTAATGTCATAGGATCCTCCTCGAGTAAAACAAGGGTGTATGGTGAAACCCTTTGCTTGAAATCGTAGGACCGGTGCTGTTTCGGGGCATGTTTGGATTGCTAGGGGCAATATGGTTATTTTGGCCAGGATTGGCTGAAAATGGTTAGGAATAGTTTGGTGTGTTGTGTTAAGCGTGTAAGGTTATTCAGGGATGGTTTTGGGAGATTCTTTTATCTTTCGGCGGGGTTTGTGCAGTGCTGAGGTGTTTAGGGGCAAAACGGTCATTTTGACCGGAGTTAGCCGGAACGAGACCGGAAGGCGTGTGGAGTACGCCTAACAGTTTAGTAACACTTTGGAAGGGTGGACTTAGTGTTTTGAAGGATTTTGAACTTTCTCAAAACGTGCCTGGAGGCCCAAGGGGCAGGTTTGGTCAATTTTCACCGAGTCGGGCTAGCAGGAGCCGGTGTTGACCTAGGTGTTGGTTCCTAAGACAGCCTGGTCTCGGAAAACTACCTGTGCGGTGTTAATCTCTAAGAACGCCTGGTCTTAGAGAGCTGCCTGTAGGGTAGTGTTGGTTCCTGAGAACGCCTGGTCCTAGAAAACTACCTGGAAGGGTGGTGTTGGTATCTGAGAACGCCCAGTCTCGGAAAACTACCAAATGACGGACATTCTGCATTGGCGGGCTAGCGGGCGCCAAAAGTGAACCATCTGGAATTTGATGAAGTGTTGGTCCCCGAGATCACCCGATCCCGGGAAGTCACCTGGATGGCGTTGGTTTCCAGGACCTCCTAGTCTGGAAAGCTACCTGGAATAATGGTGCTTATGGCTCCAACGGGTCCTTGTGGGCTTGAGAAGCGACCAATTGATTGGATTAGAGATCGAATGGCTCATCTTGAGCTTGCACGTGCTTGAAAACTGGACCAGGTCGAGCCAGAGAGTGCCGAGCGGGCAAAAATGGAGTGCTTACAGGTTGTAAGTTGGACATGTATAACCTGTTCATTATAGTGCTCGGCCTGCTGAATGTGATTTTTTTTCAAGTTGGGTTTCCACGAAGATCTCTGTGCCTTGTTCTTTACTGCTTTTATGTTTATACGCATGGTGATGAATACTTGAATGAATGCATAGTAAATAGGAAGACCTAGATTTAGATTAAAATAAATCAAAGTTCACCCTAAAGGTTAGTAAATCCAGGAATCAAGAATTTTCAGTGCAAAAAGATGAGAACTAAATAGATAAATTGTTCATATACCAAAAGTTTGCATTTTTCTAAAGAAAAGTTTACTTGGAAAACATTCTGTTAACGAAGGAAAAAACTGTTGAGCTAGGAAATCAAAACAAAGATCATGCATCTAAATCATAGCCCACAAAATTTACAATATCACCCAATTCTAATGATACAATAGTTAGCTCCCTCCTTCAATTCTAGCATGCTAAAATAGAGAAGGGCAAATATGTATTTATGCATGTATATACATATGAACCCATCTCTACAAATAAGTATGTATACCTATCCACTAAAATGGAAGAGGGCAAAGTTTTATTCACATAAAATCCATCTTGAACAAAAGTCCACCAGTAAAATAGAAGTGGTCTTCCTATATCCTATATATTTGTGAGAGGATGAGAGAGGACCTGAGGTGTACTAAGCTCAACAAAAGGGCTAGGAAAATACGTAGCTATCAAGATGACCTTTTTAATAATAAAGGGATTGAATTTTTTAAATAAGAAATGCCGCTGAAAATTGCAGTTCGAAGTAAGATTTTAGATTATTTCACAACTGATTATAGTATATTACTCGCACACAAAAGGTTTCCAATAAAAATAACAACCGGTGAAATTACGACGTTGGAAAGAAGAATCGTTGCTCTAGCATGCTTGTTATCCCACCCAAATGTATTACAAGTCTAGTTAGCCTCAAGAACTTTCCTATTTACATGAATGTACTGAAAACAGGTTGGGTTATTTGGGACTTTATGCAACCAAGTAGCACCCCAAAACAATTGATCCTTCAATAATGGGCAAACCAAATGAAGATTAACTCTAATGGCATTCATTTAAAACAACAATAGAAAATGAGAGAGATTTCAAAAACACAAAATTTTACCTGATAACCAAGTTGACCTCAAGGGAGCACATTTTTTACAACTCAGTGCTATAGGCACCTCCGTATTTATTAGCAAACTCAAAGACTACCAACAAGCTCACAAAATATCAAATTTTACTGTTATAACATAATACTTTTTATAGGTTGTAGTTATTCTTGTTGATTATACACTCACTTGCCTCATAATAGGAAGCTCGGCTTAATAAGTGAGTCTATTTGCCTCAACAACAAAAGGCAATAAGAATTTCAACTATAACATCAGAGAAGAGCTCTTGAAGTCACAATAGAATAGAAGACGAAAAATGCTAAGTATCCCACAAACAAACGAAAGAAAAGAAAAACACAAACAAAAAGGAAGAACAGAAAAAAGAAACAAAAATCAATAAATAAATAAATAAGCAACACAAAATCCCCAAAAAAAACTTTGAAACTCTACCAGAAATGCATGAAAACCAAATAAAAATAGTGAATTGGAAACTATAAACAAAAACAAAATATCCAAAAATCAAATACCCATAGAAAGAACACTGAGATGAGCTCAAGAGCACCGAAAAAAATCAGCAGTAATCACGGGAAACCATAACAAAACCCTCAAATCAGCCCATAAAAACAAAAATCAAACTTTCATGAAAAAAAAAAACCCAAAAAAACAATAAACATCCATGAAAAAAAAAATCATAAGAAAAAAGCAAACATAACTTCAACAACGCAAATTGATCAGAAATCACAAAACAAAAACCCAAGAAAACTCTCAAATCAATCAAACAAAAAAAATCCCAAACAAGAAAAAAAATTCAAACTCTACCAGAAATCCACGAAAGACAAAGGAAAGACTCAAATCTGGAAAGGGGAGGAGGCTAAGAGCAGTGTGAGAGGCGTTTGAACTAGAGATAGCATGAACGTTAGAGAGAGAGAGAGAGAGAGAGAGAGAGAGGAGAGAAGAGAGACAAGGCACTAGTAGCAATTGTCGTAGGTTTGCACTTCACGGTGAACGAAGAAGGAATGAAAGTTTTTCCTCCATACACGGCTAACGAGGGAGCAGGGTTCGATGAGACGTGATAGGCCAACACCATTAAAAAGGCGCCACTACAGCAACGGAATAAAGAATTAAAGCAGGGGAAAAAACAGAACCACATTGTTCAAAGGCGAGCTAAGCAACAGTATTTCTCAGAAGGCAAGGGCAAAACTGTCCGAAGGACGACAAAAGGCAGGGGCAAGATGGTCCGAAAATGGGCAAAAAATTAGATGAAAAACTTACTGTTCACCCGCTCTTTCAGTATAGTAGAGAAATAATGGTCGAAATAGATGGGCTATAAATCTATGCATACGCACATGAAACTTGCAATACAAGCATGCAACACACACATATGTACACGAAATCTGCAAATCATGCAAACCCATTCTGATAATACTTCATTAATAACTTCAATTGAATTTAAGAATATTCAGAGAAAGTTTTAATTAGCAATTAAAAATAAAGTGGTCCCGATGAAGGATAGGCTTTATCGTTGAGAGAAAAAAAAAAAGCTTAGATCACCAAATAAGGCCACTAAATGACAGCTCAGTGACAAAGGATATTTACAAAAAATATATATACATATTTTCTGAAATAAATAGGAAGCGTAATTGGGTCAGAAGTGTAATACTGTCTTTACTAGAATGTATATATAACAACTGATGTTATGGGCGAATTCTATCTATCTATATATGTGGATATATATTGTTTAAATTAAAGGCCTTCAACTTTATCATATACTGATTCTTTTCAGGAAGAATCAAGGCAGCACAAGTAGTGTTGATCTTGTTTTGCCGTAAGATGACCTCCTCATAGACATCTTGCTTAGACTACCTTAAAAATCTGCTTTCAGATGCAAGTATGTGTCAAGAAAAATGGAACTGTATTGTGTCTAGACCTTATTTTCGGCATAGATACATCTTGGGATTCTTCCATGGCACCACAAAGTTAGCAAGCAATATCCCTTAAGATAAACGGCCTCCTCGGCTTTCATTCCTCTCCACTTGTGGAGACGGCAAGTGTAGTGACCTGGTCAATCGGTCAAAGGTAAGTTGGTATTTTTGAAATTTTGAAAACCTTTGGAGGGAATTCTGGTAAATAAACCTAAAATAAAAAAAAAATTCTTTCTTTTCCCCCTCTCTCTCTGTTTCTCTCCTTCACGCACAGCGACCGCAGCGCCGCTCTCTACCTCCCTCTTTTTCCTTTTTTTCTTCAACCGTTTCCTCCATTATCACCTAGCTAGAGCAAGCTTTTGGTATTGATTCTTTAGGGTTATTTGCTCTACTCTTCGAGGCCTACGCGGTGGTGGTTTCGGTTCGTGATTTGGACAATGTCGAATTCTTATCCTAGGTTCAATCTTCAACGAGATAAGGGGGTTTCACATGGGTATTGCCTTTCGGTAAATATATTTGAGTTATACATGTTGTTGGTATAGAAATTATGCCTTTAGGAATTTTTTTCGGATTTATTTGAAAGTTAATTATTGTGTGATTCATTGATTATTTTGGCTTGATATTTATGTGATTTGATGTGTATGTGAGTTATGTTTAAGGTGTGGTTAATTTAAATGAATTAATTGAGAAATTTCAGAATAAATTAATTGGGTAAATTTTCAGAATGAATTTATTTGGAATTTCGAAATGAATTTATCAGACAATTTCCAAAGGAATTTATTGGATAATTTTGGAATGAATAAATTAGGTAATTTCGGAATAAATTAATTGGGTAATTTTTTTTAATGAATTAATTGAGTAATTTCACAATGAGTAAATTGAGTAATTTTAGTTGCTTGACATAACGTATGATAGGCGTGAAATGAATAATAAAAAATATTTTTACGCCAAGCATGTGTTTAGAATTAATATTAAAAGTATGGGAGAATTTATATAGACCATTTGGACGAAACTAGCAAATTGGCATATTGGGTTTTATGATTTAAAATATAACTTGAACATGTTTGAGATATGATTTTGTGCCTAGAATGTATATAGAGCTAATAGCATAACAATGTGATATTGTTTGGATAAAAATGGTGATTTAAAGTGAGACATAAACTTGATTTAACGTAGTTCATATTGACTACGTATTGTTGAGTGCCTAATTTAGGCTTTGGATTGATTAAAGGTTTGGCTTTAAACCTTGAGTGATTATATGAGATTATATTATGGATTTGATGACTTGAATGCTATAAGTTTTATTTTGTGCGGTATTTATATTGGATTGGACTTGGATTAAAGTCTGTTGATATTGGGCATGGTCGGGTATAAGCTTGAAGCCTTGACCCTAAGAGTTTGCATTAGAATAAAGGCTTGGTGCCTTATTTAAGGGGATACACGGGTCCTTTGGGTGCGGCCCATAAAGAGTAGAATTATTGGGAAACACACGTCCCTTGGGTGATATCCCATAAAGAGCGGAAGAGGTTGCAAATAGAATTGTATCCACTCCTCAGTACGACCGGTTTGCATCATACACTTGCATTGGGTTGGACTGGGACTAGTCCGAATATTTTTATTTTTTTAGTTATGCATTTAATATTTTAATTGTAGTCTTATTGAGTGAATTTAATTTGGTTGTTGTTGGTGACTGAATAATTTGTGATTTGATGTTAATTGTATTTGATTTTCATATAATTGATTCATGTGTGTGCTTGTATTATACCATTAGGTATTAGGCTGGGAGTGAGGATTAAGAAATTGCTTTTATTTACTTTCATACATCTTACCTGTACACTTACACATATCACCTCATTTTTATTAACCCAGTAGCATAACCTCCTATTTGAGCCGTGAAAATGCTCACCCTATAACAGTTGCAGGTGGGCATTTTGGCAAGTGGACTTGAGGAGTGAGACTAGGACACTGGAGGTTCACTATATGTTGAAACCATATTGTGTTATCTTTGAGTTTTAGTTAATTTCTTTTGGTATTGTACTGTACCTCTAATCTTGCACTCTTTTATTTTGGATAATTGTATTATTATTATTATTATTATTATTATTATTATTATTTTGTTACATCGAGAGATTTATTTTATATTGGTAGAATTCTATAGTTTAATACTTGTTGTGATTTGGTTTAGAGGATGAGTTTATTGATATTGGAGTTTTGGTTTGGAGTTTGGAATGTGGTTAGAGTTTGGATATTTTGAGAAATTAATATTTTCTTTAAAAAAATAGGTTTTAAACAGGTTTTATAAAAAAAATTAGATTTGTTCAAAATACGAATGGACCCATGCAATTTTGTTTTAGAAATTTTTAAAATAAAAACTATCTTTAAAATCAATTTCAAAATTTATTTTGATTAAAATTTGACGTAGATCCTAATTTTAACTTTGACTTTTCAACATTTGAAACTTTATTCATTAAAAATTAACTTTTCAAAAATTGGGACGTGACAACAAGTCCATGAGATCTCACAACTTCATGAAAAAGGTTGGTTTTTTTTGTTGGTGGTTCTTCTCAAGGCCTTATTCTTTATGGCTACTGTGTGAGTAATCCCGTGATAAGGGCTGGAATAAGATGAGTTGAGGACTGAGTTTAGAAGATGAGCTGAGAATGAAGCCAAGCTAAGGAGCTGAACCAAAGAATGTTAAGCTGAAGGCTAAAGCCAAATTGTGAAGCTGAATTAGATTATTTAACAACGGGTTGTAATCAGTTAGTTAGTTAGTTAGAATGAGCTAAACTTAGTTGTACTCTGTTTTAGGTGCAAGAACAGAGCACTACAATGGCAGTTAGTCGGTTTCATCGAGAAGGAATAATAGTTAAGTCAGGTAGTAAATGTAGGATATAAATCGAGGGGCTGGTTGGTACAGCAACTCATCGTGTATGAATATTCTGTTCTGAGATTAATCAGAATTTCAAAGCTTTTCTCTGTGCTTTACTTGTTTTCTTAGATAATAGCTTAAAGGTGTCTTCTTCCCATACTCTGGATCTTATCATCCCATCACAAACCAATGGTTATCGCTTCCTAAACCAAGCTTGGATGGTCATGGAATAGCGATTGGTTTATCTGATGATATTGGAGTGATCCTTAAGTCATTCGGGTATGCTTAGTCATTGGGGTTCTTTATTGAAAAGCTCATAGGAATTTTGCTGCTGATTATGTGGCTGCCTATGATCCCAACATGGAGACAATCACATAAGTTTGATAAGGTTGCCAATTGATGTTTGGCCTGGAATAGTAAGAGCAACTGGGCAGTCACCAGATGGCATTCTGCAGTGTGCCCTTTGCAATTCTGAAGGATTTACTTTCTGGGTTGTCAAGAAGAAGCTAACCCATTACAATTTTTCCATCACTATAACATCGAGTGAATGGATCTTGAGATTCAACGTCAAGTATTTGTCCATTAACCATCCCAACCCAAAGCCATGAACCTGGCTAATATTGGAGATAATCCTCTTCCTTGGGGATTCACGCCGTTTCCTCTTTTGGCAGCTTTCACCTCAGAACTCAAGGCTTGTATATCTACGTACAGTTAGGACTTATTATCTTTTGCTATAATGTAGAGACTCAAGGGGTTGAACTAGTTGAGTACCATGGAAAAGCATACCCTACCTATCTGGCCATACACCTTACCTCTTATTGGTACTAAAAACTCGAGATCAAGTTCTGGTTTCATCCATTCGGGGAGGTTTATTGGAAGGAGGACTACCCCTCGTTTTGTGGGGCGTCACCGTTGAGAATCAGAAAGAATTGAGTGAATTATAAAATTAGATGCATACAAGATTTAGCTTCTCCTTTTTTTTCTCTTTCTTTGGTGTGGTGATATTTTGTGTTTCAGCTTCTTGTTAAGTTAATATTGTTGATTGAATAATATAGTTGCGCCTTCACTTAGTGATAACTGAACTAACTGCTACAAAAGATTATAACTATGCACAACCGAGATTTGTTGTTTGGCATGGCTTAAGAAATAAACTCAAGAGCATGTTTTCAATCCTACAAGATGCTTCATCTTACGCTGCTTTCTCCCGAAGGTATATCATGATCAGTATTAAGGGGTAACCATCAGCAGCAAAGAAAAGATGTCCATAAGGTCAAGCCTTTGCAAATCTCATGACACTAGATACACCCCCCGGAAACCCAATTATTGTCAGATTCCTCCTAATTTTGTAATTCTCATTCTTTTTCTTGAAATTAAATCCCTCCCAGGGTATGCATGTTGGGTTTCGCCCCTTTAACAATTTCATATCGGTTGGGAATAAGAATGGGGCAAGGCTCAAGGCCTATATAAGGAGAGTTATATCTCTTTGATTAAGTGTACCAGTTAATAGCTTAACTAGTAACTTTTGACTTTAGTAAGCTTCTTCTTGAAAAGGTGAAAATTAAAGTTTAGCTGGTGGGGAAGGTTAGTGGGTGTCTTTGGGGTGATAAGAAAAAATCGTGTGATTATAACAATTTTTCACATAATGTATTTTTTTATGAGGCTGGTGGTTTTTTTCCTGTTTTAAAAGTTTTTTACATAAATCCTTGTATTTTGTTTTCTCTATTTATCTTGATATTCCTATCAAATGGTAGATCCAAAAGGGAGGTAAATTTGAGAGTGCCAAATTTCCAACAATGCATATTTTTTGATAGATTCTAGATTCCTTAAGAATTCTCTCGTTTTCACGAAGAAGGGTTTTGTGAGAACCTACAACCAAGGCTGACCTCAACATTTTGGTTACCCTAGCCCGATCTCAAATATAGTTACCCTCTGAGTATTAATTCATTACTAAAAAATAGTCATACAAGTTAAAAAAAATTCTTTTACAAGAATAAAAAAATTTAATGGAGTCAAATAATTTTTTTTTTTACAAGAATAAAAAAAAAATTTTTTTTTTTGCACCCGAGAGTTGCCCTAGCCCGGGAGAGTTGTCCAAGCCTAGAAACTTGCTGAGCTCACCCCAGGTCGGCCCTGCTTACAACTCAGCCTACTTTCAACCTCACGTAATATCCTTCACGATTCCAACAAATAGGATAAATTATACTGACCTCCCCTATGGTTTACTGAATTGTGAGAGAGCTCCCATCATGTTTTGAAAAATTAAACTGACTTCTCCCACGAGAGCTGACAAAAACACAGAGGTAAATGAAAAGGAATAAGCGACTTTATACTCTTTAATAAATTCATCGAATTGTCTTCTTAATACCACGGCAAAATCCCCAATGCCACAGGTCAAACATCCACCAAACCAAATTACATCCGCCATTCCCTCTCTCCCCTCAACTCCACCTGTCTCTGTGACTGTCAGTCCGTCACCCACCCCCACCCCCCTGCTCGTAGCTGAATGTTATATTTTGTAGAAGCTGAATCAATTTTGGATGGCTGATACTTAATTTCTTAGAATTCTAGCCATGTGATCTTGTATAGGTAATGTTTGCCTTTAAATTCAAAGAGGATTTTGGTGTGTGAAAGTGTAGAGTTTTGTTAGGTACTTTGTGTTAGTATGTAAGAGTCCATGGAGACTAGAGTGGTCTTTAATTCTTGATAGTGTGCCACATTTCAGGCATTTGTCACTTTAGTTTATAAAGCGACCTAACACACTTTACTTCATTATTATATATATTCAAACAAAAGCTCTTCATCAATTTAACGGATGGAATTCCACCCTCACATGAAGTTTCAATTTTTTTCCCATTTTCATGAAAATACCACTGAGTAAAAAAAAAAATCCCCGTTTTCATGAAAATACAATTGAGTCAAAATTGGGACGCAACAAGTTGCTCTTCTATAAACCAAAGGGTTTGAGAACTCCATGAACTTGCTCTTCTAGTTGTGACTTATTAAAAAAAACAATGATAACTTGCTCTTCTAGTTGTGCCATCAATATCAAAGATGACCTTCTATTTTTTTCCATCATTGTTTCATGTACGTAATTCCACTTGTTCAATGTCCTCAACAGCAAGATCAGCCTGCAAGTTTAAGATAAAAGATAATTAGAAAATTGAAATGATAAAAAGATAACCTAAATGAATGTGATAGATTGTGATAAATAATTAAATCATTAATAATAATTCTAGGCTATCAAATGGTCTCAAATTTGTGTGGGAACTAATAAAGCACTTGATATATGTATTTATAATCTCTGATTTTCCCGTTGTTGTCATCCCTCCAAAAGAAATCATCAGGGTGGTAAGGGGGCATACAAAAGTGATTGATTCTGTACATTTTTGTTAGCATGGAAGTTATATTTTGCAACCACTTGAGACCGTTGATGCTAAAATTCTTCACATCTATTAACTATTAAAAATCCTCACAACATTTCAAATATTGATCCGTAAGAATATATGTGGACCAACCACTAAATTTAGTGATAACCTGCCAAACACAAACTATGTTTTGTTGATGGCTTTATCCGTTAAAATGGTCTTGGGTGGCTTTTCATCAAAGTCACAAAAGTTTACAAATAAATGTGAAATGCATTAGAAGATATAAAAACACTAGCTAGGTTTAAAAAAACCAAAAAAAAAAAAATGAAAAATCATAATCTTATCTTCATCAACCCTTGAAAAGCACATGGTGTCTCGTGTTGTAGACGTGCATATCATGAACATTTATCTTATAGATACAATGAAAGACAACCCCATCTTCAAAATTTTTTGTACCAATCGAAGTAATACAAGAGACCACAAAATGTGCTCAACTTTTTTTCCTTTCATCTACTTCAATTGCATATTGAAACTTAAAGTTTTCTTCTTTTGCAATGTTGCAATGTTTTAGTAGTTCCATGGCATCATTTGCTTCATTCTTCTTCCTAACTGTGGTAAATGTATTACAAACATATTTTTCAAAAATTAGAAGATGCCATGTTTTTAAAAAAAAATTCAAGATCCATAATATGTATTGTCAAAAAACCTCCTCCTTTCAAGAATAGAATACGTTGTTGATCAATTGATAACTCAATTTCCCTAAAGGAAAAAGCAGTTGTTAAGGTCTCAACAACTCATGGTTGTGATACACAATAAAGTTAGTGACATGTGATTCTTGCATAAAAATGTCAAAAGACTTCCATAAACTGATGCATAGATAAGCCTTCTGTGTGTGGGGTAAAGTGAGGGGTGAGTGGTCAAACCTGTAGGGGGTGAACCTTTGGGAAGTGAACAGCGGGCACTGTCTAGGCGGAGGACCACCAGAAGTGGAGGAGAGAGAGTTGAAGCGGTCCTAGAAAGAGAGAGGATGGCAGCATCCCAAACGAACTTGGAGAGATTGAGAGATTCTTAAGGGTTGGTGATGAGCATTCAATGTGTAATGAATATCTTATCAATGGGGAATGAATATCCCTTTATATAGGTGAGGGAGGTACTTCATGATTGGGTATTTAGTTGTCGATATTTTTGGTGATTGGCTCCTCAGACCTGAGACGGAGACTTTTGTTGATTGGCTCCTCAGTCTAAGGCTTCTCGAAGACCGACATTCTAAATGTTAACTCTGTAACTTTGTAGGCAACAATGATTCAGTGATTCAGGCATTAAATGCGCTTTGTCGTTTGCTTGGAGATCCCTCTTTCTCTAATACCGGCTGGAGGGGCAAGGCCCCTCGGCGAATCCTCAACTCTAGCCTTCAATTCACTTGTCTCATGATAATCCCGCGTAGAGTTTCCTAGGTCCTGCTCCCAACCTAGTTTATGGAGATACGCTTGGTTATGGAGAATTATACTAAGTATAGAGATACGCTCAACGAAGAGGTTCCATGGCCAAGCCAGGAGGTGCCGAGCGTGAAGCCATGAGCGAACGTCGCGGAGGAGGTGTCCCGAGGTCACCTGTAGGTAAGGGCCTCTCGATGTCTTAGCTCAGAGGAGGCACTCTTCGCGTTATCTTCGGTGGGTGAGCTAGCTTGGTACACACGTCGCCTTGGTAGGCTGTCACGTGGAGCCAAACATGAGAGGAGGAGCGATACGAAGGAGTGGTGAGTTGCCTAAGTGTTCTTGTACAGAGCGGAGTTGGACACTT
Organism: Euryodendron excelsum; assembly: GCA_033060915.1. Classification (NCBI taxonomy): domain Eukaryota; kingdom Viridiplantae; phylum Streptophyta; class Magnoliopsida; order Ericales; family Pentaphylacaceae; genus Euryodendron; species Euryodendron excelsum. Next base: position 11,992,184 of record CM065389.1, on the reverse strand, counting down.
GTACCTACAATATGCCCCTTGTGTGTGTGCCCTCACTAATACTGAGGGTGCGCATACACACTATTAGAGATAGCTGTGATAAATCTGCCAACTTGGAGTAGTAGCTTTTTCCTTTGGAAATTTTTTTTTCATGCTTGCCAGAGTGATATGATTTATCAAAGTAATGGGAAATAGTGCAATTGTACTTTGGTTGGAAGGTTGGTAATGCCCCTTGGGTGCAATGGTGCAACGGAGGCTTTGTCTATATGTCGGGCTAGTATAAATAGGAGCTTGAAGTCAATTAGCCTCTTCACAAAATTTGTCAAGAGTCTTGTGAGCTCTCAAGTTCTTGAAGGCTCTTATGTTTGCTTTTGTAAAATCATTTCTTTAAGTATTGTAGATGCCAAAGTGGTGGGTTTGGCCTATTTGGATTTAAACACACACGCATTGACCATTAACCACGTAAGGTGGGTGTGGGCTTTGATTTTCACTGAGGAGAGTCATTACCGAGGGAGGGGTGGGTTTCAACCAAATTTGGGTATTGCAAGCGTCACCGAGGCCACCAGGAGGGAGTGAGAGAGAGAGCAACAGGGGTCGCGGCACGTGGGTTGCGTCAAGCATGGTTAAACTGTGAGGTCGTGGCCGAGCCTTTCACACTGAGGGGTGCTTGCGAAGGTTAGAGTTGTCGAGGCTGGGTGCCGTAAGGCAGTCGCTGGCCGAAAAGTCATCGGTGGGTTATTGCTTGCAGGGAAGTCGTCGCGCCTTGGGTGTTGGGGTTCTGGTCGAAGGATTGTGTGGAGGTTTGGTTTGCCGAAGAGGTTTTCATCGAGGTGGGTTGTGGGTTTGACGTTTACCCAAGCTGTTGACTTATGACGTGGCTGAAGGTTGGCCCTTGTCGGGGGATCCTTACGCTCCAGGTGTTTGGCGAAATGTCTTAATGGAGTTCTTGTCCTTCAGGTGTTGGGCTGTATTGAGCTACGTTAAGTGGGATGCCGAGACTATTGTGGTGAGGTAAGGGTTCCACCAAAGCTTTGCCCTTCACAATTGTGGAGGCAAAGTTAGGTTTAGGCGAGGTTAGGGCTTGGGCGAGGTAGTTTGGTGTGAGGCAAGGGCTTGGGTTGAGGATTTGATACTAGGGGTGGGGGCGAGGGGGCTAGGCCAGGGGAGGGGATGGTGTGAGGCTTCGTGGGCGAGGACGTTGGGTGAAGGGAAGGAAGGAGGGGGCTGGGCGAGTCGTTGTGTTGATCTTGACTGGCTAGGGGAGTTGAGATTGTTATGGTGAGGTAAAGGGTTTCACCAAGGCGTCTGCGTGAGGGGGGAGGGCGAGGGGGTCAAGGAGGGGCCTAGGCAAGGGGGGCTGGCGAGGGCTTGACCAAGTTTTGGCAAGGGAGGCTTGGCGAGGCTTTTGGCCGAGGCAACCAACAAAGAGTTTAGGTGAGGCTTGCTTGGGGAGGGGTTGACTGAGGGAGGCCGGACCAAAGGGGCCTTGAGCTAGGCTTGGTGGGCCGAGGCGTTGGGCAAGGGGAGGGCTATTTGGCAAGGCAAGGCCTTGGGCGAGGGGGCCGTGGTTTCTTAGCGAGGCAAGGGTTTGACCGGAGTGTCTTGGTAGAGGGGTTGACCAGCGAAGGGGTTAACTAGGCTGACTGAACGGGGCAACGTTGAACCAAGTCACCAAAATTATTGGGTCACTTGCCAGGCTTTGAATTTTTTTTTAGTGATTTTGAGGGATGGCTAGTCAAAGACAGTTGAGGCATGTTGTTGCCTCTCATGTGGGTAAGTATCCGAGTTTGAAGCGAAGTAAAGGCGACGATCCTCCCTTTGTTCCTAGGGCCAACCATTGGAATCGAGCACCGTATTTGAAAGGTGATAGATTTTGGAGTTTTTTGAAAACATTTAATGATCATGCTCCTCTAGTGGATGCCATTTTGTTGTTACCCAAAGCTGAGCGAGGAGCTGAAGAATTGATTATGCCTGGGTCAGTGCGCCGTTTGTGTGTTGAGCGAGAGGACTTTCCATACAGCTTTCCTCGGTATAAGGGTTATGTTAACCCTTACAAGGGGATGGATGTGTGGATGCGTGAGGTTTTGGAGGACGAGACATTGGTGGGGTTATACAGAGGGCTCACATTTTGCATGTTATTCGGAGTTCGATGGAGTGCTGCATTTAATGAGACAGGGGTTGGCTTTCCACGATTGTATCTCGGTGAAGTGCTGATACTCATACTTTTATTACTCATTGGGGTGAGCTATGCCCGACACTGGAGGGTGTCTATGGATTGATGCAGTTGGAGTTATTTGGTGAGGTGTCCTTTGACATCTTAGTATTGAGTGACGGGGAGCAAGAGGCCTTGGACGCTTGGCCGAGCAGGCGGCAAAGGCTGGGTCGAAGAGTTCTTTTGGCGGTTGGATTCGATATTGGTACCGGGATTTAAGAAGTGGTGATACCAACGATGGCAAGGTCGGCATTAATGGGCCGGGTTTGAGGAGTCCACATCATCTGGCTTGATTTATTGCTTGTTAGTTGGCTAGACATATTTTTGACGGACCCCCTTAGGATGGGATCAGCTCGAGAAACTTTCCTCTTGCAGTGGTGCTTGAGTCGGGGAGGTCACTGCCCCTTGCCCTTTTATTCCTCGGGACATTATTTCACTGTCTTGACTTGATGAAGTCTTCTTTTGCGAGATCGTTGATGAGGTTTGATGTCCCTACTTACATCTTGGCGTCGTTCTTGCTTATGTTTTTCTACGAGCGATTCCCTTTTGCTGCCCCTAGACTGAGGCAACGAAATCTGGTGGACGAGAGTATACTGCGTTCTTGGAGGTGGGGCAATCAGTTGCCGCAGCAGCTGTTGACTGACGTGATTGATGACGAGCGACAGATTAGGTTTCGGCCTTATGTTGGAGGTTTGGAGGGGATAGATGCCTTGGATGTATATCAGGGGGAGGATCAGGCAGTCGATTTTGACCGGCCCGAGGGATATTTCGGGTTTCGGTTGATACAGTTGGGTATAATGATTCCATCATTTTTACCAGCTTTGCATGAGACTGGGAGCTACTGTGTGGAGGTGTATAATACACACCAGGTGGCTCGGCAATTTGGTTTTGATTTGGTGGCCTCGCGGTGCATAGAGCCACTGAGCTTATCGAGTGCTTGCCAGCGCTTTTTGTTTAAGAGGGTGGACTTGTCCTTTCAAGGAGTTTCAGGGATGACTCTTCCCGGGGGCAATAGAGTAGGGGTGGCTAGTACAGGTTGGAGGCAATTCTAGAAATGGAATCTTGGGGACTTCCATTCCTATGTTCTTATTGAGCCTGCTGAGCTGTGTGTCCCTGCCGTTTACTTAGAGGATCATTCTTTGTCGCTACCTGTAGTAAAGGATCCTTCGGCTGTGGACCGGGGTGGAAGATCATTCTATGCGAAGCCGACGATCCCCAGACTGATAGGAGGTGAGGGCTTGCAGAAACATGGTGGGGAGCAGACTCGGAAGCGAGCGGTGAGCCATGGAGCTGGGAAGGGCATTCCAGCAAAGAGGAGAGTGAATAATTTTTTTTTTTTTTTTGGTTAGGCATATGACTAATGCTTTTATTTGATAATAGGTTTCTAAGGAGGTGAGGGTTGGTGGCTTGGGGTCAAGTGCCTTTAGTGGCGCGTTGTGACTTAGTGATGCTGGAGGTTTACCCACACCGGCAAACGCTATGGAGCCGATAGGCGATCTGCTACAAGATGTGATAGAAGCGGAGCGCGTAGCATTGGAGGAGGAGTGGGCGGGTTTTGGAGATGTAAGATCTACTTCAGGGGATTGTGTGGATTCTGTGACTTCACCTGAGGCTGGCGACTCAGAGTCGGACGGAGAGGGATTGGAGGAGGCAGGTGGGGATGAGGATTAGACGACCGAGATTGAGACCAAACTCAGAGCTGAGCTGGCTGCCATAGGTTTGAGGGAGTTACCGCCTCGGGGTTCTACTAGTATTCAATGCTTGCCTAGTCCGTTGCCTGTGGTCTTTCCTTCTAGTATTGCTACTTCTACTTCTGAGCTAGCTAGTTCGAGGTGCTTTATTGTTCCTGCCTTTCCCTCTATTTTTTCATCGCTTGCGGTTTCCTTTGTTGCTAGTGCCAAAGTTAGCCAGACAGTTTTTGTGATGTCATTAGGGAGCTATTCCCGGTGTGCGCTAGACCCCGCTTTTTGTAGGCATGTCTTCTGCATCTGTGATGACTAATTCTATTGAGGAAGCCACTACTGTAGGATTATTTTTTGTGTCTTTGCAGGTTATTGCGTCGTCTTCTAAGCTGCGAGGGGATAGGGACTTGAGTATGCGGCATCAATGGTGGAGGTGATTACCGTTGCCCCTGTTCCTAACACGATTGAGGTTATTCGCGGAGGGGGAGGTACAGTTACACTACAGGAGGTAGGCGAGGAGGTTGTGTTGGCACCTACTGTTCTGTTTGCAAAGGTGAGGCCGGATGTCCATCGTCTCTTGCTCCGAGTTCTGGAGAGTCGGCCTGATACATTCATGGAGATTGATTGAAGGGGTTTATGGTTTCGAAAGGCCATCTTGGAGGCTCTTAGAGACTATTTGGGTATTCTGGAGAAAACGAGGTTAGGCGACTCTTCAGAAGCGTATTTAGAGGAGTTACTGGTTATGGTAGGTGATTTGAAGTCAACTCCACTGCGTCTTGATTGGTTGGAGAGGCGCATCCAGGCGATGGCGAGGTAGGTGAAGAAGGTTTTACTTGATAAGGAGTTGGAGCTCGTTGATGAGAAATTGACTAAGGTGAGGCTCATCCTCAGAAAGCTGGAGGCGAAGAGGAGAGGCATAGAGGTGAGGCGGGCTGAGTTGGGAGAGGGCCCTGAGGGAGTCTTTAGCATGGATAGGCATGTCGCGCGGGGTATTGTGTGAGTATGAGTGTGAGTATGATTTTTGTAATGATCAATCTTGATGTAATCCTTCTTTAGTGTAATCGATCAAAAGTTTGGTTCCTCTAGCATTTCTTTGTCTACTATGCATCTTTGAGAGAGCAGAGATAATCTTGATTGGATATGCTTTTGGCGACACGAGCTTGTTTGCCTTAACTACCTTGGTCTTGTGTAAGCGGTCTTGTCTTGTCTTTTGTCAGACTATCGAGTTGTCCCATCAACGCTTTTTGCAGCGAGTGATCTTGACGAGGCTTTTCAGAAACTTTCCGTAAAGAGTTTGTTGTCCAGTGATGAGTCTTGTTGAGCCGAGGGTGAGCTTTTCAGTGACAAGTCTCTTCAGTGACTTTTATTTATCGTCTTGTAGCAGGAATTGCGAGTACTTTCATGTGCTGAGTTAAGGGGATTGTGTATAAATAGGAAAGGGTAGTATAGTGGTTGAAGTATTGTGGGAGTTTATCTAATCAATTCTTCTCATGGTTGGGAGGTTGTTCACTTTCGAATATGGAGATGTGAGCTTTGAAGCTGGTTTTTATGGGATGGGCGATGTCGAAAATTGCTGTATCACAGGGCCCACCTCTTTCTCAAGGAAAGGGGAGGTCTACAGGGTGTCGTGCCCAGATTTTTCACACTTGAGGAATAAACACACAAGCGAAAAAATTATTGTACTCTCTCGTTAGAACTCATCCTCCTAGAAGAATGAGTGCAACTAGGTTTGAATTGAAAATTGATTTGAATAAAGGGCTTTTGAAAAATAATTCGGAGTTGCCACCTAACTTGATTAAGGTGAGTTAGGTCACCTAAAAACTAAGTACAATCCAAGGATTACACTTTGGGTTTTTGAAAATACTTCCTCAAGAGAGGGTTTTTAAGAAAACAGGTTGTTTGGCACCCTTTAGAAAATATTTAAGCCCTTTTTTGAAGATAACTCCATTTGGTCTTTGAAAACAGTGATCTAAGTTCGAAGGTTGATTACGTGTAGGGAAGACACACTAAGCCATCACCCTACCCTGCCCTTACGGTACCTACATGTCTATTCACCCTAGATTTACCCATTAAAGTCTTTAATTAATATATGTCCAAAATTATCCACTTTAGAAAAGAATATTTAAAACAATGATGCGTGATATGCAAGTGCAAGAAAAAGATTTGATTTGAAAATAGATTTGAAAAGACTTGATTTGATTTTAAAAAAGAGATTTGAAAAGACAAATTTGGTTTTGAAAGAAAGTTTGAGAGATTGAAAATAGAGATTTGAAAAAAAAAGTTATGAAATTGGATATTTGAAAAAAGTTATGACCGCACCCATGAGGGTTGCCTATGTATCCCTTCGGAGGAATTAGGTCAGCTGTAGTTTGGACAAGAGTCTGATTGAAAATAAAAGATTTTGATTGGAAAAAGAAATTGAGTTGGAATTCAAATGGGAAGATTAGAAAATTTGAACTTTGATTGGAAGATTTGAAAATATTCATTTTGGAAAGCTTGGTTTTAGGAAACCTAGACCTAGGAAAGATGGAACTTAGAAAAAATTTTGAGGTTCAAGAAATATTGGACTTGTTTTGAAAAGATGGAGATTTAGGAAAGGTTCAAAATAAGAAAGTTTCAAATTAGGAAAGAATTAACATTGGAAAGTTTTGAAATTGGAATGTTTTGAAATTGGAAAGTCTTCTTTTTAAAAAAGAATTAATTTTTGGAAAAAGTTTGAATTAGGAAAAATTTAGTTTAAGAAAGATTTGGAGTTTGGAAAATTTAGAATTTAGACAGTTTTAACTTAAGAAAGTTTTGAATTTACGAAAGTTTAGAATTTTAGAAAGATTCAAAGTTTGAGTTTAAGAAATACTTGAGATTAGGAAATGTTTGAGTTTAGGAAAGAATTTGAAAATTCAAATTTGGAAAGTTAAAATTTGAAAAGGTATGGAATTAAGAAAGGTTGGAATTAGGAAAGAGTAAGAAGCTTAAAGTTAAGGAAAGATTTAAAAGTTTAAGTTTTGGAAACTTAAGGTTTAGAAAAGTATGAGATTAGGAAGGAGTGGATTAGGAAAGGTTTAGATTAGGAAGGATTGGGATTCCTAAAACAAAAGATTGGATTTTGTTTCTAAAAGAAGTGTTTTGATTTTGTTTCCAAAAATGGAGGATTGGATCTAGTTTCCTAAATGAGGAGATTAGATTTGACATAGAATTGGAAAGATGAAGTTTTAGAAATCCTAGATTTTGGGGTAGAAAATAGATTTTGCAAATATATGGTTTTGATGTAAAAAGAAGGTTTTGGAAATCTAGGTTTTAAGGCAATATTGAAAATCATATTTTAGAAAAGAAAATTATGATTTCCTAATCGTTGGCTCTAGGGCTTAACTTGAACTTCAAGGAAAGAGATTTTGGAAAGAAGAATTTTTGGAAAGAAAAGGGTTTTGGAAGGAGATCTTAAAAAGGAGTGTTTAGAAAATGAATTTTGAAAATAGAGTTTTTGGAAAAGAATTTTTGAAAAGTGTTGTTAAGAAGGAAACTTAGGGAGTATTTTTAGAAAGTATATTGGAGAAAAGATTTTAGAAAGTAGATGTAAAAAGAGATTTTAGAGAGAATTTAAAAAAAGAGGTTTTGGAAAATTAAGTTTGAAAAGAGATTTTGGAGAGGGATTAGAATATGGACTTTTACAAGTCTAAAAATATCTCACTTTCATAAAACGATTCTAACCACACGAAAATTAGAACCATTCTAGAATTGTGGTTTGAAAACAACAATAATTTGAAAATATGCACCATAAAAGTCACTTTAAATTTAACACTTTTCTAAAGCAACCCTAACCATGAAAATGCTAGAATCACCTTAGGATTGTGATTTTGAAAATAAGTTTTGAAAAAAAGAAAATTTAATACAAGTTTTAAAAATGATTTTTGATGCAAGTTTAAAAATTAATTTTGGAAGAATGCATGATTATGATATGCACAATACAAGTTGGGGTCGTGAACATACAAGGTTAAAGGCTTCACCACATAATCAAAAGGGCCGAACCCACGTGGTCTCCGGTTAGACTAAGAGAAAGCCCCCGACACGGTGACTTTCAATAGCCTAATCTTACACATAGACCGGGAAGTCCCTTGTTTCAAGCATGCAAAAAAGGGGGGGAAGAAGATGGGGGATTAAAATAGAAGAAAATCCAAGTGGGTTAAGAGAGAGAAGAGAGAGGGGAAATTGCGTAAACGTAAATAGAGAGCTTACCTTATGTCTTGTTTTATTTGCTTTGTTTTGCTTACTTTCTTTCTTCTCGCTTTGCTTCAATCTTCACCTTGATCTTCAAGAGCTTGCTTGGATCTTCGAAAACTTCAGAATTGCAGCACTTCAAGTCTTCAATAGAGGCTTTGGAGGCTAGTGTAGGAGTGTATAAAGGTGTATGTGAGTGTATGGGAGTTAGGGTTTGTGTATAGAGGTTAGGGTTTTGGAAAATCTAAAGAAGACTAGGGTTTGGGGAGGCCACAAGCTTTGTGTATCGAAGAAGAGAGTTTTTAGACTGAGTTTGCGTACTCTTTTCACGCTGGAAGAGGCTCTGTATTTATAGACAGAGGAATGACCTGGCGCCTGTTGCAGTGGCGCCAAGCAAAAATTCCTTCTAGCGCCACTAGGAGTGGCGTCAGGCCAAAATTTGGCTTGGCGCCACTGCTAGTGACCCCAGCCACTTAGGAAAATTTGAAGGTCGGCAAGCAATGTATCTTCAAAAGATTTGGGTGCCTGTACTAGTAACTATCATGCAATTTTTAGCCTAGCTTCACTAGGAGTGACTCTGAAAAATCCATGAATGATTTAGAGGGCCAGGAATGGCCCAGAGGGCCGGAAAGGGACAAGAACCCTTAGAATAGTGTCTCGGGAGTAGTAGATTTGAAAAATGATGACGAGATGTGTCAGAAGGGTTGACCGGGCTATTAGGGGCAAAATAGTCAATAGGGCCAGAAAGCTACTGGGATGGACTTGGAATATCCTGAAAGAAGACTGGAAGCTTGGAAACATTAGCTAAAATGTTCCAAGAGGCTACCGGTTTGATACCCAGAGCCGATGTGGTTAGAAAAGAAAAACGGCCCACTAGGGGCAAAATGGACATTTTGCAACGGGCTTGCCGGAACTGACTCGGAATGACCTAGAAATGCAATAGAAGGCCGAGGATACTATTAGAAGCATCCCCGAGAGGTTACCAGTTTGATATCCAGAACCGGTGTGGTTCCCGGGGCGCTTGGATGCCTAGGGGCAAAATGGTCATCTTGACTGAAATTTCTCGAAATTGGCCCAAAACTGACTACAAGGCACCTAATCATGCCGGATTGTCTTTAAGACAATCTTGGAAGGGTGGACTTACCACTCTAAGGACTTAGGTTTTTCCTCAAGAAACGTGCTGGAAATGGCCCTAGAGGCAGTTTAGTCATTTTTCACAGGAGTGGGCTAGCAGGCACTGGGTTTTAAGTGTTTCCATCACTCTGACGGTGGTCCCGTGATATAAGGGTTTGTTGGCAATTCCATATATCGACCTGTTTATGAGTGTTTGCACCACTCTAACGGTTGCGATGTTTACAAGTATTTTCGTTACCCTAACGGGTCGCGATCATTCCAGAGACTGCTTAATCTCGAGAAGCTGCTAGGTGGACTTAGTGCCTGAGGAATCAACTTTCTCTAAAGGGTAACGAAAGACAATCCGACAGACTAGCAGGTGCCAAAGGTGGACTGTTCTACCATCTAGGGGACTTGGGGTCTTATCCTGGTCGACAGGTTTGAAGGGACTTACCGTTCCGAAGAGCTATCTCGGAAACGTGTCGGACAGGATAGACTTACCACCTTGAGGAATCAACTATCTCGAAAGGTGTGTCAGATTTAATTGGAATTGGAATTGGATTGAAAAGGGGACTTACCGTCTTCGAAAAGACGTACCCACTGGAATTGGACCGAACAATGCCCCCAAGGGCATTTTGATCATTTTGCCTCTATTTGGGCCCAATGGGCCTGCAAAGTGATTGATTGATAGGATTGGACTTGGAAAGCAGATTTAAATTGGAATATGTCCATATTGACTTGAACTTAAATCTGGAAGGACTGGAGACTATCGAGCGGGCAAAAATAGGATGCTTACACAGGGTTGAAATCTTCTCCTTTGCGACCCGCTTCTTCCTCCTTCCTTGGAATGAGAGGCGTCAGGGACCCAGAGAGGGCTATGGAGGTGAGTCACGAGACAACCGTGTCCTGTATCTCCTCAATGCTCTGTGTAGGGGCTATTCTAGGAGGTCCTCTGGCTATTTTTCTCGGGCTCCTACCTTTGTTGTGGTATGGAGGAGGAGAGAGAGATGGGTCAGGGGAGTGGTTGGGGCGGCTCTTGTTGCAGTGCTTTGGCTATTTGGTTCGGTGCTCCAGAGAGCCCTCTTAGATTGAGAGTTGTTGGGGATATGCCCATGCCGTTTTGGGGTGGTGATCCATTAAAGGGTGTACACTAGGATAAAGCGGCAGAATCCTTGTCACCTGCCTTGCCCTCATAGTCTTCGGAGCACGCCTCAGGATAGCCTAGGGTTGAAGTTGCATTTCGTTGGAGCGTGTGCTCATTGTTCGTCCTTGGAGCAGCAAACTACCAAATAAGCATCCTCATCTTAGGGAGACGACGGGAGCCCCCTGGTATTTCCAGAGAGTGGACCTTTAAGGAGATGGAGGGCTCCCTCCTTGTTTGGCAAGTTTGTTGCAATAGTTGATTCTTGTAATGATGAGATCCTTGGAATACCGAGGTATATATTTGTAACTAAGCAATGTAATAGAAGTTTTGCATTTTCACTTTTAATGAATGTATTGGTAGGAGTGTGGAAAAGTCTCTGTGGGGGAAATATGTTTAGAGGTAATGGAGATAATAATTGTTGATAAATTAAATTGGAGGGAATGGAGAAGAATTCATAATGAATCTTTTGGAGATACATGAAAATTTTGGAGATGCATTGGAGATTCCTTGAACAAAATGTCCGTTTGCGATTATGGATAGTATTTCTTAAGTCATTTGATGTTAATAGGAGACATAAGGTCGTTGGAGCCTAGCTTCGAAATTCTGTAGTACCAATTTTAATTTGCCTCTTTGACCATAAAGGGACCTTCCCATTATAGGGAGAATTTGGGAGCTGAGGTACCCCTCATGACATGGTGGGCTGCTCTCAAGACTAAGTCTCCTTCTTAGAATTGCCAAGGGCACACGAGGGAGTCATAGGCTTTAGATATGCGAGTCTAATATGTTTGGAGGTTAGCTCGAGCTTGATCTCGCCGCTCATCCAGTGTTTGACTCAGAATTTTGATGAGGGTTTTATTGGTGGCCTCAGCCTGGCCATTACTTTGAGGGTAGTAGGGTGTCGACTTGTGGCGATTAACCTCGTAGGAGGCTAGGAGTTGCCTCACATGTCGATTGACAAAGGGTGTGCCATTGTCAGAGAGGACGACCTTGGGAATACTGAATCAGCAGATAATACTTTCTCGAATGAAGTTTGAAACTGCTGCTCTGGTAGCCCTTTTAAGAGGAATAGCTTCCACCCATTTGGTGTAGAGTTCGGTGGCGGTAATTATCCATATGTGTCCCCAAGAGTATGGGGCAATGGGGCCTATGAGATCCATGGCCCAAGTGTGGAATGGCCATGGTGTGTCGAGGGCACGAAGGTCAACTGCTAGAGTGTGGATGAGGTCACCATGCACTTGGCACGCTCAGCATCGCTTTGCATGGGAGAGGGAGTCAGCCTCCATTGTCGGCCAGTAGTAACCGAGGTGAATGAGTTGTTGGTATAGCTTGGTGCCCCCCTGGTGTTCAGTTTCATGAGTTCGTTTCAGAACTTCCTAGATATCTTTTCCATTTAGACAACGGAGGGGTTTTCCGTTAAAACCTCGGCAGTAAAGGGACCCCTCATGAATGAAAAAATGAGGGGCTCTCTTTTTTACTTGGGCTGAATCAGCGCGGTTAGCGGGGAAGGATCCTTCTTGGAGATAGTCCATGTAGGGTTGGTGCCAATCAGTGAAGGCTTCTACAAAGCTGCATTTAGTTTTGGAGGGTTGTTGTTCTTGGCACACTAGGCATTGGCTTTGAGCCTCAGTGGCATCCTTTGACATGGAAGGCCAGTAGTAGCCTTAGCGTTGCATGCGGCGGTAAAGACTCACTTTGCCGGTACCGCCGGACTTTTCATATATGAGATGGAGCTTGATCTTTGCTTCCTCAAGGTCTACGCATCAAGCCAAGATTCCTCCTGGTCCGCAGTAGTAAAGCACCCCTTGGTATATGGTGAAGTGCTTGAACTCATTAAGAGGAATTTTTCCTTAAGGATTTTGGAGTTCTGCTATAATCGGTGCTCGCCATTCTTGAGGATCCGGTTCAGGGAGTATCATGGCCACTGAACATGGTAGAGTTCTTTTGAGCAGTTCAATTTTTATAGGTTCCTCACCTACCTCCACTTTGGAGGCGAGGGTTGCGAGGGCGTTAGGATGACGATTGTTAGACCTTGGAGCGTGTTCGATACGAATGGCGTCAAACTTGTCCATCAACCTCTGGGTTATAGTTCTATAAGAGGCGAGGGCCGGTTCCTTGATGGCATAATCTCCACTGGTCTGTTTGACCACCAGCTTGGAGTCACCTTTGATGCACAGGTGTGTTGCTTCGAGGTTGAGTGCAGCGAGGAGGCCAAGTACGAGTGCTTCATATTTGGCCTCGTTATTGGAGCACGTGAATTTGAGTTTGTAGGAGAGGTTGACCTCGGCCCCTTGTGGCGAAGTTAGGATGATTCCTGCACATCCTCCTTCGGAGGTAGAAGATTCGTTGAAACTGAGAGCCTATTCTCCTTCAGAGGAAGCCATTGCTGCTTAAAAGTCATCTCCTGGGAGCACTTCAGATGGGGGCTCATATTCTCCGCTTGGGAAGTGGGCTAGGAGGTCAACTAAGGCTTGAATCTTTACTGCCTTTGGTGCTTTGCAAATGATGTCGTACTCTACAAAAAAGAGCAACCATCTTGCTGGCCTTCCGACGAGTGCTGGGCGGGTGAGTAGGAAATGAATAGGGTCACATTTGGTGATGAGGTGCACGGTGTAGGCGAGGAGGTGTCGCGCCCTGAGCGCCCTGATTTTTGAGGTGTCCAAGGTCCTTTCAACTGGAAGACCCCTAAGCACGGAACTCTGTCACTAGAACTCGTCCTCCTAGAAGGACAAGTGCGACTAGGTTTGAAAATTGATTTGATTAAGGGCTTTTTAGAAAAGTAGAAGTTGCCACCTAACTTGATAAAGGTGAGTTAGGGCACCTAAAACTAAGCGTTAATCCGAATATTAAACTTAAAGTTTTTGAAAAAGGTTTTTGAAAACTCCCTCAAGAGAGGGTTTTTAGGAAAATAGGTTGTTTGGCAACCTTTTGAAATGTTTAAGCCCTTTTTTGAAAATAACTCCATTTTGGTCTTTCGAAAACAGAAATCTAAGGTTCGAGGGTTGGTTACGTGTAAGGAAGATATCCTAAGATCATCACCCTAACCCGCCCTTTCGGTACCTACATGTCTAATCACCATTTTGTTCACTCACTAGAATAACCGGTTACCATTGTCCACTTAATGTCCACTTTGGGAAAACGGAGTTTAGTCATCCATTTTCGGATGGATGATGCATGACGCAAGTTTTTGGAAAAATTTTGAAAATAATAGAGGTTTTGAAAGAGTTTGGAATAGAAACTTTGAATCGGTTGGAATTTTTGAAAAAGGGATTGGGATTGAAATAAAAGTTATGACCGCACCATTTTAGATTGCCTACGTATCTCATTTGGCGAGAATCAAGTTATTCGTAGTTCGGGCAAGAGTCCGATGGAAAATAGGCACATTAGGGCCTTTAGAAGGTTTGAAGACACTTTGGGGTCTTTGAAAAGTTTAAGACACTTTGAGGCCTTTGGAAAAGTTTAAGACACTTGGAGGTCTTGGAAGTTGAAGACTCTTTGTGGTCTTGGAAGTTTTAACTTGAAATTGGATGGTGGAGTGTTTTGAAAATGATCTTGGATCACCTTAAGGGAGTTTTGGAACAAGTCTTTGTCATAATTCAAGAGAACTTGAAAGTGTTTTTGAAGTCTTGTTTTGAAAACTGTAGAAGCATGTTTTGATGAATTAATTTTTAAAAGTAGTTTTTGGAAAGGGCTAAGGGTTTGGAAACCTAATATGGACAACCTTAGAGGTTGTTCTTGATTTATCACTTGTCCTCGGAATCCCAAACCATGAGAGGGCTAGGGACACCTTAGGTTTGTGACTCTTTGAAAACATTTTTGGAAAGGTCTTGAAGATGGAGTGTTGGAACATTTGAAGAGTTTATGGAGTTGGTTTCTTTGAAATCAAGAGAGTAGGAGATTTTGGAGGAATAGGTTATGAGGATAGTTAGAAATTTTGAATGATCATTTGAAAAAAAAAAGGGTTCAAGAGTTGGAACCTTGAAGTGTATTAATCTCGGTTGGGTTATCCTAGGGTTAGGGGGAACCTAAGGTTAACTAACTTAGGTTAGGTCGACCTAAGATTAAAAAGACTTAGGGTTAACTAACTAGGGTTAAGTTAACCTAAGGTGAGTGAACTAGGGTCAAGTTAACCTAGGGTTGGTCAACTAGGGTCAAGTTAACCTAGGGTTGGATTGAAAGACGATTTTGAAGTGTGGTTTGGTGCACTTTTGAAAAGAGTTTTGAAAAACAAAACATGTTATACCACAGACCTTGGTTGGCAATCTTTTTAAAGGTCATTTCCATGAAAATTTTGACTCTAGCCAAGAGTATGATTTTTATGGTTGATGTTTGGAAACCATTCCAAGGAAGGTTTCCTTATGACCATTATAACCTTTATCTTGGCATGAGTGGGGGTTTCAAAAATCAACATAGTGATGGCAATTTTTGAAAAATCATTTTTGATGCAAAGATGGGGAGAATGCATTTTTTAAAATCATCTTTTAAGAAGGATTTTGAAAATCATTTTTTAAGGGAAACATTCTATCAAGAGAGGGTTTATATTGCCAACAAAAGAGAGACCACTCAAGAGAGGGTTCCATGGGGCATTCCAACCACTAAACTTGAGAAAGTAGGAATCATAAAAATCAAAGACTTTGAACATCATTCTTAGGCAAGCATAAAAAGAAAACGGAACCATTCTAACAATTTAGGGCTCTTATGGCCAATATAAAGGGAGACCACTCAAGAGAGGGTTCCATGGGGCCATTTTAACCATTAAATTTGAGAGAATGGAAACCTTTAAAATTAGAGAGTTTGAAAGCAACTTTTATGCAAGTTGTAATGCAATGATGCAAAAATGTGAATTAGGGGGTAGTGAGGGGTTTTCTAAGGCATGACTCCTAAGGTCTCATCCTAAACCTCAAAGGGCCAACTCTTGGGACAATTTTGAAGGAAATGTAGAACTTAGAAATAGTATAAAATTAAGAGCAATGTAAGCATTGTGGAGCATGACAATAAGTATAAAATGAAGCCAAGCACACAAGACATGATCAAGATAGCAATATGCAAGGGGTCATGATTCACATACAAGGCTTTTAGGCTACACCACATAAACAAGGGGCTCCTAGGCCATACCACTTAAAGTAGGCTAGAGAGAGGTCCCACTACACGATGGCTCTCACTTGCTTTGCTCTAGGCATGATCTAAGAGCCCTCTTAGCTCAAGCATGCAAGAAAGGGGGGTTGAAGATGGGGATTAAAATAGAGAATAGCCTAAGTAGGCTAGGAGGGAGAAAAGAAGAGCGGGGGAAAGCATAAATGTAAAAAGGATACCACCTTTTGCCTTCACTACACTTGTAGTCTTCAATGGATGTCTTGATTGGAGCTTGAGTGACTTGAAGAAGGCTTGAAAGGCTAGAGTGGAGTGTGTAAGTGTGTATGAGGCCTTGTATGTGGAGTGTATAGGCTTAAAAGGGATAGAATCTAGCCTAAGTGTTGGAAGGGAGGAATATATATAGAGATTCGAGTTTCTAGAGTGATTTCAGCAGAACTTCGTATCAATTTCAAACCTGGAATATGCAAAGGGGGAGGCCTCTATTTATAGGCAATCTGGAACAGGCCTTGCGCATGTCCTACATGCGCAAGTATTGTTTCATTGCCAGAATAACACGTGGCACCCTGTGTACTGGTTAAATCTCAACCGTTGATCGAAAGTTGGTCAATTTGATCAAAATTTGAGCGCATGTAGCATACGCTCCATCGTTGGGAAAGTTCGTCCAAACTTTACCTCGATAATTGAGTCAATCGGGAAGGTTTCGGGGGAATCGGTCGCACTCGGGATGTTCTCCAAGTGCTTCTGATGAACTTTCATGTTTTCGAAAAGTTTGAATTATGTTTGGAAGTGAGTGATATCGTCTTGGGAAGTGTGCCAAAAAGATCACTTTTGCGGAGCGTCTGTGATACGCTCCCTGAGTGTTTGAAAGTGGCTGTTTTCGTTTCGTGTGATTGAGGCCTTTGAGAAGTGATCTATTTGATCGGACCGTACCAATGGAAAGTACTCTGGAAATACTTTCAGGAATTTCCAAATTTACGCATTTCTCAAGTCGTTTGACGGTGCATTTTGATTAGGGAATCGAAGAAAAAGCCAACCTCGGCGGAGTGTCTGTGAGATGCTCCAGGGGTTACTGAAAGTTATAGTTTTCACACCGTATGATGAAGGGCTTCGGGAAGCGATCTATTCGATCGAATCGTATCGATAGAAAGATCTATGGACGAGCTTTCGAGAATTCCCTGATTTACGCATTTCTCAAGTCAGTTGACAGTACGTTATAACCAGGGAATCGAGGGAAAAGACAATTTAGACAGAGCGTCTGTGAGATGCTCCAGGGAACTTTTATTGCGTCGTGTGAGCTTAGTGTCGTAGGGTGCTCCTTGGGTTAAACAAGGCGTGTGGTGAAACCCTCTGCTCGAAATTCCAAGGTTGGTGCTGTTTCAGGACGTATTTTTGGGTTTCCAAGGGCAAAACGGTCATTTTGACCGGAGTTGATTGGAAATGGTCAGGAATGGTTTGGTATGTTATGTTAAGTGTGTAGGGCCATTCAGGGATGGTTTCGAGAGAATCTTTTACCGTTCAGCAGGGTTTGTGCCATGTTGAGGCGTTTAGGGGTAAAATGATTATTTTTGCCAAAGTGAGCCGGAATAGGACTGGATTTAGACCAAACGGCGTGTGGGGGACGCCTAATAGTTTAGTAACATTTTGGAAGGATGAACTTATCGTTTTGAGGGATTTTGAACTTTCCCAAGACGTGCCTGGAGGCCCAAGGGGCAGGTTTAGTCATTTTTCACCGAGTCAGGCTAGCAGGCGCCGGTGTTGACCTAGGTGTTGGTTCCCGAGACTGCCCGGTCTCCGAAAACTACCTGTGCGGTGTTGGTCTCTAAGAATGCCTGGTCTTAGAGAACAACCTGTAAGGGTGGTGTTGGTTCCTAAGAACGCTTGGTCCCAGAAAGCTACCTGGAAGGGTGGTGTTGGTCTCCGAGAGCGCCTGGTCCCGGAGAACTACCGACAGGCTAGCAGGCGCCAGAAGTGAACCGTTTGAAATTTTTGATGAGGTGTTGGTCCCTGAGATCGCCTGATCTCAGGAAGCTACCTGGATGGCTTTGGTTTCCGGGACTGCCCAGTCCAGAAAGCTGCCTAGAATAATGGTGCTTGTGGCTCCAGCGGGTCCTTGTGGGCCTGAAAAGTGACCAGTTGATTGGATTGGAGATTGAAAGGCTTGTCTTGAGCCTTCCTGTGTTGTGATTCTGGAAACCAATTCCGGTCAGGCCGGAGATTGCCGAGCGGGCAAAAATAGGGTGCTTACAGAAGGTAATGGAGTAACTTTTGAGTCGCAAAGACGAGGGCGAGGCAATGGCGTTCGATTGGGGAGTAACGTGCCTCGGCTCCCTAAATGACTCGGCTAATATAGTATACAGGGCGCTCGATCCCATCTATTTCTTGGGCCTAGAGCGCATCGATGGAGCGAGGGGTGGAGGTGATGTAGAGGAGTAAGGGCTTGCCCTGTTAAGGTGGAGTCATTGTGAGAGGGGAATTCAAGGCCGTTTTGACTTTTTCAAAGGCTCCTTGGTGCTCCTCCTTCCAAACAAACTTAACATCCTTCTTGAAGAGGGAGCTAAAGGGTTGGGTGATTTCTGTCATAGCTGGTATGAACCTTCAGAGGTAGGATGCTCGACCGAGGAAAGTTCGGAGCTCGTCGGGGCTTGTTGGCCGAGGCATTCCCTTAATGGCGGCCAGCTTTGATGGGTCGGGGTCGATACTGTGACGATACACCACATAACCGAGGAATTTCCCCTTGGTAACACCAAACGCACACTTAAGGGGGTTCATCCTTAGGTGGTAGTGGCGGCATCTTTCGAAAAATCGCTGAAGGTCCTTAAGGTGGTCGGCTTCGTTCTTAGATTTGACTACGAGGTCATCAATGTAGCATTCAAGAACTTTGTGGAACATGTCGTGAAAGATGGCTGTCATTGCTCGCTAGTAAGTTGCCCCAGCGTTCTTGAGACCAAATAGCATTACTATGTAAAAGAAGTTTCCCATTGGAGTTCAAAATGCTATTTTCAGGGAGTCTTCCGAGGCCATCTTGATCTGGTTGTAGCCGCTAAAGCCATCCATAAACGAGAACATGTGATGACCCGCAGTCGAATCAACGAGTGTGTCAATATTGGGCAGTAGGAATTCATCTTTGGGACAGGATTTGTTTAAATCTCAAAAATAGACACACTCGAATCTGGTCGTTCTTCTTCACCACGGGCACAATGCTTGATAGCCATGTGGAGTACTGGACGGATTTGATAAATCCTGCGTCGAGGAGCTTGACCACCTCGTCTTTGATTTTAAGTTCGACCTCGAGTTTGTAAAAACGGATCGCCTGTTTCATGGGCCGAGCTGAGGGGAGGACATTGAGGTGATGCACTATGACCGAGGGATCCAGTCCTGGCATTTCATCGTAGTTCCAGGCAAACACATCTCAGTATTGGTGGATCAAGGTGATGAGGGAGGCTCTTTGTTTAGCAGGGAGGTCTTTGCAAATGAAAATTAGCCGAGGGGCCTCATTTGCCGAAGCAAGGTTGAGCTCCTCGAATTCCTATTTTTTAGGCCGAGGGCCATCTTGGATGCACTCGGAGGCTAGCTTTACTTCTTAGAGTTCAGGAGCCATTTGTTTTGGTGGGGGTATAGGAACCCTTTTCTTCCTCTTTGGAAACTTTCTTTTTTGACTTTAGCTTGGCTTCCTTGAGGTGGCCTTCTTGACTAGTTCTGAGAGGGCATAGCATTCGTGGTAGTTTAGGTCGGAGACTGGAGGATGCGCTTGGAGGAACAAACAGCTTTCTTTTGGGGGGCTAACCTCTGTGTTGAGCGAGGCCTCCCCCGTACACCGTCACAAGCGATACACGATCTTACCGTCAACTCGCTGGTAGCGAGTGACTCGGGGAACCTTTTGGTTTGAGCCAAGGGGGTCGTTTTAGCGAGGGCGCTTCCCACATGTGGAGGGTTGTGATTGCTCTTGCTTGGAGATATCCCTCCATTTGGGGATGGCGATACCTCGAGGGGGTGAAGGCTAAGGCTCTTCTTCCAAGTAATCGTAGAAAACAGCGTCAGCCATATGAGACTTTTCATAACAGAATGGCTTGTCTGATCCTCCGATGGTGACAACCTCGATCTTCCAAATGGCTTTAACATATTGATGGTAGGTAGATGGGATGGCTCCATAGCGATGGAGCCATGTGCGCCCGAGGAGGGCATGGTAGGTGGTGTCTGCATCTATGACGTGAAATTTGGTGGCCGAGTGAATTGGTCCTACCATGAGGTCAAGTCTAACATATCCCAATGTCTGATGCCGACGGTTGCCAAAGCTAGCGATATTGATGGGTTCTCGCACCAACTGCTTCTCAAGTATCCCAACTTCTCGAAGTGTGGAGTATGGGATTATGTTGAGCGAGGCTCCTCCATCCATGAAACCTTGTTGAAACTCGATCCCATTGATTACGATCGGGACATAAAGAGGGCGGTAGTGGAGAAACGATACTTGGCGATCCGTTTTGGTGAAGGTGATGACAAGAGCGTTGTCTCTGAGAGTTCAGTGAATAGAGCCACTAACGACCATGCATTGCTCGCCGTTATCCTCGATTAGGCAAAGGATGGCCTTGGTAGCTTCGAACCGGGTGACATTTAAGAGGCCAAAGTTGTCGAAGAAATGTTTGAACTTGGTGGAGTTTTGGAGGATGGTAGCTTTTCGGATCTCGAAATCTGGATAGGTTTGTTGAGAGGGCTCAGTGGTTTTAACGGCGGCAACTTCTTCGAGTTCTTCATAATAGGACAGCATCATAACAGCTTTGCCATTGTCCTTGTGGCGTGAAAGGGGGTCTTTGTGGACGTCCTTCTCGAAGAGGTTGATCGCGTCATTTTTTATCTGAGCTTGGATGAGATCTCTGAAAGCCCAGCAATTTTTGGTGGATGATGCACTGTCCTGTGGTAAGCGCAATAGTTTGGTTGGGCTCGATCCTTTTATGAGGGGGGCGTCTAACCTCAGACAGTCAGACTGCCCCATTGGCTACCCAGGCGTCCAATAGCGCGACAGCTTCTTCCACTAACATGGGAAAAGGTGGTGGTGCTTCGTGATCTCTTGGTTTTTCATTGTACTCTGAGCGTCTTAAAGATCCCTCGGCAGCGTAGGCGGAATGGCTCCCCCTTAGAAGGGACCTCCACGAGAAGGTTGCCAACGAGTGATCTCGTCTCGAAGGCGGCCTCCACGAGAGATTCGTTGCTCGCCGAGGGGAGGCTTGGGGAGGATAGGATGCTCGGATTGTCTCGCTCAAATTCCTTGCTGCGAGGCTGAGGCTAGAAAAGTCTTTAAACTTGTGGTTCACCACGTGCATCTTGTACTGAGGGAGCATACCTTCAATACAGATTCAGCTATCTATTTTTTCATAACAGAATCTTGTATTTCAATGGCCTTCTCTCTGAATCGTTTGACATAAACGAGAATGTCCACTCTGATGCGTTGGACGACTCGCCTAAGGTGGAGGGAGGTGAGGTGTTCCTCGGCATAGAAAAACTTTTCATAGAACTTTTGCACCATGTCCTCCCAGGACAAAACGGAGCCAGGGGGAAGGTTAGCATACCACGAGTACACCCAGTCTATGAGGGACTTTGAGAGTTCTTTGAGATGAAAATTTTTGTCGGCTCGATAGGGTCCCAAAGTTTCGGTGAAGCGGATTACATGCTCCCTGGTATTACCCTTTCGTCCATTGAAACGGGTGAATTTACGAGTGACGTATCCGGCAGGGTAGGGCGATTCAATGGCCTTAGTGGAGTACAATGGCCGGAGGTCGAGGTCCGGCATGACGGTAGACTTGGAGCACGCTTATTCGAAGAGGGTTTGGAACTGTGCCTTGACTTGATCCATGGTCACGAGGTGTTGAGGGAGGAATGTTTGGGTTGGCACGGGGGTCGCAGTGGTGGAAGCCGCCCTGAGAGTTGTTGCTGAGAGGGGAGGAGCCATAGGGCTCTTGTTGGGGAGATTCGAATGAATCTCGGATCCTTCCCGTTGACTTGAAAGGTTGCCCGAGTCAGCTGGCTCCAAAGGGACCACGAGTTGTGGTGGAAAGGGGGGAATACCCCTCTATATTGACAGTAAGTCTCGAGCATGAGCTGCTAGGCTCGTTGCATCCAGGTGATGCTCTCGATGAGGGCTTCAAGTTGGTTGGCACCCACGGAGATGATCGGATGGGTCGAATCGTCGAGTTATTCTTCGGGGGGAGGAGGGTCAAGGTCGTGCTGGGACGAATCCTCGACCCCTGGGGCGTTTTGCGAGGACACTTGTGTATTCTTCTTTGGCTCCATAGATAACGAGTACCGCTCTTCCCCAGTAGAGTATTGTGTGTGGGGTAGAGTGAGGGGTGAGTGGTCAAACCTATAGAGGGTGTCTCTCTGAGAAGTTAACGGCAAGCACTGTCTAGGCGGAGGACCACCGAAGGTGGAAGAGAGAGAGTTGAGGCGGTCCTAGAAAAAGAGAGGGTGGCAGTGTCCCAAATGAACTTGGAGAGACTGAGAGATTCTCAAGGGTTGGTGATAAGTATTCAATGTGTAATGAATGTCTTGTCAATGGAGAATGAACGTCCCTTTATATAGGTGATAGAGATACTTCATGATTGGTTATTCAGTTGTCGACATTTTCGGTGATTGTCTCCTGAGACCTGAGACGGAGACTTTTGTTGATTTGCTCCTCAGTCTGAGGCTTCTCGAAGACCGACATTCTGAATGTCAACTCTGTAGACGATAGTGATTCAATGATTCAGATGGTTCAAGCATTAAATGCCCTTGTCGTTTGCTTGGAGATCCCTCTCTCTCTAATACCGGCAGGAGGGGCAAGGCCCCTTGGCGAATTCTCAACTCTAGCCTCCAATCCACTTGTCTCCTAATGATCCCGCGCGGAGTTTCCTAGGTCCTGCTCCCAACCTAGGTTATGAAGATACGCTTGGTTATAGAGAATTATGCTAAGTATGGAGATATGCTCGGCGGAAAGGTTCCATGGCCGAGCCAGGAGGTGCTGAACGCGAAGCCATGAGCAGACGTCGCGGAGGAGGTGTCCCAAGGTCACTTATAGGCCTCTCGGAGGAGGCGCTCTTCGCGCTATCCTTGATGGATGAGCTAGCTTGGTGCACAAGTCGTCTTGGTGGGCTGCCACGTGGAGCCAAGCGTGAGAAGAGGAGCAGTATGAAAGAGTGGTGAGTTGCCTAAATATTTTTATACAGAGCGGAGTTAAACACTTGTACATACACCTTCCATCCACATTTTAAAGGAGACTATTTCACTGCTATTTAGATGGCTGAACAATTATTCATGGTGTTTTTTTCCTTCATAATGGCAAAAGAAGTCATATCTCCTCGATTCTCCACCTTTTCTGATGAATTGTCCTTTCCAAAGTGAAAACCCATGCCTATTTGCATGACTTTTATTGAAAATGAAAAGGTCATTCTCTAGGAATGCACGCAGTGACCAACAAATGGTTCGCACTCATTTTCCATCAAAATTTCATTTTCTTTAAATTTTTGGCAATCTAACATGGAAGCTTCAATTTCCTATGGGTACTCTTCATTTAAATCAAATGCTTAAATCTCATTTGCTTAACTACTAGGAAAATCATTTATACTGAACATTGTCCTCATGTGATTGATTTCACCATCAAAACCTTTATCCATTTGTCCTAGAAATATTTGAGAGAGAGAGAGAGAGAGAGAGAGAGAGAGAATATATATATATAGTATCATTGGTGACAGATATTAATTAATTATATTGACCTCTCCGTGTTGTAAGTGATGAAAGTTGTAAAGACTTAGCAGAGAAGATGGTAATATGGTGGAGGAAAATCTCTTTGAAATTCAAAAGGTATCTGACTGTTATGGTGAGTCTTGTGTGAATAATTTCATAACTGAGGTTTAAAACTTTAAAGAACTGGATCCCACAATTTGACAAATGTCCAACTACAATGTTAAGGTTCTTTTTTAAATGAAAGGTCCATTTTTCATTTAAATCAGTTGAGAGAAGTAATATGGTGGTGTTTCTTGCTTCTTCCTTCTTTGTTTTTCTCTTTTTCAGTTGTTTGTTTTGTTTTTTGTTTTTTTGTGTGTGTATGTTTATATATATACATATTCCTGGGGTGGTACCATGTCCTTATTTGGTTTTGTTCTAAAATCTACTCTCTCTCGTGGTACTATGTAAAAGAAAAATAACTCACTATATTCAGGGAATACATGGACGGAGAGAAGGTGATTATGGTGGGACCATGTTCTTCTGTAATCTATGCTATAATTTTAAAAATTTTAATTCAAATTAGCATGTTGGCCACCCAACTTTCAAAACTCTCTAACAATTTGATTGGGAGAAGTATCTCCTAGTTGAGAAATGCTCTCCATCAATTGTCGAGTAGCATGTGAAAACTTGCTGAGTTTTAAGTAAAGGACCAAAGAAAAGTTCTCTCTTTCATGCAATTAACTGAATTAACAAATTGGTCCACTACAGAAACGAGAATTCAGACACAGAATTATACAGTCAGACAAAATGAAATACTTGTCCTACTCATAAGGCAAGAAGGAAAAAGATCTATACACCCTTAACAATGTAGAGAAAACGCTTCAACTAACAACATGTTTTTTAAGTAATTAGGATAAATAATCACTTATTTAGTGTGATTTTATTAATTCGTTAAGTCACATTAAAAAAATGACTTGGTATATATCATCGTTGTGTTGAATATTCTCTCACCTTTCATAATCCTAAACACACAACAATGGCCTTACGTTCTTTAATTGAATAACCAGTTTCACCCCATTTCTACTTATTACTCAGCCAAAGATTCCTTGAATGAATAAACCAAAGGTTGCAAATGCATTTCAATTTCGATTGCATTTCAATTTATAAATTAATGACCAAATTAATTTCGCATTGGGGTTGTGGACTTGCGGCTCCATTAACAACCTGACTTGAGATAAGATGTAAACAACGATAAATGAACTGGTGCTCATTTGCCACATCATAAAAAATAAAATAAAAAAGGGAAGAGTAAATACAATAGCTGCTATTACTAGTGCTGCTCTCTTATGCTAGGTAATGAACAAACATCCAATGCATAGAGTGGTTATACATGCTCTTGTAAAGGTGAGAACAAACTATATGTTTTTTTATGTTTGAAACTCGTTGCAAGTCTTAATCCTATATTTGCTGTCAAATGATTCTTTTCAGGATGATGCATCAAGACTGCAGCACAAGTAGTGCAGTAACTGTTTTGAAGTGTGATGACCTTCTCACAGAGATCTTGCTTAAACTGCCTCTAAAATCTGTTTTCAGAACCAAGTGTGTGTCAAGAAGATTGAACTACATTATATCTAGACCTTATTTTCGGCGTAGATACACATCTCAGACAAATTCCTTCTCTTCCGCTCTTGGGATTCTTCCATGGCATCACCAAGTTCGCACGCTCTATCCCTGAAGATATATGTGCTCCTCGGCTCTCATTCCTCTCCACTTGTGAAGAAGGCAAGTCCATAATGTCCCATAACTTCATCAAAAAGGTCGGTTTTTTGGTTGCTGGTTCCTCCAAAGGCCTTATTCTTTGTGGCCTCCACCCTATGACTTACCGTGTATAATCCTGTCACAAACCAATGGTTATCGCTTCCTAGACCAAGCTTGGATGATCATGGAATAGCAATCGGTTTCTCTTGCCAAGACTGCAGTGATGATGGGAAAATCCATTTCAAAGTTGTTCGGGTATGCTTACAGATTGAGAACAAGCTGCAGATAGAAACCTTCACTTCCAGAACTGGCGAGCGGAGGGATGCTCACTTGTCCTTCCGACTCTCGGGTTTACTGGAAACATACCCAGTATGCGAGGTGGAGTTCTTTACTGGAAAGCTCGCAGTGAAGCAGTTGCCGATTCTCTGCCTATGATCCTAACATGGGGAACAATAGCATAAGGCTGATAAGGTTGCCTATTCATATCCAGCTTGGAGTAATAAGAGTTGTAGTAGGGCAGTCACCAGACGGCCTGCTCCAATGTGCCCTTTGTCATTATGAAGGATTTACTATCTGGGTTCTCACGAAGAAGCTAAAGAATTATAATTTTTCCGACACTATAACAGCCAGAGAATGGATCTTGACACACAAGGTGAACTACGAAGACCATCCCAAAACCATGAGCCTGGCTGACATTG
Organism: Euryodendron excelsum; assembly: GCA_033060915.1. NCBI lineage: Eukaryota > Viridiplantae > Streptophyta > Magnoliopsida > Ericales > Pentaphylacaceae > Euryodendron > Euryodendron excelsum. The sequence continues at coordinate 11,966,603 of CM065389.1, read as the reverse complement.
AACACGATATTCTTCTTGAGAGATTCAGACTGTTACCCCTTTTCATAGCCTTTCATCCTCTGGACTCGGGGCTTGTATATCTTCAATTGGGATATAAGATCTACCGCTATAATTTAGAGACTCAAGGGGTCGAACTAGTTCAGTACCATGGAAAAGCATATGCAAGCTATTACTATGACTTATTTCCCTATATCCAACATGCTTGGCCCTATTCCTTGCCTCTTATTGGGGATGGTACTAGAAACTCAAGGTCAAGTTCAACTTTCATGGGGAGGTTTACGAGCAGAAGAAGGGCTATTACCAATTCTGTAGGCCGTCTCCAATGGATCAGAAAGAAAAAAATAAGTAAGTTAGTGTCAGCACCACTCAGACTCAGCATCTGCAAGATTTTTTTTTTGGATTAGCACGGAGTATATATTTAGATTTCCATATTTTCTTCTTTGGTTTGGTGATTTCTAAGCATTTTACCTTTTCATCTGCAAATAGTTTCAATAATCAGATTTCTATTGCTGCACTTAGACTAGCAATTTCATTATCTAGCAAGATAAATACTAAAAGAGTAACTACCAGCAGTAAAGAAAGATTTCGAAACCATCAAGTCTTTGCAAATAACAGTCCAAAACCCAGAATTCATTATGCAAGTTTTAACCTGTTACCTAGACTCTTTTAACTTAGTGAAACACCCCCCGATACTCGAATAAGGGTATGAGATTTGTGTCCAATATAACTAGTTAAACATATATCTAACAAGTATGTAATATGCATAAAAAGCTATATTTAATTTGTAAATATCGTTACATCTTAAAAAGCAAAAAAAATATTTACAAAATATGAAATCTAATTATGGCCAAGTATCTTCAATATAAGAATTAGATGAATCCCACACTTGAACACATACCCGCACCCATCACCCATACCAAGTCCAAGTAACAGAGGTTTTAACATCCAATCCTCATTGTTTCAGAGCTATTTCTTGCCAATTGGATGTGAAAATTGCCATTTAATACAAAAATGGATCAACGCAAAAGACGTGAACCATTGAAGACAGCCATACTGAGATAGAAATAAAGACACTGCTTTTAGAGCAAGAATGGTAGGCTCAATACCAGCACAATGCAATTTCCACTAGAGATTGAGAGAGTACGAGCATGAAAATTTGTGAAAAAATATTAGTATTATATAACTGAGGTGACTTACTATAGAATGTCGAAAAGCTTAGGCCAACTGCTATTCTTGAGCCAAAAGAAATCCATCGTAATCTACTAAACTAAGCACCAGGGTAGGGTTTTGGTACAGTACAAACAGAAGGTACTTGAGGTGAATAAAGTTGAACAACATGAGATAATGCCTCATCGTCCCCCTTGTCTACAATCTCAATGGACACCAGTCATTACAATGACATTCAACAGCTTTCACCCGAGAAGAACTTCTGTGGCCAAACTGTACCCTTCACTTGAATTGGTTTTTTTGTTTTTGCAAATCCTCACTTGCAATGAACATGCCAGGGGACCTAAAGCAGCTGCCAAATGCTAGGAATTTCCAATTGCTAGAGTACATCCTAATTCCTTAGCAGCAATATCCAGAAATTCAATAGACAATCCAGTTGCAAGTCTGGTCTGAGCTTCCCGTGATAGACCCTTTTCGATATCTGCTTGCCAGTCAATGGTGCCTACATCTAGGTACTGATAAGTGGCATCATGTCTGCCTTTTAGGTCCACTTCTTTTGTAGTAGATTTTATTGAAGCAGTGTGCAAAATATCACGAAGAACTGACATGCTAAGAGCACGGACATGAGCACTTGGATGAGAAAGGCATCGTATTGTAGCTGGTAGGCGACACTGCATGGATTTGCAAAGTAAATCAGATTACTAAAGGTTTAGCATACTTTAAAGGAATTAAACTTGGTAACCAAAAAAAAACAACCCTGTACTTTGAATCTTTTAATGCCTAGGTGCCAGCTTTCCTTTGGAGGACATGAGAACAAAGTTTTCAACATAATCAACTACTACTATTCTCTCTTTTTATGTCCACCGTGAGCCTTCCAGATCATGTGGTATAGGAGAGACCTAAATCCAAGGCCGTATACCATAATTGTTCAGCCTTTACATTACATGAGATTTAACATCTCCATCAGGGGTTTTTAATTACCTTTAACAGGTTTGAGAGGCCATCTGCAGCTGCAAATCCTGATTCGCCCCATTTGAGAACTGGTTGAATTGCTCTAGCTGTTGCTTCCAGGAGCTGCACATTTATTGTTTTAGTATAAACATTAATACGTCATCTATATATCAGACCTTACATACAGTATGAAGACTTGTGAGCACTTAAAAACAGAATGCTGGTTAAAACCAAATATTACAAAGATCAAAGGATTTGAAAGAGGATAGAGTATTTGACTGATAAAATGTGAGATGTTACCTCCAGCTGTGGTAAAGTGCATGCTTCTCCATCGACGAGCATCCCGTCCGTGGCACGCAGAAGAAGATCTGAAGCACTAGCCAAAATCACTAAGGATTCTGGGGTATCATGGCTTCTCATTAGCTCAACAATCAGTTTCACAATTCGCTGGTTGATTCTCCACATCTTTTGACCTCGATCATCATCTTTAGCAATCCAAGGCTGCAATTCCCTCTCGGCCTAACAAGTACACAAGGGCAGAAAAGTGACTAAACTAATGACATTTTTAAAATTGAGTTATTTAAGTATCGAGGGTGCTAATAGGACACTTGCTAGGCGGCACCTCTAACAAAATCAGGCAATGGAAAGAAGCAGTTGGTTTTTAACCATTTCGTAAGATAATGGAGGTAGTTTCAACTTTTTAATGCCTTTGTGTTATCAAAACTATGTTTAACTAAGTCATTGACTGAAAAAAGGAAAGTTCACAACATTATTCAAGTTGGTTGAACAAAATCTGGACCTGAAGAACAACAGCTGTTGCAGCTTTTGCTGGTGACGCTGATGCGACATTGCATAGTGCATCAACCACCTGTACATTTAAATTAGATAGTCAACAGAACATGTTTTATGTAGAGTAGCAAAAACGGATCTAATGAATTGAATGTTCTGTAACTGCATATGGTTTGATGTAACTAACTGAATAAGTTATATCATGTCAATTTGTCCATCATCCTCGTGCAAATGTCGTACAGATAAATGCTACGACTTGTAAACAGAAGTAAGAAGATAATCAAAAGAACATTGCAGGACAAAGAGATCTTATCAGTCAGGAAAAATTCAACTCTGCCATAAAACATACATGCATTCAAGCAGTTGTAGAATTCAACACTTCTAACTCCTGGGTCACCAGCCATCTAAAGAAGCATTCCTAATCAGCTTGCTTTACCCTTGAACTTAAAAGCACACTCATTTGAAGTTGCAGAAATTTGATTATTATCAATATGCTTGATCTTCCATGGGACGGTGCTACTATATAAATACCAAAGGACCACGGTCTGACGATTTAGGTATAAACCCAAGATAGGAAAACTTGAACCTGAACTCTTTGATAGGCAAAATAAAATAAAAAAGGACAAAAGCAAAAATCACATATATTGACCATAACAACATTTTGAAGCTTTAGAAATATATATAGTCATTTTGAGGTGTACAAATAATCCTACAAGACAAAATCAAATGATGAAGACATCCTCATTGACAACAATGGCAGATACTGCTTCACTTTCCTCGTCGCACGTTGCAATGTTGTCCAGATTCAGTCCTGACTCCTAACTCCAAGCAAGCAAAACCTAACACTGTACATGTTGAGCTAGCTTATGGAATTGTCCAATCTTTTTGTCCTCCAGAAGGGATTTTCCTGTTCTAGACATGGACAATTGAACACTTGAGGTTTTACTACTACTTGTTGGGTAGGCTCAGCTTCTGTCCACTACTAAAAGGAAAAAGCAACTAGTGGCTACAGGAAGAAGTAGAGGATTGGCTCAGCTTCTGTCCACCATTAGAGAAGAAATAGCAACTGGTGGATCTTACACACTAGTGAGTGTAAGATCAAAGTGTACCCATTGTTGTGTGAAGCCTCTACTAAATTCTTTGATAGTTGCTTGGTTGGCTGGCTGGAGGGTTTGACGCCACAGCAATGGACGGTAAGTCAATTCAGGCCTGGGTTAACGGGCTCTAGCTTGTGTCAGCTGGGTAAGGTGTACAACTATACCAGAGCTTTCTATCTTTTCCTCTTTCCCTCTAGGGAGGAACCAGAAAGGAAATTGAGGCGGGAAAGGAGGTTCGATGGATGATCTGTGCATCTAACCAAGTGGGCTCCTGAGGCCTGTAATGTGTTGAATACGAATCCTAGGGAAGTGTGGGTTTAGTTGATGGGGCTGCCCCTCCACCTGTGGGACTCGAAGATTTTCAAGGCCATAAGTGTTTGTTGTGGACGGTTGGTGGACACAGATGCAGCCACAGCGGAAGAGAATCCTTTTCACTAGCCTAGGCTGAAGGTCAGAGGCAATGGTAATGGGACTCTGGCCAGGATTGAAGTAGCGTTGGATGCTTCGTTGTTCGCTTTACCCATTTGGGAGGAATGGGGGCTCGGGTGATGGCCAGAAGGCAGGCTTGAGACAGAAGAGTTGTTGATTCTTCGTCAGAAGGAAGACGATGCTGCATACTTTTTACTAGTTGAATGCATGGTGGTAGGTGGAGGAATGAGCTGGTCTAGGGCATGTGACACCATTAGGGGAAGGAATTTAAATTTCAATATGGGGTGGGAGACAGTTGTTTGTTGGGTTGAAGGAAGTAAGGAAGGAAGGAATGAAAGGAGGCCATATGGGGTAACTACGCCACCGCTTCTGGTAGTGGGGAGCTCAGCAGAGCTTTTCATAGCCTATGTGGGAGACCCAACCACTGGTACATAAATACTCCTTTGGGGGTTTTTTTAAGGCCCACTCTTCTGGGTGGATTCTTGGGGGCAATCCTGGATAAGGGTCCTAAGTAGTTGATGAATAGCACAAACCTTCTGGTGTACCAAAGGAAGAAGGTGAGCAGAAATGGAAAAAAGGCTGAAAAAAAGGATTTGGGGGCTCTTGGTGTGGAGGAAAGGATTGTCATGGTGGTGAAGCAAGCAGAGTTGTTTGGGGAGGTATGCTATTTTGGAATGAGCAGAGGGAGAATGAAATAAGGGGAGCTTTCTCTGATTGAGGTCAATCAGACACTGGGGAGGAGGAAGATGCAGCGGGAAACAACACCCAATGGTGGTTATGGTTGGTTAGCAAAGGGGAGCACCTTGGTGGATGTTCAGGTGTTGATGCAGACTGTAGGAGGGAAGTCTATTGCCTCTAATGTCTATGGAGGTTCTCTAGTGAGTATTGTTGGGGTTGAAGGGACTGGCAATTTTGGAGCTCTTTCTCCTGACAAGTGCCTTCCTTTAGACATTATGGACCCAGTTGAAGTGAAAATTAGGGTTAGATGGAAGAATATGAGAAGAGGTAGCGAGAAAGTAGAGGAAACATAATAGGCTTAGGGTTACGTAAAGTAATCCCTACACCTTAGCTTTCATATATACTAGTCAAAGTATGTAAGAAGATTACAAAATCTAAACCAGATAGCAAAGATGCAATCATAAAGTCCTCCCAATGTCGTTTCTGTTGCTCTAAATCAGGAGTAAATGGGCGATGTTGCAACAACTACTCCCATAAATTCTTGAGAGTACTATAATAATCAGACAAGGACTACCCAAATTGTTTAGTGGTGAAGAAGTTCTCATACAACTCAAAGACTCAGGAAACATTATTCTGCTGGGAAAAAAATTCAGCAAGAGAATCTCAAATCTTCTTACACGAATCACAAAATTCAACTGTAGTAGCAATATGGGGCTCCAAACTGTGCAATAACAATCCCATAACAACTAAATCTTCAGCCAGCCAATGATCAGAAAAGGGGTCATCGGTGGAAGGAGGAAGAATGCTGATATATTTCAATCTGCATTTGCCACGAAGAAACACTTTCACAGCATGAGTCACTTTCACAGCATGAGGCTAGGCAAGATAATTCAAACCATCCAATCGCTTAGAGGTAATGGATAGAGGCAAATCATCCTCCTTAACCAGAGAGGATTTGGGTTCAGACGGTTTGGACTCTGAAGCCTTTGAAGTAGCCATAAAAGACACAGAACTGCACAGTCAACCAACAGGAAGCAAGGCCACAAGAGACGCCCACTGTTGTGCACAAAGCAGTCAAAACAAACCAAGAAACCAACAAGGGGGGCAGGAAAGCAACCAACAAAGGCCAAACAGACAAAGCAATCACCATAGATCCTCTAGAACACTGTATCAGCACCAAGTATTGCAGGACATAAACCAACCAAAGCCAAAACAGCCCCCACGAAGAGAGCCGACCACCAAAAAGCCAAAACAGCCAACGAAATCCAACAAACAAGCAAGAAAACACCAAGAAGTCCTCTAGAGCATCATATCGGCACCCATAGAAGCAGATTCATGCAGCAAAAAAGTCGGGTGATGCATAGGACAGTTAAAAAAAAAATAGGGAAAAAAATCCGAAAATTATCTAAAAAACCAAACGATGCATCAGATGATTTTTAAAAATTATGAAAAAATCACCAGGAGACTCAGCACATGTTGACGATTCAGAAAAGGGGGGTCTCGACCTCTGGCCACCGTACAGATTGTTGACATTAGCCCTAATCGCAGCAAGCAAATTTCCTATGATATTTTTTTATAGGTTTAAGGTGAGGATTGAGATGCTTTGATACCAAGTTGAAGTGAAAATTAGGATTAAATGGAAGAAGGTGAGAAGAGGTAGAGGAAATAGTATAGGCTTAGGGTTACGTAAAGTAATCCCTACACCTTAGCTTTCATATATACTAGTCAAAGTATGTAAGAAGATTACAATACTACCCTTATAAGAAAGAGTAAGAAAATAATAAGCTCTAACAGACCCAAAAGAAAACTGGTGGGGGGGTGGAAATCTTCTGTCAGACAACGGGGAGGAAGTGTGGTATGAATAGGTAGAGCAAAAGTTAAGGGACCTGAGCTCCATGTTTTTTGGGCTCCATTGAGCAGAGATGTAAGCAACAACTTCGTAACAAGGGAACAAAAAAGAAGGGAGGGCTCTCAACTAGAAACGATAGGGAAATGAAGAAACCTGAATGTTCAGTTAATTATGAGGGGAGAAGCCAAGGCAAGGAAGGGAGGCCATGCAAGAGGGATAAAGAAGGGTAGGGAGTTCATGTTAATATCATCATGAAGCTGAAAATTGCCTCTCGGAAGGTGAGAGGGTTGAATGACCTTGACAAAAGAAAGATAGTGAAGTATTTGATGCTTTATTAGAGAGTGAATGTCTTTAATGCTTTATTGGAGAGTGGATATTGCCTGCTTACAAGAAACTAAAATTGATATAACCTCCGAGGAGCAGCGTTAGCTTAGTGGTCATGATACCCCAAAACATGCCACAAGGTCAAGGGTTTGACTCACCATCCCCTCCCCTAGGGTTTTGGCCCTCCAATGAACCCCAAAAAAAAGGAAGATTATCGCTTTGACATTGTGAAAAGTTTATGGAAAACCCATTTTGTGGACTGGTCTTGGCTGGGCTCTTGTGAGGTTACAGGTGCTATTCTTATTCTGTGGGATAACAGAGTGCTTAGGTTCAAAAAGAGGATGGCTTGGTCTCTTTGTTAATTTGGGTGATAACTTCGAATGGATGTTCTCAGGAGTGTATGTGTCAGTTTTGGACTCTCATAGGAAGGAGCTTTGGGAGGACCTTTTGGAGGCTAAAGTCAGATTGGGGAAACCTTGGTGCATTGAATTGCCAAATTTGGAAATGATGGCTGTCACATACAACAAAATTGAGCTTCAATATCATGACACGTGCTTTTTCTGACAAATATGTTAGTTTCTAGATATATGTTTGACCAAATTTAGTGATAAGGATGTGAAATAATCTAAAGAAGACAGTGCATGAGAATTGACAAATCAAATATTACCTGCCTCCATCCTTGCTGGGCCGAAGTGCTTTCTGCACTAGGTTGTGTTTCAGGGGCTGCAATCAATTTGTACCAAAGCAATGAAACAACAGAGAAACATAGTTCTTGCTTCTCGGCCAGTACTGACCTCAGAAGAACCTGTGCACTGCAATTAAATCCTATATGCCTATCCATTGTGAGGAAATTGGCCAAATCTGAAGCATCTAATGGGAAACTTGCAATTCCTTTGCCTGTATGATTTCCTATGCCTTCAGTTGAAAGTGAAGCTCTCTCACTCTTACATGAAGATTTTGAATCTGCCAATTTATCACACTGCAGGGAAGAGGGCTGCACTGATTTGGTGCAGCTAGTATTTGCACATTTATTTAGTTCTCTGCCATCAAGACATACTGGGCTATCTTTCCAAATTGGTCCACGCATCAAATGTGCTTCGAGTGGTTCTGCCTTGTTCACTATAGATGCAACAGCTTTACTGTGAATATCAATGAGATTGTATAGTGAAGATGCCCTGGAGTGAATTTCATTATCCCACTTGCACCGCATCAAGGCACAGAGAGCATGCATGCAAGCCTTTGACCGTCTGAATAGTTCAGAGATATGAGCTGCAACCATTGCTGCAGCAACTATCTCGTTTGAACTGTAACTCCATGAAGTGCCAACTGAAGATGGTTTCAGTAAAAAAAGTGCCTCTAAAATTGCCAATATTCTGTGAGTATGACGAACCGCAGAATCAATACTATTACGGAGCTCCTTAGAAGATCCATTTACCTTTGCAGGCTTTGCTACATGATGCACATCCTTGACATTGGAATGATTACTCCCTCTTGAAATCAAAGGGAACAACTGAAGTTCACAGGCAAGAGCACAGACAGCTGCTAGAACATAAGAATCAAATGCAGCTACAGGGCCCTGTTTCTTTGTTTTCCTAGTTCTCTTTTCTATCTGGTTGTTAGACACCACTTGCAAGTCCTCACTGATTTCATGATGAGGATAATCCTCTTCACCTTTTGGCCTTGCGCTCCCATTGGCCTGAGCTTCATGACTGACACATACAGTTAACACAACAAAAAGTAAGCGTGAAGCAAGCTCCACAGAGGCACATGATTCCAAAAATAGTGAGTGGACCATTGTGCGAAGCTCTGCAACAGCAAGATTTTTGGAGGCAGACCCAACACCAAAAAGATATCGTGTTTTCCTGATTTCTTCTCCAGAGGACACCGGTGGAAAAGTTCTTTGAAGAATGGCTTCAACAGTAGCAACGAAAATTTTCATGAGACATGATTCAGATGGACTTCCACAAGGAACATACTCCAGGACTTTAAGGAGAGGTATGTACAAATTCCATGATAGGATGGGAGGTTGCAAGGGGGTTGCTACTATGATTTCAGGAAGGTCTACAGCTGAAGAACTTAATGGAATCAGACCGTAAGCAGCTTCCCATATGGTACATATTCTCCATTCAACCTCAGGCCCATGGGCACAAAGCATTGATGCAATCCCTTGGGCAGTGGCTTCAATTGTTGCTTCAGCTGCAGGTGCTTCTATCTGATAAAATTTTTTGCGCAGAAGGCAGTCAAATTCAGGAAGCAAATCTTCATACAAAGGAACCCAAATTCACAGGCATCAACAGAGAAAATGCTCTTTCATATCTGGAAGCATTCAACACAAAAAATAACACTGAAATAACAATTTCTGCCCTGTACCTGCTTCCTGTAGCCTGAAATACAACCACCCTGAGGTTCATGATGAACTTCAACTCCTTCGACTTGCCTTAGTGGAGGGAAAAGCAATGCAGGCTGTGAAAGGATGCGAAAGAGCAATGCTGCAGCAGCATCTGCAGCAATGCCTGCTCTCATTGACATTGCAGTCCCAATTGCACGCAAGAAATGCAAATGCATCCAGTTCCTTGGAAGCTACATCAACAATACAATGATTTGAGTCATCCATTTGGCAGAAAATAACACCACAAGTTGGTCAATTCACACCCATAAGAGAAGTTAATCAGTATCTAAGCCTATTTTGAATCTACTTCACTCACAATAGATGACATCAAATAAATACTCATGCGTCGATGCTGTAGAAAATAATTTCATCCTGCACTACATATTTTATACCATAATGTTGTAACACATGTTTGTTTGTTTGCATAACTGCTATGAGGACACCTTTCTGATGAAGGTTATTAATGGATTATATAATTCTGACCAGATCAGTTCTCATTTATGGTATTTTGGTGCTCTTCTCTAAAGAACGTTAAGAGTGATAGATCAGATATAAAATTATTACTGCACTGTTCAGAGTGTACTACCAGCACACGTACATCTCTGAAGAGGACCATAGTGATTAGCCAACTGGTTTCACGGGTTTGTAGCTTACAGTGTAGGTTGAATTATTGTTCTTTTGTACTAACCCACTTGAGAGCAATTTCTCCACTGTAAACCAAATAAGCAACAATAAAATACATATGGCGCGGTGACAAAGGTTGTCCTCTACAAGCCACCTAAGCCGGTGAAACATCACCATGTGACAAAAGAGTCAGGCTAAACCATGCTGTGCCAAAGTCCAAAACCCCATTAGAGGCAAGCTCTAGAGCCTGTAGAGTTGGGGCACTTAGGACCCCTCCTTCCTCTCTTGGCCTAGGCAAGGGACTCTCCATAAGATACCCTCCGCAGGGGATTCTCTATCTCACTCTTGGATCCCCGTATCAAGTACATATCTCCATCTATGAATGTAATCCACTCCTTGGGCCGCATAGCCCAAAACTCACCCCCTCAGGATGTCACATAGTCATGGCATCTCTAGGAAGCCATGACCCCGCAAAACCATCAGAGACTTGTGGATTGAAGGCTGGAGTTAGCAAGTTCATCAAGGTGTTAGTCCCTCCCTCAGAAGAACCTATCCCTTAACCCATCTTATAATAGAGAGATATCAATCTCCATTGAAATATGTCAAGACAAAAACATTACGAAGGAGAAAATAAAAGGCACTCAATGTAGGTCAACTCTATATTCCTGAGCCAAATTTAGCCATGACCCCACGGAACCATCAAGGACTTGTGGATTGAAGGTTGGAGTTAGCAGGTTCATTAAGGTGTTAGTCACTCCCTCAGAGGGACCTATCCCTTAACCCATCTTATAATAGAGAGATATTTATCTCCATTGAAATACGTCAACACAAAGAGATTACGAAGGAGAAAATAAAAGGCACTCAATGTGGGTCAACTCTATATTCCTGAGCCGTAGAGGGACGAACTATCAAGCCACTCACAGGTTGGCTGTCCCTCCTATGCCCCATCACCTATATAAAAGAGGTCATCTATACCTTCAGTCATCAAGGATCACACATCATGTTGTCCAACGGACTCACTGGTTCACTTCTCTCTCTCTCTCTCTCTCTCTCTCTCTCTCTCTCTAACCGCTATTAGCCCTCTCCTTTTGCTCACTGACTAGTTCATCAACGATGAGTTATTATCATAGTTCGCAGAGGGTACACATTCACACCGCCAACCCACGGCGCCCACACCTCCCAATGATAGCTTATAGATTCACCATATTGCTTCCATATTCAGTTTCTAATTTTATATGATACACCAATTATTGTTATACTTTCCCCATTGTTGATTGTAGTATGATGTACAATTCAATTTCTTGTTAATTCTTGGTGGGAGATAGTGTTTTGTATTATGTCCAGCAATTCTACAAGACTACACCATAGTGAACCAATTGTCCATGACAAATGTACAAGAACAAAGAAAGGAGGGAAGGAAATGTCATGCAGATATCAACTACCAGCTCTTTAGCATGAGTAGTACATATTGCCATACCCACAACGGGTGGTGCAGGGTTCAAGTCGCTTGGGCAACTGTATATGCCTGTACGTTAGTTATAAAAAAATACAATTAATGTCAGAAGTTTACCAGTGTCCCTATTGTATAGATTTAAGTTTCAGTTCATAAAATATGAAATACAAAATTTAAAAGAACATGAAAGAAGACTTAACTTGCTACTGTGGACATTAAACAAAATGGTTTCTTAATTGGACTTCAAACCAGAGCCTTTTTTCAGGCTTTCAAAGCCTACAATAATTGCTTAGCCAATAAACAGATTCAGTATCAAGAAGTTTCCTCTACTAATAAAGAAATTTTACATCCTCTTATATAGCATGCGACTGTAATTGTCCTCACATAATTCGAAGGTTCATCCTTTCTAATAGTTGTGGAAAGTGACATAAATACCACTATTTTTGCATATACATCAAGTTGGCCACTTGTATTAATATCTATGTATGTATGCAGTTCAATTTGCTTCATACTCACAAAAGGACTAAAAATCTTCCTAGAGACTAGCTTCTCTAGTATAAGTAGTGATTTATTGTTGCATGCTTAGTCCTATCATGTTGCACCATAATGTAAGCAATACTAAGAACAAGCATGCTAACATAATAAAAACTTTTGCACTCCATTTGCAAATAACCTGCTCTTTCAAAAGCATGTTTTGCTACAACAACTGAACCACAACATGAACTAAGAACTTGAACACGGGATTGCTTCTCACTCCAGGTGAGAAGGTCACAACAATTAGAAACAAATGTGCAACAGTCACCTTTCAACCTCTTATCTATGGCAAACCCCACCAACTAGGGGTGCACAAGTGACCCAAGCAACCCAAGACCCAAACCAAAACCGACCTCTTCGGGTTGGTTTGGTTCAGTTTCACAAGACATTGGTTCAGTTCTGGTTCTAAATTTTGAAGAACCGATGAGATTGGGTCAGTTCTGGGTTATGTATCTATCAACCCGACTAGACCCAAACTGACCCATCACGTTTATTGTGTACAAAATAAACCATGAATGAGTCATGCACCGGACAACTTACACGCCCACAGTGACCCAGCACAGCTAAGCTTTATATGGAGAGAAGATAATAGTTTCTTTACCAATGTGGGATGATGTGCCACCTTACCCTTTGGTCCTACATCCTACACAGTGCTATACTAGTCTACAGTTCTTGTCCCACATCGGTGGATAAGTGAAAATTTGCCTCTTGTTTTCCTATAAAATGTTACCTTCTCAGATGTTAGTCTGCTACACTTGGTTGCTGGGCCTCTGAATTGAGTTAGCCTAGTTCAATTATTGGGCTTTATGGAGCCAAGTTCAAAATGCTAGGCAACGGGGCCTGCTTAATTATCAATTGACCGTTTTAAATACAATTATAAAACTTTGAAGAACCGTGGGCTGAACCAAACCAATCCGATTTTTTCCTCTTTGGTTCGGTTCGATTTTGGGTGGTTGTTGGTTCGGTTCTGGATTCAATTTTTGTTAACCAATAGAGGTCGGTTGGGTTCTGGATTAGTTACTAACCCGAACCAACCCGACCCATGTGCACCCCTACCACCAACCATCTCTTTATCCATCCAAGACATGCACTTGAGATCAGCAAAGAGGAGGAACTCTTTTAACTACAGGATTTTTGGCCCTTTTGTATCATGTATGACATTTGAAGAGAAGCCTTCAAATGTCATACAAAAGCTGCCACCACAATAAAGCATAAGCAATTATGTGGTGTGAGAGTGAGAGATGTGCACCTTTCCTAATAAAATATTAATATCCTAAGTCTAAACATGATACATGTTTGGCTAGTGCAGCTACTCTAAGGTTGCAACTTAAGTTTCCAAGATATGCTTCTATTGCCACAAGTCCCTAATCCAAACTCTTTAACTGTATCAAAGCCTATTACGATAATGTCTGCTGCATATGTGAGAAAATTAGTGACCTTTTCCTGATTTCGCTTCTGATTATGGCTTACAAGACATGTCACACATAGCCCTTTGTGAGTATTGTAACCAGGTGCCTTCTCCTTTTTTCCCTTATTTTTCTTTAGATAATATGAATCAAGCTCTTAAACCATCCCTGCCTTATGATGCCATGTCTACATTTTTATCATAATGCTACGAGGGCTTTGCTAACTGATAGATGCCATGTCTACATTTTTACCATTATGCTACAACGGATAGAAACCAATCTTTCATAACTGGGAATACTTTTTCCCCTCTTGGCACTCAAATGGTTTTCCCTTTATCATCCTTTTTCCTTTTTCGGCAAGATTTGAACGTTAGACCTACCTCCACGCCACCCCCTGATTTTACCACCTGAAACACGACCCGAGTACCTCATTCATCATTATTTTTGTTGGGATGCTTTTTTTTTCCTTTTTTTTTATTTAATAAGGAATAAGAGACTAACATCTTTTGTTGGATGCTCTCCCTGCCTCGTTTTCAATTTTCTTGTTCTTTCCCACTTTTTATTTTTTTTTTTGTAAACATTTTTAAAAGCTTCATGTTATTTATTTTGTAACAAATGGGTGAAGGACAGTTGACCCGACTGCTCAAGGGTGGGGGAGGTCCCTCATCTGTGCAAAACTCAAAACAACAAGTGTCAGTTCATGGATTTATGCTTGTTCGATATCAAAAAATGAAAGACGCAAATTACGGGAAGATTCTTGATTCCATATTACTAACCTCAGCATAGAGTGGGGTTTCCAATTTATTTTTTTTTTAATAACAACAATATTCTTATTGAAAAACAATAACAACTATTTTTTCTGTATGTATTGTTGAAGAAACCCTTGAGATATATTGTAACCTTCCTCATGTTAACTAAAATCTGTTCTGAAAGATTGCAACTTCACAGAAGTCCAGCAATTAGACAGGAGCAAATAGCTATGTGGAAAGCCAACCTGCTAAAGAACAGATGCATTAGCAATCAGGGGTTTTCCTACAGTGCTTTAATGCATTATCAATGCTGGCACCCATTATAAGATTGAGACCTAGCATGGAAATGCAATAAGAGGCATGGCCAAGCAAACTAACTGTTTAGTCAGCAATTGTCCTACTATAAATAAAATTCCAAGCCAACCTGAATAATGTAACATGCAAAATTAATTCAATTCAATCAGGTCCTCGGGAATGGTCTCAGCCTCTGACTCAGTTCCCGGTAATAATGCAATGCAGATTCAACAAAGAATGGAGAGATATTAATCTCTTTGAGATATCGTCCACAAGTATGGCATCATAGTGTATTTAAACGGCGAAATAAGGATGATTAACTCACCCTCATGCCAGATGCATAATCTTCAGCTGCTCTAAGCAGTTCCACAAGTTGTACAGCAGCATCAAGTGCATCAGGAGCCCAGGATGGTGGCGCTTCTAGTAGTCCAAGGAGAAGTCTTTGGGTGGCACTTGGAGTAGCAATTGCATAATAGCTAAGCCAGAAGAAAGACACTTGAGTAATATTTTCAAGTTGTTTCAGTGCGCTGCAGTGAGAAGGCCAGAAATTTACCGATGAAATAAACGTGCATATGGTTCAAGAGCAGGTAGCCCCGCAACAAGGTGCTCATCCATAGCTGTTGTTGGAGGAGGAAGCAGAAGCGCAGGAACAGCAGCTGCAGTTAAAGTAGCAGTCTCATAGCGAGCAACTTCCTCATCACAAACACTTAATATAACACCTGCGCCATTAGCAACAGCCCACCTTGGAGTGGATGGCATGAGCTGGGGATGCTTCCCTGATCCACGAGAAGCTAAAAAAAGGCCAAAAACAATGCAAGTTATCTAGTTCTGAAGTATGAATATCTTTAACATTTTTTTATTAATAACATAACAAGTAGACATCTGTCAATGTTAGATTCACATGAAGTCTCAAGGTTACAGAACAAACAAACACAAATTATGAGATCAATGTTCAACGTAACCAGCATTCAGATTAAGCTGGTGTTGTGTGATCGAAAGGCCGAGCAAGTTAAACAGCACTCAAAATACATAAGGCAATGAAACTTTGAGTGTTATTCTCTACCTGCTTGTTGTAATAGCTTATAAAGTTGACCAAGATGGAACTTACTGAAAAAGAAAAAGATGACCAAGATGGAATTGAATAATAAGTCATAGATGTGGCAAGTTGATAATCAAACATAATTGCCAACAGTATAAACAACAAAGAAAATGATTAGGCACGAATGACTGCATGCTAGGGATTACCCCCATGCCTACATGCGTAGTGGAGAGAGAGAGAGAGAGAAAGAAATAGAGAGTACCAAACTCATTTCAAATACAAAGTCATTCTCCTTTGAAAACCAATTATTCCATTGCTAGCAACGAAGACAAGTGTCAAGGAAGAAAGCTGACTAAAAACGATTTCAAAATTGAGAGAACATAAATGATCCTCGTTATTATTATTATAATTGAAGTGAAAATAAGGGTTAGATGAAAGGAGAGGAGAAGAGGTATAGAGAGAAGATGGAGACAGGAGAATAGGTTTAGGGTTTGATAATTAAACCCTACACCTTAACTTTCATATATACTAACCAAAACATACAGCAAGATTACAAGACTACCCTTATAAGAGAATAAGAAAATAATACACTTTAACACTCCCCCTCAAGCTGGAGTATATAAATCAAATATACCCAACTTGAAACACAAAGATTGAAAAGTAGAACGAGCTAACGGCTTCATGAAAATATCGCCCAACTGAAAGTCGAAACAGTGAGAGAGAGGATACTAGCGGCGATAGCCTTTTTGAGTCTGAGAGCACCCAAGGAAAACATACTTGCGAACTCGATGAGATAATTTATCTAAACCAGGATCAAGATTATGTACGAATACAACACAACACAACTGAATATACGAGGAGTAATGAAAAATGGAGGAGAATCAGGATATAAGAGAGAGAAAGGAGATTTGTTAGCTAGAACTGCCGAAGGCATCCTATTAACAAGGTAACAAGCAGTAAGAACAGCATCCACCTAAAAGTGTTTTGGAACTTACATGTTAAATAACATGATGCGAGCAATATCCAATAAATGACAATATTTGCGTTCATCAACATCATTTTGTTGAGATATATGAACACAACTCGTTTTGTGAATAACGCCACAATCAACACAGAAGGACTGGAGAACAGATTGGGTATATTCTAAGGCATTATTAGAACGCAAAATTTTTGTACGTTTACCAAATTGAGTAAAAATCTCATTATAAAAGCACGAAACAATATAAGGTAATTCAGATCTCTGTTTCAGTAAAAACAACCAAGTCATGCTGGAATAGTTATCAACAAATATCACAAAATAAGGAAATCCATTAAAAGTAGGAGTTCGGGAAGGACCCCATATGTCCATAAGAACTACATCAAAGGACTCAGACTGACGGCGAACAATACGACTAGGAAATAAACTACGGTGATGCTTTCCTAACTGACAAGCTTCACACTCTAAACGAGACACATAACTCAAATTAGGGATAGCTGACTTAAGCTTGACCAAGGAAGAATGGCCGAAACGAAAATGCCACTGAAGAAGAGAGACGGTAGCACTCAATGCAGATGAAGTGGTAGGAGGAGAACATGCTGAATCCAGAAAATATAAACTGGCCTTCTCATGCCCCGAACCAATCCTCTTTTTGGTCTTGAGGTTCTGAAAGGCACATGAAGTAGGAGTAAAAGTTATCAAACAATGTAAAACTTTAGTCAGTTGACTAACTGAAAGTAAGTTGAATGAAAAATGTGGAACATAGAGACTAGAGGGTAAAGAGAGGGAGGCATTAGGATGCAAAACTCCCTTTTCACCAGCAGGCCGAGAGGATCCATCAGCCAAAATGATATGATGGTTAAGAGAATGCAAATTAAAAAATAAGGAAGAGTTACCAGACATATGTGAGCTACCTCCAGAATCAATGACCCAAGATGAAGAGGAATGTGACCACACAAGCAATATGACATGAATTAGCTAAAGCAGCAATGGAAGAGGAAGGAAGAACAGTGCGTAACGTCTGAACAACATCATTAGGCCGAGTAATAGATGAGGAGGGAAGTGCAATACTCAGACTCTGAACAATATCATTAAGCTGAGTGACAAGACCATCAATAGAACCATTAATAACATGAGTGACACTGTCCGGCTTCCCATACTTCGTCCAACACCATGGCTCAATATGATTGGTACCACCATAATGAGTACACTTAAGATCATTACGGTTTTGATTACCATCACTGCTGCCAAAAGAACCTCCGCCACCACGAGAATGTCCACCACCACAAAAGTTGCCAGCATAAGAATTGCCTGCACGAGAATTACGGTTCTCACAACCACTACGAGGCCCATTACGAAAGATACCATGAAAACCACTATGAGTGACCAAGGAAGAGAACTCCAAAGTAAGGGAAGAAGGGCCACTAATAGAGGAGGGTTGGCCCAAAGAAGAGCGTAAAAGACGAGAATAGGCATTGGCAACAGTAGGGAGAGTCTCACTGGTAAGAATTTGATCTTTAAAGCCATGAAGTGAGGAGTCTAAGCCAGAAAGTAAAAAGGCAATCATAAAATCCTCCCAATGGCGTTTTTGTTGCTCCAAATCAAAAGTAAAGGGACGAAGCTGCAACAGTTGCTTCCACAAATTCTAAGGGTGCTATAATAATCAGATAAGGGCTTGCCAGACTGTTTAGTGGTGAAGATCGTCTCATACAACTCAAAGATTCAGGGGAGACATTACTCTATTGTGAAAAAGATTTCGCAAAAGAATCCCAAAATTTCTTGGAGGAATCACAAAACTCAACAGTATTAACAATATGAAGCCCCAAACTATGCCACAACCAGCCCATAACAATGGAATTCTCACTTAACTAATCATCAGATAGTGGATCCTCAACGAGAAGAGGTAAACTAGTGATGAATTTCAGTTTTCTTTTTCAACGAAGAAAAATTTTCACCGCATGAGCCCAGGCAAAGTAGTTTAACCCATTCAATCACTTAGAAGTAATAGAGCAAGGCAGGTCATCCTCCCTAATCAAAGAATCTTTGTATTCAGGAGACTAGGAATCGGAAGCCTTTGAAGTAGCCATAGAAGGCAAAATGGCACAAGCAACCACGAGAAAGCAAGGCACTACACCAAAAGTGAGCCACAAGAAAAGCAACAGATCAACAAAGAGTAACCAAAGCACCATTAGAACATTGCTGGCAACCTTTGTGCAAAAACAGCCAACACTACCAAGAAATCAAGAAGCAACGGCCAAAGAGAGCCTCTAGAACATTGTAGCAGCACCAAAGAGGGTAGAGAAGTAACCACCAAGGACCAAACACCCACCACAGGACAGAAAACACAACTGCTGAACAAAAACAGAGCAAAAAGCTCCAAAGTCAAACTAGAAAATGGCAAAAAAACTCCAACGAAACCCAACAAATCAACAAGAAATCACCAAGTAAGCCTCTAAATCTTCATTTCGGCACCCATGAGAAAGATTAGAAGCATCAAAATTCTTAGGTAGTGAAGGAAGCAGCAAATCAAAAAAAATAAAGCCGAAAATATCCGAAAATTGAAAAGTCACAGCAAATGGCTTCAAAAAATTTTAAAAAAATCACCACAGTACTCAGAAGCAAAAATTGATTCAAATAGGGTGGTCCTAAACCAGCGGCCAAGTTACGGTTGCTGACATCAGCATGACGTCATCGTACAGATGCTGATGTCAGTCCTAGAAAATTA
The DNA here is from genome assembly GCA_033060915.1 of Euryodendron excelsum. Taxonomy (NCBI): domain Eukaryota; kingdom Viridiplantae; phylum Streptophyta; class Magnoliopsida; order Ericales; family Pentaphylacaceae; genus Euryodendron; species Euryodendron excelsum. The sequence continues at coordinate 11,947,130 of CM065389.1, read as the reverse complement.
CTGTACGATGATGTCCAGACTACTCCGACGTGTTCTAGGTATGGATCGGACGCTCTGATACCATGTTGAAGTGAAAATAAGAATTAGATGGAAGGAGAAAAGAAGAGAATAAGAGATATAAAGAGAAGATGGAGAAAGGAAAATAGATTTAGGGTTTGATAATTAAACCCTACACCTTAACTTTCATATATACAAATCAAATATACAACAAGATTACAAGACTACCCTTCTAAGAGAATAGAAAAATAATATACTTTAACAATTATTATTATTAGAAAGAATCCCCATTACCATCAATCTATGAACAAAATACGATAATGATCACAATTTGATGCATATCATAATTTTCTTCACAGTGATGACCCCATAATATCTTAGGAAATAGCCCAACAAACCATTGTTTTGTTAAGTATTATTTCCTTAAAGAAATTAAATATTATGCATTTTAGGAAGTTATTCTCCATAAGTAGGCAAAACATATTTGCCTCATTCATATTTTGCCATGTCTTTACTCTGACAGCAACAAAAAACCACCATAGCAATCACATTAACAGAACCGAAACAATCATCATTGAAACCTTCCATTTTGTCACCAATTGTCCAGTTAAACAATGTAGCAATAGATCTTAAATTATGACACCTTTTGACCATTAAGCTTCTGATGAAACAAATAGAGCATATGAAAGTAATAATCCCAACATCGATGCTGAAACAGGACAGGATATTCATGTTTCGAAGGTTTAGCCCATTATTAATCATAGTTAACCCCCGTGAAGGATTCTAATATCTATCTGAAGTATCATCCTCTATCAAACAATTATGGCAATATTAAAAATATTCATTTTGCTTTTTTTTTTCTTTTTTTTTTCCCCCAGGAGTTTCACTAGTGAATGCCAAAGATGGTACAACCTTAGCATGAAAGAGCATAAAAGAGGCCCATTTAAATCCAACCTAAAGCTCCTGTCCCCTACAAAATCAATATAAGAACCAGGAGAAACACAACCCTTTTATAAATCCAGAAATACAAAAGTAGATTGCTTAGTTTATTGCTCCATTATGATATTGTGTTAATTTAGAATTTTCAAGATGTTTTAAAGTCTTCATCCTTGTATCTAGCATATTAACACCCATTATTGTGACATGTCACCGCAACCGAGTTTTGAATACTACAACTTGGAACCTTTCCAATAACACAAATTGGAAGGAAATCTAATTATATTATACCTATAAGAAATCCTACTGTATTATACTTGTAAGAAATTCAACTCAGCTAGCCCACTGCAAAAATCTTATATTTGGAGGTAGAAATGGCTTTCATCCTGATGTTAGACAGGAAAACCAAGATTCTTCTTCTGGACCTACCCTGGTTGCGCAGCACCAATGATTGATAATCAACCAAATATTTAGGGGGAAAAAAAGATTATATGTTTTCAGTTTTAAATTTGTTCTTCCACATCCACAAGAAGAAAGCTATATAATTGCTCCACCAAAACTCATTTAGCATTTAGTTCGGTCTTTTTAGTCAATTCAACTACCCATAAGCCCACCTCATTCCATTAAACAAGAACTCATCAACTTTTTCTAAAAACCTTCAAAAATTTCATGTGCTTTAACTAGATATTCTCACTCAAATCTACCCAACTTTTAGAGAGCTGGTACAAGATAATCCATGGTAATAAACTTTAATGATTGAGAGTAAGTACTAGCCGATTTGGCTAAAACCTAAAGCCCTAGCTACTATCATATAATTTCTCGATCACCATAAGCCACTACACTCTCCTACAAATTGAGGGCTTAGTTTTCTTTCCTTATTTTTTTGGGTGGGCAGTGAGCCAGCCAATGGATTTTATAACTATCCAGGGTTCAAACTCCGAACAATAACAAAGATGGAGATCCAAAAGTTTGCAAGAGAAGAATCTTTTAACATGCATGATAGGTAAAAACAAGGGTTAAATATAGTGCCCTAAGAAAATTGCTATTTTTCTAGACAAGGCATTGTAAATCAACCATGGTCGCAAAGTCTCACATGCCCAACATCCTAGCACAGAGTAATTTGTTTAATTCATTCTCCAACCAAGCCTAAATTTGCAAGAAACGTGTTGCCCTTTCATGCTTATGCATCTTCACTCCTCGAAAACCTTGGATTGCGAATATCAATCACATATGCCACACCATCCACCTTAGTCATCTTGTATTGTCTAACGGTTGCAGTAATATTCAGAAGTTTTCTCTCCTAGGTATTATTATTAAAATCATTATATCATTCTATAGCTTTGTTGTTATTCACATCCGCAACAACATTTGGTAGTCAACAATCTCTTCACCTTGCAAATTAAGCCATAAAAACTTACCTTAAATAAATAAATGAATGGATTGTTTATTACTTTCCAATTGCTATAATATGGAGACCTCTCCATCCTTTAGCATCTTCTTTGAGAACTCTATAAAGGGCTTTCCAGGTAATATTGCCCCATGAAGCATTTGTTATAAATCCATACCCACATGATCTATTAAAAAATTTACCAGAACGGTGTGTAGTTCAAATTGAAAAACACTATACAGCCACATGAAACTGCAGCTTATGTCTTCAACAATGTAGTTGTCTTTTCAATAAAGGCTGCTGACTACCATTTGAAACTAAAAACTCAACAACAGTATACAAAACTAATAATTAGATCATATACATACAACCGCAATATGTGCAAATGATATTATTGTAGTGCCCATTCGAGAAGAGGAACTCCACTTACTAGTCGAAGGTGGCTTGAGTTCTCCAGCTTCATATTTTCCCATCACCCCACCACACCTGTTAAAACATGAAAAATCCACAATATTCAGGAATAAGGGATCATAGCACCAACCAGTTAAAACAACTCTTAAAAAATTGAAATAAAATTCAAAAAATGTGCATTTAAATTTTTTTTTATTAGTAAAGGTAACGATGTAGAAATTGCCAAAAAGGGGGCGCTACTTATATATCTACAGGCATGTACAACTCATCCAAAAAATAATCAAAGAAGAAAACAAAAACGAGTACTCTGACTCAACTAAGGATGGCCAAAAAACCCGTTCATTCGGGTTCCCGACCCGTACAAACCCGAATGGAACAGGTTCGGGAAAGACTAGTTCGGGTTCAGGGATGAAAAACACAGATCCGATCGGGTTCAGGTCGGTTTCGAAGAAGCTAACCAACCCGAATCCGTACTGATAACTTCGCTCTTCCTTCCGGTGAGTTCTCGAATAGGCTTGGAATGCAATAGTAGACGCAGCGACCACTATTCTAATCTTTTATCGCCAAGAAAATCTGATTTAGGTACTCACCGATAAGGCCTGCAAACCCAACTCGCGAGAGAGAGAGGGGAAAGTAGTAGCTATACTCAGCACCGCCAATGCTGATGCTGACGCCATGGCTGGCACAGCAGCAACGAAGACAACCCAAAAACCCCCCATTGTTATGCTTCTACACAGCGGTAAACCCCCATCATTATCTTTAGTAGCAGCAACTATGCATCGTCATCTTTGATCATCTTCTCGCATCAAAGCTGATCACTATTAATGTTGGCGGCCCCGATGTCAACGTGTCAGCATCACCACCGAGTCCTAGAGACCTAGTACTCCTACCTGTGATAAGTCATTTCTTAGGTTTTGATTTCCCCACTACAACTTGAACAATGAAAAAAAGATTCGGTACTAGCACATTAAAGCAAAGTTAATGTTTATTGAATACGTAATTGCATTTAACTTGTTTATTGAATACTTATCTGTTTTTGGTACAAATTGAATACTTTTCTCATTACACGAAAAGGTGGAAAGTTCTCTCTCTCTCTCTCTCTCTCTCTCTCTCTCTCTCTCACTCTCACACACACACACACACACACACACATACACAAAAAAAAAAAAAAAACCCTTCCTCTTCCCCAACCCACTTTCACAACTTACAATACACTCTCTCTCCCCTGCAGGAATCTGTTTCCTCTACTTTTCAACTTTTCAAGAAAAACCCTTCTCTTCCCCCATTATTCTCCCTGTATAACCCATGTTATTCCCTCATGAAGTCTCTCTCACTGTGTAACTATAACCCCAACCAAACTCCATCAACAACATGGAGGCCAAGATCCAGGATAAGCAGGTATTCAACTGAATCAACAATGGCTCATCTTCGCCGGAAAGTTGCTGGAGGACGTCTGAAGCTTGGCCAACTACAACATCCAAAAGGAGTTGACCCTCCATTTGGTCATACCTATTATACAGGTAAAGTTCTGTATTGACCGAAAAATTCACGAAGCGAAATCTCCAAACTCTTGCTTGCCATCATTGGAATTTCGGGGCAGGGCAGAGCGGATCGGAGTTCCATGGCTTCGGTACGGGGCGAGGTTGAGGTTAGAGGCAAGCGGGGACGGGTCGGGGTCGGGGTCGGGGTCGGGGTCGGGGAAGGTGCATATAAACGGGATGGGTACGGGGTAGAAGTCCCCCAACCCGAACCCGATCCATTGCCATCCCTAGACTTAACCAACAAAAAAGGGAAATGAGAATAATTCCCTTCAAACAACATATAGGACTCTTTCTACAACTTGCTCTAAACTCCTTTCTCGCCAAACTGACCATGACACACAAAGCAGACTTTCCATCAAAGCTTGTTTCGCTATCCTCCTCGGGCAACTAGTACTCCAACAGACCATAAGGTCCATCATAGAAGCAGGCATAAACCATTGCATACCCCAAATGGCAAAGATCGTACTCCACATGTCTCTAGCATGCAGGAGAAGATGATTCAGTAATTCACCATTACTCTTACATTAATTATGCGATGAATTGAGCATATAAGTCATTATTTAAGACTGCTGTCTGCAGTTGAAAGCGTGTGAACCATCAGTTCATTCGATATGCAACTGAAACCAATATGTGCCAAAAGTATGGATAAAATACTGCTAAAACAAAAACAAGGGACCCCGCTAACCTCCTTGAGGTTCATGCTTGTCCTAATGAGATACCCACTAACCCACAAAATGAAAATTCTTCATTTCAGCATGGCCGCACAAGCATAGAGTGGGGTGTTTGTGAAAGGGGGACAAGATAAAATCCTTGCTTAAACATAAGTCCAGAAAAGAATCAAATATCTGTAATTTTCAAAAAGAGCAGAGAAGAAGAAACAAGTTCAACTAAATATGTTCATGTAATAAGAGTGATGCCTTAGCCCTAACTGTGTATGTACAAGCAGAGTGCATAGAACTGATAATAAACGCTACGTTATTGTGTAAAGTCTAAACAGTTAGAAATAAAGACACCACCGCTGGCTTAAGATATTCATGAAATTTTACTTTAAGTGATAGTATCTATTTTCAAAGGCAATTAATAAAAGATTCGTCAGATTTCCAAGTTCAAGAAGACAGGAACTCAATTGGATTATCAATACCCAGTTATAGAGCATAAGAAGAAGAAAAGGGTCAGATTTGAAATTTTACATGGAGCAGACTTTGGATACTATATAGTCGTGTTTAGATTTATTTCAGTCCTAATTTGATGGTTTCTAAGGTTAGTGTGCTGCTAGAAGATTTTATCTTTTTATTAGGTTTTAGTATTAAAGGGTGGTTTGGTAATTTAGAGATATTCTGGACATGCAGACTGCACTGGTCGCTCATGGATCTTATTATGTCTCATGTTGAGTTTGCAAGTCTTATATGTAGTCTATGGTAGGTTTTCAAATTTTTTTAGTTTCCTATTAACAAGTCATACTTCTAGTAGAATTAGGAGAAGTATCACAGCTTGTAAATAGCTATGTTGTTCTTCTAGTCTATAGAGCTGATATTATAATAATTTGAGATTGTGTTTTGTGTGAATTTAACTAGACCTTGCCAAGGTCTCAGGTTATTGTTTGTAGCTTAATAAGAACTCCTCTTTCAGCTCTCACATCAAACACTCCCCAACCTTAACCCGTTTCCCTACCTTCAGGTTAGCTGCCATCCAGAATTTCCTGTGACCATAAATCTCAAAATCCAACAACCAGCCATTGTGAAAATCAAGCTCATTGCCAACCCTTTCGATTCATAAATCCTACTTCCGTTCTTCGACCTTCTAGAACCCCAAACTTTGAAATATTTCTAAACCCCTAAACCCACCACAAATCCAATTATAGGTGGCCTTAGTCGAAATTTTGTAAAGCTCACCTACATGACAGACTCTAAGACCCAATTTGAATGAGAACTTGTTATACAATGTCTCACACATGGTCCATATGAAATTCCTAATTCCCCCTTCTCACATTATCGTACTTTGCATCACTTAGCCTTGTCCTTTAGGCTGAATCCATAACTCAAAGCTTCATATTTGTAAACTGAGGCATATGCTTAAATTCAAGACACCAATAGAATAAATCATCTATCTTCATCAATCAAAAACATTGAAAATTTGGATTTATTTTCCAAAGGCAATATCTAGTTATATATGTAGTAGGACCACACTGATGGTCATAGTCATGTTGCCTGCGTCCAACCCCTGATATACCCACCAAAATGACAAAAAAAAATTATAAGTAAAGAATGGTACATTAATCACAGAAGTATGCCAGGGGGTGCCACCACTGTACACTAGATGTAAACAAGAAAAACTACAAGCTCCCTCTGAAATTAAGATCTCCTATGAAGTCTAGCAAAATCAGAGAAGATTCACATGAATCCCACCAAAATGACATACAAATACCTGAATGATATATGCAACTGCACATACTCAGAAAGATACAGTAGACACTAATGTGTTAACAAGTAGCATAGACAAGTAAATTGATATACACCGTGATACATTTGCATTTTCTACTCCAAGTGAGCTTCTCTTCCTCTGCAATATGACAAAGTCATTACACAGAATTTTCATCACGTGATACAGGCATGACCATTGCATGGAATACAACATGAGATAGTAATTGATACAACTGGAAATTTTAATCTCTAAATCCAAAAAGCACGAGGTTGACAAATTAATATCAATGCATTATTGCAGAAGATTTTCCAAACTGAATGAAAAAAATTCAAACCACAAGGGTCAACACATTCACTTACCAACGGAAGTAGTCACTTCTAATACCCAGAGGTGCAGCCAGCAATATATCAATAATCCATGGAGATAAAGGCCTTAGTGGTTTCTTCTCCTGTTGTACATCCCCATTTGCAGAGTTACTTGTTGTAGCAAGGCTACCATTGTCACTTCTGTCTGCTTCACTGTGTTGAAGCTCGACCTTGTAAATTGGGCGATTGTAATGAGTCAAAATTCTTAAAATCTCTCCACATGCCAGAGCCCACTGTTCGGAGTACTCATTCTGGAAGTTAAAAGTTTAGAATCAACTCTCTAGTTTGACTCATTAAGCACTTTGCATGATATAGTGGAAATTGAAATATATTCCATCATGGGAAGTCAGCATGGAAAGCCAAAAAGTTAAGTACCCAAATGCAGTTTAGAAAGAAAGAAAAATCTTCATTCACCACAATATGGCAACAAATCCAAAGATGGCTCAAATAAATTTGTACTAGTGTTCCATACCTCACTACTTGGGCAGACTAAGGAAATGAAAGAAGCAAAAGGAGGACTACTTCGATCATACTCCAATGTACCATCAATTATGCACGAAATAATAGGGAGAATAACAGCATGCCCATGCTCTGGATGATGAAGGACAAAAATTGCTGGAAATTGTACAATGATATGAAGGAATTAGAATACCGCCCAAAACATCAGAGGAAACATAGTTTTACAATCGTCTTAGAAATCAACATGGGTGAAAACTGATACCTAAAACATCGTCAAAAAGGCATCTTTCCTTGGATGGATAACGGCTACGAATCAGCTGTGAAAAACAAAAGTACAAAAGAAGGGTATCAGTTAGCAACATATCTTAAGAGTAGTTCAATCAGTAAAACAAAGTTATATTTATTAATGACAGCTATTGGAGATGAAATTAGTCAAGTATTCTGTTTTTAAACTGCCAACAAGAAAAGCCAGTCAGAGATAAAAATGCCATAATGTATGTTATACCAAAAATAAAAACATACTTGAAAGTTTTACATAATAAAAAAGAAAAAATAAAAACATAATCAGAGATAAGAGAAAGAAAAAAGATACCTCAGCTATATCTTCGGGAAATTGTTCTGATGTGAACTGACCAAAGTATTCAACATAGGCATTAATTTGAGCCTAGAAATAACAAATAAAAAATTTTTAAAAAAGAAAAAGAAACTTGTCTATCAGTAATAGTGAGAACTAAAAGAAAGTAGAAATGAATAAATAAGAAAATATATCAACTAGAAAACTTAAGATAATATCGGAGAATTTAGAAAGCAAAGCAAATAAACAACAATTTATAATTACCGTCAAGTGTCACTTGATCCATATAGACCAACTTATTAGTGTCTTAACCTTAGTATAACGGAAAGCTTCAAAAATTGCCATACAGTTGTACCCAAGCATAATTGTTAGCGCTAAAAATATTTTACTATCCAGTAAATTTAGAGAAGCATCAAGATAGATAGCTGCATCTGCTCTTGTTTTGAAAGATATTGATCGCCACGTTGTAACCTCCTTTTGTCTTAACCCTATATAGTGGTATTTGTAGATGAAAGTAGGATAGATGGTCACATCATTTCTTACTTTGTCAGTGTTAGTCTTCCTTTGGAAAGGCAGCATCCTTACTGGAGTCCGCGCTTGACTTTGGGAAGAGAGAAGTTAATAACGTGAACAACACTAATAAACTGCTCATGCTATAATCATACTAATCAATAAGGGGTATCAACTCCTATATGGACTAACCAAATGGCAACAATTTGGCAGTTTCTGTTCATTAGGATGTACTCAAATTTCTCTTCAAGTTTGTAGGCAGGGCTGACTTCTGAGACCATCTAGCAAATTTCTAGGTACACCTATTATATGGAAAATTCAAGTCCTAGGTCAGACCCCTGCTGACTAGTCAATTCAAATGACTGTTTTAGTAGTTGATTGAGCTATTGAGCCCAAACTTACTCATTGTAGACTTTTGAAATTATCATTAAGTTATCTTTTCGAATATGTATAGAGCGGGTTTATTGGAAATGATGCTGTAAGGGGGCTATCACTCCATGGCAGAAGAGAGCTACGCTGCTTGTTGCTTTCTTAATTAAGTTTGGTCTCTGTTGGCTGGCACTTGGGTGTGTTAGGCTTGAAATAAACATTTCTAACAGCAACAAAAAGGATTTATATCAGCTTTCCCTGGCATTGAAGAGGCTTGAAAGAGAGTCTTTTGGACATTCACGACTTCAGGTTAAGAGGGTCCTTTGCAAAACACACAGTTAATGATCCTCTATGACAAGCCTGTTTCAACATCCAGACCATTTTAATGGGTACTAATAAGCAGGTTTCTAGCATGACCACAAGTAATAAGTGAAAAGTTTTGGTGTGGAATGGCAGAATTTTAGGGTCACCCATTGAGAGTGTGGAAAGCGTTGGAGGAAAATGACATTACTTTCCATACTTCAGCGTCTCCACTGAAAATGGAAAAAGAAAGGTAAGCAGGTAAACATCACTTGAGCTTTGAAGAGAAGCAAACTTAGAAATTCAGAATCTAACAAATTCCTCCAGAAGTTAAACTTCCAAGATAACAATTTACTGGAATGTAAAGCAAGGTCATCAATTGGAGCTTCATTTGCTCCAGAAAGGATGAATAAATGACAGTATTCAAACCTGAAGTTAGTTAGTAACCACAGCAAGAAAAAAGAATAAGAATGAAAAAATGAGAGAAGGGTTGTACTAGACTATCTATAATTCAGGGATACATTTTTTTCTGATAAATAATTCAACGATGCATGTTATTGTATAAATTTCCATGCTTCATGCACTAATTTAAAAATGTAATCACTTTTTTTTTTTTTTTTTGGAGTGGGGTATTGTGGACAAGGTGAAAGGCAAAGAAAAACAATATAAGATTTTTTAATTTTTGATAAGTAAAGTATAAAAATATAAGATAATCAATAAACTGTACATAAAGATTTAATAGTAAGTTCACAATAAATCTCCCACAGTGCCCAATAAGAAGTAAAAGCTAGCTTCATGCTCAAAAGAAACCAATTGAAAGCACATTGCACCACAGAGCAATTTCCAACAATTTTAGTTATGCAAATTTTCCAACAATTCCCATGCAATAAATTTCTTGCAGCAATCTCTTTCTACGAACCATTATCAACTTTAGACCACAAACAAATCTTTGTGTCAAGGACCACCACATATTCAATTTTCATACTCTCCTCCCATGAAAAAGCCATGGTTTAATGTAATTCTCATAGATCTTGACTTTGATTCTTAATTTGGACAACACGGGAAGAAGGGTCAGATGCTCTCTAACTGGTGTTGTAAGTGCAAAATTGTGGAGCTTGCTCTTTTCCATTTCTAGAATTTAGTAAGTAGTGTCAACTTCAGTTATACAATTGTATGAGGGTTGAGAAGGATGCTAATTAAAGAGGATTAAAAAGGCTTGGTTGGTGGCACCTATGTGTTTGATTATGGTGTATTAGGGGGGAGCAGAATCAACTTATAACTTTGATGATGTCGAGCAGGCAGTGCATTGACTAAAATGATCACTTATTCTTACTTTTCATTTTTTGGATGGAAGGGAAGTTTCTTGCGAATTTTAGTTTTCTCTAATTGATTTTATAGGAGATTCAATTTTGGTGAGGGGCTCTAGTTTTGCTAATATATATCTAGTGCACAGAGGTCTAGGTGTTTACCCTTTATACCCTTGTGGTATCAGAAATGACATTGAACTCCCTTATTTGGAAAATTATGTAACAATTACCCTTACCATTAACTCACCTATACAAATGGAATTTGATGATGCCCTGTCTTGATTTTTTGGAATGCCTACTTTACCCTTGTTATTAGTTCAAATCATAGTAAGCCAAATGAACAAAAATATTTGAATTGTTGAACCACTTTTATGGTGCCATGTGTCAACTCACCACATCATCTTCTACCATCTCTCTTCTTCATCTTCTCTCTCTTTCTCTACACCAACCAGACCCACCCTTCTCATCTTATCTCTCTCTTTTTTTACACCAACTTTTCTCTTCATCCTCCCTCCCTCCTTCTCTCTAGCAGGCCCCTCTCTCGATCTCTCTCTCCTCACGGCAACACAGTTCCCTTTCCTCCAACCATCTTGCAACCACCGCCACCACCCTCTGGACGCACCACCACATCGACACAGCCATCACCAGACTCTGTTTGTCGGCAAAGAAGTTCTCTTTCCATCAACCATCCAGCCACCATCACCACTGTTACCTCTCTCTCTCTCTCTCTGTCTCTCGCTTTTTGAGCCTAGTACCACCATCTCTCTAACACGATCACCATTATTGCAACCTCCCCAACCACACCACCCCCTCCCCCACCTCCTCTTCTATCTCTCTCTTTAGTAAACCCATCAATGCCCCCTATTAATGCCACCAACCACCATCATCTTATCACCATCTATGTTACATGGGCTGGGACACGAGTGTCAGGTGCCAATATGTGTTTAAATGTCAGATTCATCTAATTCTTATATCTAAGATCACAGAAAAATATTGATATTTCTTAATAAGCTTCTTTATTTTATAGGATGAAATAGTGCTTACGAGGTGTTGTAGAGCATTTCATGTATACTACAAGAGTTTTATACATTATATAGTACACCCGAATTACTAAACATTTTTATTGGACGAGTATCCAACAATTCATTTTGGACACATCCGTTGCCCATACCCTTGCCTAAGTGTTAAATCAAGCATCGAGTATCCAACACAGGTACTTCATACATTTTAGAACAATCCATGTAATATAAATCACCACCATAACCACCACAACTCCATTCTCTCTCTCTCTCTCTCCCTCTCTCTCTCTCTAAATTTTTACCAATTAATTGAGAATTAAAGTTGAGAATTCACATCTAACTAATCAAAAAAAAATAAAGTTAGGACTCACCTTTAAAAAAAAACAATAGAGGGAGGCGAGTAAATAGACGGTGAAAGGCTTCGATTGAGGCTCTAAAAGGGGTGAAAGATGATAGCTAAGTAGGTGGTGGTGGTGGGGAGGTGCACGCTTGCTCATGTGAGATAGAGAGAGATAGAGATCTAGATAATTTGGGTTTGAGGGATGATGGTGGCGATGGTTGGAGGTAGTATGGGGTTCAGGTTAGTGGCTGGAGGGATCAATATTGTGCCTTTTTTTGGTCGAGGTAGACACTGGTGGGGGAGGCAAAATGGCTTTGAGTTGGTGGTGGCTAACAATGATGATATGTTGTGACTGTTATGAGATTATGGATGGTGGTGGTTATGGGTGGCATGGCAGCATGGTGACATTGATGTTGGTTATGGTAATTAGTTTAAAATTATAAGGCATATGATTCGGTCTGAAATTTGGTGATTTATGGTGATGAATTGCACATATTGGTATTGGAATTGGGAGAGGGAAGGAGGTAGGGAGGGAGGGAGGGAGGCAAAAAGGGCTTGTGGCCATGGAATGGAGGTGGTCTGATAGAGGTGGTAGTGATAATTAAGCTATAAGGCGGTATATTTTCTTTTGAAAATATTGTTTTTTAGGACGAGTTATAGAGGAGTTGCTATGGTACACATGTGGTAGGTGCTGGTGGTATGTTGGTGGCGATGACAACAACCATCATGATCCCAAGAAGTACGGTTCTGGTTTGTAGAGAAAGCGAAGGGAAAGCTATTGACTTTCTAGAATTTTTGCAATCTACTGAGGGTACAAGGGTAAGCTTATCGATTTTGTCAACTCCAGCAGCCAACAAACTCTGCCTGGGAGGTTTTCAGTAACTTTTTTTACCACGTGGGTAAAATGTGTATCATGGCCAAATGTCAGGCGTACTCAGTTTAAGTTATTCTATTGAAAAGTAAAAATGTAAGTCTAGTGAAGCAGAAGGAACCCAAATTTCACTCTCCAATTTTCAGTATAACTAAAAATATATAGTTTCATTTGATCCAACCTAAACTTGCCTCATAAGCTGATTTTGCAGCATAACAACACACTTAATTTATTTGGCCACATAATCAGAAGAAAAAAGAAAAGAAAATAAATCAACAAAAAGAAACACAAATATAAAAAGCAACTTAGTTCGATAAACAATAAAAGAATGAATCATTTACGTTCAAATGTTGCTTGACAAGTTAATCACACCTTTCGTTGCTGTGGATCTTGCGGAGGAGGCCAGAACAGTGTGGAGAATTGAAGACAATCGATCCACCTTTCACAGAAACTAGCCATATAATATTTTCTGGGTAGGAATAGATACTTTCCGAACTCTCGCTTCAACCACTACCAATCAAGGATCAGAAGATTGTAATTCAACATTCTGAGGCCAAACAGAGCACCAACCCCAGATCTTTTAATAAATCAATAAATTAGAAGCTGCCAAGTTTGTCCGCCTGATGAAAATTACAAATTATATCTCTCAATCACAACCTTTATATTGCTTAATAATTGCATGGATGACAATTGCGTTCCGTGGCTCTGCAAAATCAGTGAAACATAATAAAAAATACAAAATAAATATCAACAGTATTCGCTTTAACAAACGAAAAATAATAATCAAAAGATAGAGGAGGGATTGAACCAATTCAAGAAAAAAAAAAATTGAAATCCAAGCCCAAATTCTGTAAATCATAAGCGCCTTCTGGTGAAAGAGATTGCTAGTTACTTCAACCAAAAACATAAACCATCAACAAACCTTGCAACTATGGACACGATGAAATGAGAGTAGATAAGACTTGTTTTGGTTGCTTAGAAATCAACAAAGGAAACCCAAACCAAATTTTGAGTCTTATAAGGACGAACATAACTACTAGTATTTTGATTAATCAAAACGACATAAACTCAACAAAGAGAAATGAGTGATCAGGAATTCAAAATTTTGAACAAATCGATATTTGGCAATCATTTAAGTAACACAAAAACCAATAACCACTAGGTTTGTCGAAGAAACTTGTGGATAAACTAACAAAATGATGAATCGAATAACTATAACCTCTGTTTGGTCGCTGAGGAAACTAAAAAAGAAAGAAACCCTTTCTGCCTTCGTTTCTGAAAACTTAAAAATTCAACCCACTAATCCAAAACGGTGTAAAATGGCTCGGGTTGGCGGAGTTCTTTGTCTTCTTATCTCCTAAAGAATGAAAACTCAAACACTTCAAATTTTTATTTCTGTTCATTCCCTGCACTTTCCACATCAACCAAACAGAAACAAATACGAAATTTCACGAGAACCGTTTTGCATCAAACAAAAAAGAAAACTATACCTCTTCCGGTGTTCCACTTGTCTGAGAATTAGGTGTATGATTTGTATCCAAGCAGATTTCACTTTCTTTTTCCTTTTTCTTTCTTGCGAATTTGTGCTGCGATTTTGGGTTTGGTACTGTGACTGTAAATTTTAGGCCTTTTCTTTTTTTTTTTTAATATTTTTTCCCTTGCAGATGTTGCAGATGTTGAGTGGAGAGAGTCTAGAGAGAGATCTTTAGCTGCTCTCTCTGCCTTCCTCCGCTTTGGGACGCTGCATACGTGGCAATGATATTTTTTCTCAGCCCTTAGAGCCTGATTGTGCACGTCATGTCAGATCTACCTTCTTCCTCGTGGACATACATGTATGCCCATAACTTACATAACATACATGATACATGCATGCATGTATGTGAAGCCTAATTTTTAAAAAATGAGTGTTTTTTTTTCCTTCTCTAAACACCAGTGAGGAAAGGTAGGTAAATTTCCAAAAATGGCCTCAACATGTTTGTTCAGAGTTATTATGCAAGAGTAATGTTATGAACATGCTTATTGACTACCCTTTTAATTATTTATGTTGAGTTAGCACATTTTAATAGACAAACTAGTTCTTACTTTTTCTCTATCTATTAACGTATATCAACTCAAAAGAAATAATTAAAGAAGTGATCGATAAAAGTGACCTTAACATTATTAATTATTTAGTGTATATATTCCTCCTTTTATATAAAAATGAGCGCCACTATGTAAGTAATGATATAATGACACATAGAGCTGGAGTAATAAATAATTTTTCCCCGGAGCCTGAGTGAAGGTTAGGTGAATTTAAAATTAGTTTGTGGCATGAGCTGGCCTAATTGTTTTTATTTTTGCAAGAGTTGTGATGGTGTCATACCGAGGAGTAGGTACTTCTAAAGAAAAGGTAAATTTGCCCCATTTGATAGTAAACTAGATTTAATAAAAATTGCCTGCTATCAGTTGCTCGTCAAATGTTTAGGAGGGTCTTCCATCACTGCAAAGAGTGGGTTTCGCCTAACTCTTAAATTGGCCGTCCATGCACCTCTACCGGAGAAATTTGGAATTTACAAATTCGCAAATTACATGTGAATTGCGTTTTTTACCACTCATAAGTGACCATGTGGTGGTGAGCCTATGGTGAGAAAATTCACACCATAATAGCCTTCTGTGGGGAGCCTCTGGCATTCACCATTTAAGAGACGCCAAAATGACTCAACGAAGTATTGAACTTGTGACCACTGGAGGTGATCCGCCTTGAATATTTCTTCCGCTTCTTTATCTTTTATATCTTATCTTTGAATGTATTTATACATACATGAAAGTTAAGCATAACAAAATAAATTACTCAAATATATTATATAAATAGACAAATAGAATATTCATTTAAATATATATTACGCTTTAGAAACGCTCTATTCTTTTGTCAAAAAATGCTCTCGTGTCCCACTTACTCCCACTTTATATGACTTAGGTATCAATATCAATATTGTTGTAGAACACACCTTATACTCTTCTTGTGAGGTTTAAACTTTTTGGGCTTGCCAATTGGACATTTTAAGGTAAAGCATACTGAATTCGAATCTAATACAATTATACCATTTCAATATTTGTCTAGAGATAAAAAGTTTATGATAAAAAGTTTTATCTCTCAAACTCTATGTTTATAAACTTTTTAAGATATTTTTTTATTAGTTTTTTCCCTTTAAAAGCTTTTAGTTTTGATTTTGGGGGAAAAAAAGTTAACAAATAGAACTAAAAACTCATTAAAAACGTGTAGAAAGTTGATGTCTATTTGTAAAGCCTTCCATAAAACACCTTAAAGGGGTTCACTGTAATTTGCCCTTTCAGTATTTGTGATTTATACGTTGGTTAAGAATTTTTTTCTTTTGTGCATTTCATGGATTGCTGCTGTAAAACTTGTAGTCTATTTGAAACTTGGAAGAGAGAAAGGGAGGAAAAGAAAAATCAAGAAAAAATTATTTTTCTTTTTCTTATTTAGTTTTATGAATAAAATGAGAGAAAAGTGAAAGGCAATAAGAGAGAGAAAGAGAGATAATAATTTAAAATTTTCTCTCCTTTTTTTTTTTTCTCTTTCTCTTATAGATAGAATTAAACAAGAAAAAAATAATAATTTTCTTTTTCTTCCTTTCTCTAAGTTCCAAACAGGCTATGAAACGTGAGTCAAATGGAATGTTTATCTATTGCATGTCCAATCTCCAATGGCAATTGTGCCATACATGCATGTTTTGGCAAATGCTAACTTGTCACTCTAAGGCACATTTTAAACGTGTATTATTTGATTGTATAAAATCTCACATGTTACACTTGTATAAAAAAAAAAAAAAAAAGGCTAGCAGCTAAGTGGTATTAACTTTTCAATAATTATCTAAATTAAAATATAACATGTGTTGTTTTATTATAAAAAAAAACCACTAACAAAATTTAGTAGGCACAATTATCAAAAAAATATAAAATGCCACCCCAATAACTGTGCTTGTTGGATAGGTATCGACTGTTGGGTGACACATCACTTAGGATCCACTAACAGCTACAGTTGATAAAAAAACACATCAGTCAACACTGGTCCAATAAGAGCGGCCCATTTGATGTGTGGCTCATCAATCGATGCCTATCTAATAGGTACGGCGGTGGGTAAAGGTTTTGACAAAAAATATATATATATATATACTTCTTCTAGAAAACTAGTATAAATTTTTTTTACTAAAAATACAGGATAATGATATTTTTGTATTTAAGAGTCAACAATATACTTGTTTTGTTTTAAGATTTTCATTCCATCACATTATTCTTACGATAAATTTTGTATAATTTTTTTATTTATATAGCATCACAAAGAAAAATTTCTTAATACCTAATTACCATAACTTTTTTCTTTAACAACTTATTTGTAACTTGGAGAAGGGAAGAGAAGAGAAAGACAAAAGGAATGAACAATAATTTTCTTTTCCTTTTCAGTTTTACAAAAAAATTTAAAAAAAAGTAAAAAAAAATCGAGAGATTAATTTTTAAAAATTTATCATTTTTACTTTTTCTTTCTCTTTCTTTCTCAGTTAAATAGAATTAAAAAATAAAAAATAAAAAGTAATCTTCCCTCTCCTTTATTTTTTCCAAGTTCCAAACAACGCTGTTAGACTTTGGTAATAGTGACTCTCGTCATGTCTCGATCTTTGCCTAACGCACACGTGGCCCAACCGAGTGTTAGGAATATATCTTCGCCCACAGTATTCAGGATCTTCTGCCCACTTGCCCATGCTCATAGTGGGTCGCTCTTTGTTCATGTATGTGCATGTGATTGGGTATGTGCATTTATTGATTACCGTACTACATACGTGTTAGTCTCTTATTCGCGGAGAAGTAATCATTTTGGAGTCCAGTCAGACTGTTGTGTCGTATATTAAAAAAAACTCGTCTAACATGAAAGTGTAGGTGGGTTTCACTTCTGTTTTCTGTTTTATATTTTTTTAAAAATAAAAAATATTAAAATATGTGTATTTTTTAATTTTAAAATATTAGTATAGTGTTGTTAGTAAAACAGTAATTTATAAATGTCATCATCAAAATATAAAAAATTAAAATTAAAAATATACATCTATAATAAATAACAAAAAATAAAAACTGACAGTACTTTCAAATGAACCCTAATTGAAATTTAATTTTTAATTTATGCTTCTAACCTTTTGCCATTTCAAAAACAAAAAAAAAAAAACTAGTTTAAAAAGTATGTGAGCATCTCCAACGTCATTTTCTAAAATATCTAGTCAAATTATATTTAAAAATTATATTATTTTCTTAACTAGCCACTTTATAAGATATGTTTTTTTACACACTAATAAAAAGAGACAGAAAGACGAGAGAGAATGAGAAAGATTAAAAAAAATAATAGTTTCTAATTTTAAAGAATCACTTTTAACTTTCTATATTTGGAGAGCTAAAATGAGATTCTTTATTTTAGAGAGCCTTTTGAGAGACATTTTGAACATTTGGCTAGCTGAAGTAGCTAACAAAGTTTAGAGAGTCTGTTGCATCTACAACGCTACTCTATAAAATAACTAATAAAAATATATTTAAAACAATTTCTAACAATGCTTTCTATTTTAGGTAGTCATCTCATAAATTATTCTTTTTCTAACAATTATCCAAAAAAAGAGGGAAAAAAATAAGATAGAGGGATTTGTAAAATAACAATATTTAAAGTTTAGAGAGACACATTTGGAGAGTCAAAATGAACCTCTAGAATAGAAAGTGATATAGAAAGGTTGTTGGAAGGGCTGGCTAAAGCCTATAACAAGCGCTTTGCTCGCTTTAGGTCTCCAATTTTCGAAAGCCCTAAAATTTTGAAAAACTCACATTTTATATAGTAAAAGTCCTATATAAATTTTTTATTCTTGTAAAAGGTCCAATCTATATTAGAGTAAAATCCTTTTGCTAAAAAAGGAGGCCCACAATTAACTAGACTAGTAACTTTAACAAAAAAATACTCAGTTCCACAAAAGAAAAATAAACTGTACAAAAAAACTATTTTGAAGGCGCCAAAAGTTTAAAGGTTCTTTATAATTTCTACATGTTTGTTTGGAAAGAAGACCCTAGTCCAAAGGAGAAAATAAGTTTGTTCGAAAAAGAAGGCCTAAAATCCACTACACTAGTTAACTTTATAAAAAAAAAAGAGTTTTACAAAAATGATTGCACAAATAAAAAATATTTTGAAGGCTTCACAATTTTTAAAAATTTACATGCTATCAAGATTTTATATAGTTTCCACCTCTTTTTTTGAAAAATAAAGGCCCAATCAAAATGAGAAAAAAAATTGTCAAAAAAATAAGGCCTAAAATCTACATACTAGTTAACTTTAAAAGAAAAAAAAAAAAAAAGCATTAGTTTACAAAATGTTTATAAAAAATTTTCCAACAGTATTAAAAATTATAAAACAAAAAGACCTTATTTAAATTGTTACTTTAAACCTCAAATTATCTTAAGCCCTTCTTGACTGTTGGAGGTCATGTTTTCATGTTTGACTCTCTAAAATAACTAAGAGAGTCATTTTATAGAGCCCATTGGAGATGTTTGCTCTAAGCTAATTATATAAATCAAGTTATGAGATGATCCAAACATAATTGGAACAACCCTTTTTATTTAATTATTGTTTAGTGTCATTTGACGCTATCTAAACTCATTTTGAGACTGAATCTGCTCATTTGCAAATGGCAATGCAAAAAAATTACTACAAGATGCCATCATCAATAGAGCTTCGAGAGAAACCAACAAAAGAAATTTGTCTTTGAAGCACCACCTCCACCGACCCAACTACTATTTGTACAAAATACAAACTTGAGCGTATTATGCTTAGATAGTTTGGGGCCATTATTGTCTTACATTTGTTTGTTTGTTTGTCTTTCCTCTTCTGCAAGTTAATGTAAGAATGAATAATAGCTCATACAGTTTCAATGATATATTGAAGTTGTAATTAGTGTTGTGAATTGACAAGTGTGCTTTTGTAAACTTTGATTTCATTGTTTGCTCATCACTTTTCATAAATTATAGAAATTTAAGCAACCATTACTCTCTTAAGTGAAAAGATAAATGACCATGTTGTGTTTGTAATGGTCAAGGTAATTGTAATTTTTTTTTATCAAATCTTACTTGGTAGATTATTTTAGGCAAAAGCCGTCCCATGAATTCTCATGTTGCAACACGAAAATATATACAGATATATTGTAAAAAATTTAATTTTTATGAATAATTTTATGTAGCTCCGTCCAGACAAAAAGTATTCATTTGTGTGCAAATTTTTTTATCGACTTTTGCTTTTTAGCTTATATTTTTTTTTTTTTTACAAACTTTTTGGCTATAAACTAGTACAAAGGTATACGCCAAAGTAAAAAATTGATTAACAAAAAAAAAAAACTGCATCTAAATGAGCTTGTAAATATTTAACCTCCTCCAAAAGAAAAAAAAACTAGAGACTAATAGCAAAGATTACTTATACACAAGTTGCACTTTAGTTCGAAAATCATTATGAAATATTAGTATTACATACAATTTAATTATGTTAAAAAAAAAAGAAGAAAACACACACATGCTTCCTTTTTATTTGTTAAGTTTACATTGATGGATACATTTTGTAGGTAATATAATTGCCTTATTAGTAAAGAAAAATAAAAATTGCCAACATAATTGAGTGATTTCGAAAAGTTTGATAGAATAATTTAGGGATATATTTGAAAAACGTCCCAAATGGAACAATCTAGAATGGCATAAATAATGAGTTGAATGTCGGCCAACGCACTAGCACAATCGCATTAAAAAAACCTAGAAAAAATATGCCACGTAACGTATCGGTGCAACCGCCAAAGTTGGTAATTTTTTTATTATTTATGTCCCAATCAAGGTGGTCTTAACTTTCTTATAACCAAACACTCGCATTGAAAGAGAACAACATAACAAATTAGATTATTCCAGCTGTCTAGGTTATTCATGCCTTTTCAGAGGATGGTGGAGGGAGGTGAGAGTTCCATTCTTGCCTAAGTATAGAAATTTTTTAAAATTTTTAATTCAGTAACTATTTAATTTATGTGAAAAAGAAAGATTACACATTTTTAAAATTAGTTGAGATGCTGGTATATTAATCCAAACACCGATTAGTAAAAAAAAGTTAACTAGGTTTTTGATCTCTATTAAAAAAGTCAAGAGTTTAATTATTGTTAATTGGAAAAGATTTACCTTTTATAAATAATCTCATCTTGATGTGAATAATTTATCTTTAATAGTAGCTTAGGCTAATGAAAGGACGCAAGTTAGACCCGAGATCTTAACCGTGGAGAAAAAGAAAACAGAGAAAGAGCACTTAAATTCCTTAATCTGGTGTACATGAAAAATGATTAATCAAGGTGCCCAAGCCAGCCCAACACCCAAAACCACTAAACGAAAAAAAAAATCAAAAAAATGAAAGAGAATAGCACTCTCGTGTCTACCAACGGGCCCAGGTGTTGGCCAATTGTGAAAAGTTGTGCGGGCCAATCCTAGTGGGCCAACTTATATGGACGGTTCACGATTGCGAATCAGAGTCATTTGACAGGATTTGGACGGCTAGAGGATAATAACAAACGTGAGCCATCGGACTTAAAACATGGTATCGTTTTTTTTTTTTTTTAACTTTTTTCATTTTTTATTTTTAATTTATAGTAAAAAATTGAAAAAATTTTAACTTTTTTGATTTTATAATCCAAACAAGCAGAAAAACAAAAAGGCAAAAAAAATTAAATTTTTTGCTTTTTTACTTATAAATAAAAAAAGTTAATCTAAAAAAACTTTAAAAAATCATAAGCAAACGAACCCCTAAACTTTCTTGGATGTTTAGAATGAAAAGACTACGGACTGTCACATTTACGCTCCAATCATCTGAACTTAGACACTAATTAACTGTGTTCCCAAGATATCGATTAAAACACTGAGGAGGGTTAGTTCAAATGGTTAGAATGTGAGTTTACACTTTATTAGTTGTCAGTTCGATCCTCCTCAAAGCAACCCAAGGGCGAAGTCCTGTAATAATCTGATTTGTACTGAACGAGAAGACTGTATAGGTTTAAAGTGCTTGTAAACTGGCTGGAACAGGTTAGCAAAAAAGAAGATACAAATTAACTGTGAGCGCAACTATTGCTATCTCGTGGCCAAGATTTGTAAGGTTTTACTATTTGTATTTCTCTTAAGTTAAAAAAGCTGAAGAAAGAAGCCATAGAATCCAGGCAAGGGTAGACAAACTTTGAATTTTTTGTTGCTTTAATCATAGCAAGATTTCGTGTGAATAGTGGGTATACGTATGTATGTATGTATATATATATATATAATAGCAGTGAACGACGTGTTGTGCATGAGAATAAAAAAAATGGTTGAAGAATGAATTATTTAGATAAATTACTTTGATATTCAATATCTTGTCTATAATTTATGAATATAATGAATACCTTAACAAAGGTGAATGTGTTACTCACATGGTTCAGTTAATATTTTGAATGTGTGTTTTTACTTATACATGTAACCTCTAATCCTACCAAACTAAAAGTATATAATTAAGAGCATAACATTAGGCCACAACATTAAAGATAAGGCTTTTTTCAACCAAAATTGAAAGTACTTGCTATTTTAAATTAAAGTAATGAAAACAAAATTATTAGTAATGAGCAAAAATTGAGGTGATCAACTTAATTTTTTGCAAAAGAATATTAATAGAAATATTTGAACAAGTTGAATTTAAATATATTTTTCTGTAAAAATCTATTAGTAGATTGATTCATTTTGACTCAATCATAAATTAATTGGGTTTTAGTTAAATGTTTGACCTAAGATATTAAATATTATAGAAAAAAGTAAATAGAGTATTACGCATACCACATTTGAATTAGGGTCCGCATAAAACAACAATAATAAAGATATATATGAAAAATCCAATGATTAGATGACATACGAATTTTATAAATTTAAAACTCTAAAAAAATTAGGTTAAAACTTTTAAACTCAAAAACCAAACAACCAATTGATATAATATACTACTAACAGTAAACCTGCGTTATGTAAGGCAAAAAAAACATATACATTCACCAAAATTTTTTATTTTATGCAAATATGACATTAAAATATTTGTGATAGACTCATAATGTATTAGAAAACTAATAGCAAATTAGAATACTTGAATTAAATCAAGGTTCAGGGATAATTAATTTAAGTAATACTGTATTAAAAATTACAATGACTAATAATCCCATTAAACTCTAAGAAATTAAAAAAATATCAGTGCTGAGATATTAGTACATTATTGTTGAGTCAAGGTTGATCCTTGTTGACTCAAGGTTAATTCCCATGTTTATTTTGATAATAACTAAATCTTGTGTTATTTTACTAATGAATCTATTTAGTGTGCAGATTAACAAAGTTCATAACTTAAACTTAAAGTTAAATCTTAAGTCTAATACATATCAAGAAGAATGCACAACAAGTTCAAGATCAAGCAATGAACTCAAAGAGTTATGCAATGAACCAAACAAAGGATTGTCACCTATCTCTACTTCAAACATATGTTCTACATTCGAACAGATTGAAGGTGTTCAATTAAAGCTTCTTCCAAGTATGCATAGTTTCAATGAAGATTGATTGCACCAGACTAAAGACTTCATCAGAATATGCGAAGATCAGTTGAGGAGGCGCAATGCTCAGTTGAAGATGTATTGTTTGTTGAAGAATTTGGAAAATGCTCAAGAGAAGATTTCATCTGGTATACTTAGACCAATTCAAGACAATGTGATTAAAGTTACTGAGAAGATGACTCACAATGAATATCTGATCTCTACATGGAATCCAAGTAAAGTATTCTTCTACAATGTAAAGGATCAATGAAGATTATAGATTTCATCTAGTCTGCAATGGTTTCAGTAAAGTGAGTTTAATGAAGAATAAAGAATTGCTATCAAAGAGAGGAAATCAGAATTGAAGCATTGTGAAGCTTCATACAATTCAGGAAGATTGACATTGAAGAAGATATCCTACAATGATAGAAGGAGCTTTGCAAATGAAGAAAAAAAGTTAAGCTTTGATCAAATGAAGCTTTGACTACTTGAGATTCAAGAAGAAGATCAACATCCAATGATTGATTCAATCCAAATTAAATAGAAGTTAACTCTGATGAGTTAGGAAGATTTGATTGATCATCATACCCCAAAAACATACTCCTTGAAGTTTTTATACCAGTGCTTTGATAAGCTTGATCAATAGAAATCTGAAAGCTAAATTTTGGGCAATGAGGGGATTTATGGAAATGAGGAGTCGCCTCCTGATCACAGACGTAAAAGGTCTGAAGACAGAATGGACAATGAGGAGACTCATGGAAATGAAGTATCGCCTCTTGCACACAGAAGCTAAAAGATCTGAAGACATATTGAACAATGAGGGGACTAATGGAAATAATGTGTCGCCTCTTGATCTCAGAAGCAAAATGTCTGGAGACCAAATAGAAAATGAGCGGACACATTGTAATGAAGTGTCGCCTCATGAAGACAGACGCCAAGGCTTGAAGATAAGATGATCAATGAGCGGACACCTGAAGATGAAGTGTCGCCTCCTGGTAGCAGAAGCAAAAGGCTTGAAGTTTAAATGATCAATGAGTGGACACCTGAAGCAGAAGTGTCGCCTCATGACAGCAGAAGCCTAATATGAAGAAGACAGATGAACAAGGAGTCGTCTCATCAACTTGAAGAGGGGACTCATGAACTCAGTGAACATCGTATGATAAATGCAGAAGCAAGAAGTGTCGACACCACAAAAAGTGGAGTCGACTCCCTCTGTTATAACGACTATTTTTCTTAACGTTATAACTGACTAGACGCACATTAATGATACCCAACCACCTCCAACGGATGGAATGAATGCAAGGGTATATATACTAGCCTCCAACTGCATTTATATACAAGAATCAAGAGGAAGAAACAACAAGAGACAAGAATCACTGATATACACTGAATATTCTTCCTGCCTTCATCTGTGAGCTTTGATTGTAAATCTACTCTGGTTAGAGAGTTTGTTTGTGAGTTGTATACTCTTATACACTTGTAACTGAGAGTTTGAGAGTTCTCTTGTGTAAAGCAAAACTCTTGTAAAGTTTGAGTGGAGCTTGGACAAAAGCACTTAGGAAGTGAAGAGCTCGGTAAGGAGTTCTTGTAGAGTGAGCTGAGCACTTTGTCAATCAGCAACCCATCTTGTAATAATTGATTACATAGTGGAAGAAGGCTTCAAGGAGGTCTTGGGGTGAGGACGTAGACCACGGTTTGTGGTTAAACCTCGGTAAATCTGTGTCTCTCTTCTATTGCTCTGTTTTCTTTGCTTCTCATGATAACATTGCTTTGCACATAGATTAACCATTGCTATATTGTTTAGATTAATCTTAATTAATCTTAACTTGTATTAATATTCGAAAAACCCAATTCACCCCCCTTCTTGGGTTACCTATTGGACCAACAATTATTTCTTTTGTTCAACACTCTGACATATGTCAATATAAAAAAAAGTTTACTAAAGAAATGTAAGTAATTTAGATTTAATATGAATAATAAAGTTGACTATTATAAAGGGGTTTTCATAATTTATAACAATATTGTGGAACTATATTTAGTTGACGATTCTAGCACTAGGGATAAAAAATTTAAAAGCAAGAGGATTAATTTATTTTTTTTTTTGACGCTATAGTTATATTTTGGTCATTTGCTACTTCTGTCATGTAGATGTGAGCTATATCAAAAAAATTTCACAATATTCATATACCTATGAATAGAGTAGGGTGAACAGAAGTTATCACAACATCAATTAAAACATAATTAATTATTTTACCCGTTACTGTCATATAATAGTGTGAAAAATTCAATGCATACACATGATGTTATATAATTAGCTTACTCAATAAGAAATAAAAGGATCATAAATCACCTATATTCTACTGTGATATGCGTAAATCCAATCAGATTAAAGTTCAATCTATTTATTTTTTATGTTGATTTTTAAAATGGAGAGACTGTAAAGGAGTCTTGGACCAAATTGTTAATAATTTGATTCTTGAAATATGGTTAGCATTTTGAAACTTCCTTTTGGTATATCCCAAAATTAAAAAAATAATATATTGTCATTAATTATCATAACAAAAAGGGCACGTTGTACACTATGTTTATTTTCTTTTCAAACATTTCCTTTCTAATTACAAATAAAAGTTTACTGTAAATTGCTTAGATTTTTCTATTTAATTATCAAAACACTAAGTATTTTAGCTTTAAGCTGCTACCCAAAAAAAATTTAAAAAGAGAGAAATTAAAACACAAAATAAGAAAATCAAAACAAAATAATGCAAAACTCATTTACACAAAAAAAACACAAACAGAAAAGCAATATATTCAATACAACAAATAAAACTGTCAAGGAAAGACAAATATAAACTTACCAAAGAAAGTACAGAGAGGGAGAGAGAAGTTTTATGAGAAAAAATTTATTAACAAGAGAGGGAAAGGGAGAGAATGTGTGTTTCCTTCGACAAGGGTGAAGGGTCCCTTTTATAGACAAAGAAAAGAAACAATTTCGAAATCCAAAATTACAATTACAAGTCCGGAGAGACAAAAACAAAAAACTTTATACAAAGTCAAAAGATGCTTTATAAAAGGCAATGACGTATAATGGAGGTGGGTCCCTAATGAGTTGGAGTCTATTGGTCATTTGCGTCAAAGGCAAGATGCCTTTTTGTCGTGTAATGCGACAACTGGAAAAGTGAAGAGATGACTTCACATGAGTCGGCGACTTTTTATCGTTTTTATCCTTATCTGATGAGGCATGAGAGCGAGGTCTTCTTGATTTTTTCTTAGCCATTATTTCAAACATGACATCAAAAAGATCCTCTGTGATCGGAGTAAAATCTGAGTCTTGTTTATCCTCACATGGATCTTGGGATTCTCCTGCTAGACAGGTGTAATGAGATGATTGGGATTGCATCTCTTCATCTGCTTCTGAGTTAGATTTGAATGTGGCTAAAAATTCTTCTTTTAATTGGCGTAAACATTCATACATTAATTCTTTATCTTTCATAAGAAGATTTTTCATTTTTAATGCATTTTTTATTATCTCCAATTTGGATGTAGAAGGATAAGATTGAGATCTCTGGAATTCAGTAAAAAAATGTAAAAGATTGGATCCATCTATATAATGGGTTGGGTCCATTTTATTAATTTGGGGCAAATAGGCAGCCCAAAGGCTCAATTATTCTCAGACAACATTGGGTAAAATAGTATGAAGAGGCTCAAATTTTTTTCACAAAACATAAAATCATTGAGGTCAGCCTTTTTTTTTATAAATTTGTGGATTTAATTTAATCTACCAAGTATATTTTCTTTTTGGGTTTTCATAGTAAAAGACCCATGTAAAACTTGGACATAGTCCCAATAATTGCATGTATGAGGAATATCATGCAAAATAAATCGTTTCTCATTATGAGGAAGTAATCCCCATTCATGAGGGAAATAATTTTCTTGATATAACATTTTGAAAAGCCAATAGAACCAGTTTTACTCGTCATATTAGAGTAAAAATTAGTTAAGTCACAAGAATCTTTGATTTCCAAAATTTTTTGCATAGCCATTCAGAATTTTTGACTTCCAAATGGATAAGAAAATGTTTAAAAATATTTATCCATGAGATACCAGGGATCATTTTTCCATTGTCTATCAACAGGTTCAAGATACAGAGTATGTTATGTATAAGAAAGTTGAATAGGAGCCAAAGAATGATATAGAGATTCCACCATTTGAGCATATGATGCTTCAAGATCAATATTACCTTGTTGAGAGCCAGTATTTTGGCTTTCTTATGCAAGTAGTTGTTGCACTTTGGCATAAAACGGATCAGTCATAGATATAACTGTAACTTTGTCTTTATCTGGTTTAGTACCAGACGAGGAGGCCTAGTTAGATCCATGACCTTTTGAAGGGGTATTTCCCCTTCCTCTACCTCGGTTGGGATTATGTCCCCTTTCTTCGCCACGATCATATGGATTCATTCCTGTAAAAATTCACGAGTCAGGAAATCAGGAAGATAATTATCTTTCACTTTGATATAATCTATATCAAAATCAAACATAAATAGTTGTGCTTGCCATCTAGCAATTATATGCTTAAATGCATCATATTTAACATCTTTACTGAAAATATATTTTGCAGCTTGACAATCTGCTTTTAACAAAAATTTTTGATTTAATAAATCATCTTGGAATTTCGAAATACATTTAACAATATAAAGAAGTTCTTTCTTAACAGCAGCATATTTAGACTGTGCAGGGTTCCATTTTCCTTAAGCATGTCTTATTAATACTTGTTTTTAGTATCAGTTATAACTTGAGTAAGAATTCCACCATAACCAATATCATATGCATCTGTTTGTACAATTTTAAACCATGCAGGATTAGCAAAAGTTAAACAAGGAAGATTTGTAACCTTAGTTTTAATTTTTTGAACAGGTAGAGTATGTTCTGGTGTCTATGGAGAAGAATTTTTCTTTAATCTATCATATAAGATTGTAGAATCGTTTGCAAGATTTTTATAATAGGAATTAATATAATTTAAACTTCCTAGAAATCTTTGTAATTAAGTTTTATCCAAAATTTCATCAGGAAATTTTGAGGCAAACTCTATACTACATGTAATAGGAACAATTTTTCTTTGACGGATATTATGACCTAGAAACCAAACAGTTGTTTGACACAGTTTCATTTTAGGAGCAGATATAACTAACCCATTTTGCAATATAATTTTGCAAAAAATATCTAAATGACGAAAATGTTGATCTATTGTTTGGGAAAAGACAAGAATATCATCAATATATACAAGAATAAAATTAGTGTAAGAAATAAAAATATTATTCATAATATTTTGAAATTCAGAAAGAGCATTTTTCAAACTAAAAGACATAACATTCCATTCATAATGCCCTATTGGAACAGTAAATGTGATCTTATATCAATCAGATTCAGCAACTTAAATTTGCCAATATCTAGATTTTAAATCAAATTTAGAGAATATGAGAGCCTTATGAAGGCGATCAAGTAAATCTTTCTTATTAGGTATATGATACCTAATCCATTTCAAAACTTTATTAAGAGGTTTATAGTTGATAACTAACTGAGGAACACCCCTTTCAATTTTTGTATACATAAAATCCTATGCAACTCTAAGGAGAATAGGATTTTCGAATGAGTTTTTTCTCAAGTAAGGAAGCAATTTCCTTTTACAGAGTTCAAGATATTCTTGACTCATTTGATAAGGTCGAGCCCTTGTCGGTATTTGTCGATTTGAAAAATCATTTTCATAAGGAAGAGAAACAATATGCCGTTTTCTATCCCAAAAAGCATTAGGATGATCGTTACAAATTTTACTAAGAAACTGTTTTTCAATCAATTTTATTTTATCTTGAATCTTAGGTTTAACTAAGGATTCAGCAATAGTCCAAACAGAAATTTCCTGTTTAAGAAAATTAATTTGATTTTCTTTTACTAACAATATATTTTTTTATTTCATTTAAATATCTAGTTTGAGGATCAGTTATAAACTGAAAAACAATTTTTTGATTATTAAAATTTGTATAAATACCTGTTGAATCAATTTTTTCAAAAGGCATAATACTATAAAGAAAAGGTGTACTAAGTATAACATGGTGTTGTAAATTTTTTACAAGTAGAAAAGTAGATGGAATACATACATCTTGATTACAAATATGAGTATCAGTAATTTTATACTATATTTGTAATTTATTACCACTAGCAGAAGTTAAAGAATGCTTTGTCTTATCAAAATATTGGGTTAAAATTAACTCTTCTTGAACACAGTTTAAATCTGCACTACTATCAACCAAAGCAGTGAGATTTTCAATCAATAATTCATTATGAATGAATAAAGTAATTTTGATGAACCATTTTTGCAAGTGACTTCATTCAAAATGGCCAAATATTGAGGAAGAGAAGATTGAGATGATTCGGTTGAACTAGTAACCTGTCTTCCTAGTTCTAGATTATTAACCTTAGTAATTGAGCTTAGGTTATCATTTTTCAGAGACGGATGCTTTTTTCTTAGAAGAAGATTTTTTGACAAACTTCTTAGAAGGTTGACTTGTAGAAGCCTCATGAGTATGCTTCTTTCTCTTGTAAGAAGGTTTGGATTTAGACTTCTTCTTACCTTTAGATCGTGTAGGATGATCTGGAGGAGGTTTGGGTATGTCCATGGCAAAATTATCATAGAAATCTCCAAGTTAAGATTTCTCAGTAAGTCTTCGCTTTTTAAGCTGACTTTTCAATTTAATGTCATTACAAAAAGTTAATCCTTCCTGAATACAGGTATCAATAAGACTACCAAAAGAATGATTAGAATAGGGAATAAAAACCATTTGATTGAAGTAGTGTTACTGTTTTTCTTCTTCTCCATTACTCAAACAAGTGGTACAGTATCCAAATCGCGCCTGGTTTTATCGTCCCTTGTCTTATACCCGCGCAAAGGGTTGGTATTGGGATGTGCCCGTAAGTCGTTGACAACTGTGCTTGTTTGACCAATGGATGATAGCTCGTAAACACTAATGCTAGTTTATATTTTCTGTATAACGATATTTTATACAAGGAATTACATACTCTCTTCAAAACATGATGAATCTTTTTCATCGAGCATCTTCTTCTAAGAAGATGATTAAAGCGGCTGAGGTAAATAAATACCCAGACTAATTAGAAGCTCTTAATAAGTGGGTTATACCCTCTATGCA
Organism: Euryodendron excelsum; assembly: GCA_033060915.1. Taxonomy (NCBI): domain Eukaryota; kingdom Viridiplantae; phylum Streptophyta; class Magnoliopsida; order Ericales; family Pentaphylacaceae; genus Euryodendron; species Euryodendron excelsum. The sequence goes on along the minus strand of CM065389.1, from coordinate 11,916,506 downwards.
ACCTTCGTCTATCTATAATATAGTGTAAGTGGGATTTTTTGGGAAGGCTGGACCGAACTCTCAAGCTCACGTGGATGAGTCCAAACTCTCTGCAAGAAAAGAAGGTTAGAATGGGTCGACCCTTGGTAGGTCGATCACACTCTGATGATTAAGTTAGCAAGCTTGATCGAGATTAGAATGAATAAAAGTTGTGTATACTTAGAGTTAGTTGTCCATACCTGGCTCTTGAAGGTTCAGATATTTATAGTGTGATCGATGGAGTGTTTCGCTCCTTGCCTACTAGCAGATCATCATGACCTGCTGGGTAAGCATCATTGCATACCGCCGACTGACCACGTGCAGGGCCTACCTTACCGCCACTGAGAAATCCGGCTGATCGGAAGTGCACAGCGACGTCGTGTGGGGAGCCGCTGGCGCATTTAATGCGGGTCAACTCCGCATTTAATGGTCAAAGACCACTAGCGGTTTGGGCTGGCTTTTCACGGTTTGGGCCAAGTTCGGCGGCTTAGGCCGGACCGTCCCTTTATTCTGAATTTGGGCCGCCAGACAGCCCAACTATAATTCGTGTAGATTGAGCCTTACCAATTGGGTTGGCTCGTGTGCTATTCCCCCACAAATAGGAACCTTTGATCTCAAAGGAATAAAAACTGTTAAAACAGTTGAACAAACTATAAGTTTAAATTTTGAAGAACAAACTATCCAACTTCTGGATATTATGGATCTCATAAGATATCAAAATAAATATAATTTTTTACACATAGGGCTTATACAAGTTGCCTTTAAACCTCTTATTTTAAGTGGTTTACTAGCTAGTTTCTTAGCAGTCCTTAGAGATGCTAGATGTCTTAATTGGAAATCTTCCTTTATAGGAATCATGCAATCTAGTGTTGCCAATGGACCAATATACTTTAATGTATATCCTAATCTCCAACTATCTCTAACAGATACCAATTTATTGGATGCTGTGAGTTTGAATACCAATCTCTATGGTTATAACTTTAAACCAGGATCTGAACCACTGTGCCTTAGTTATAGGATTTATTTTAAGGATCTTCACACACTTACACCTAATTATAAGTTATTTAGTCCCTCTGGAAATACTGTTGTGATTGAATCTAATCTTCTTAGCTCTAATATAACTATTAATCATCAAATCACCTGGGATGAAGTTCGATTCCCAAAAGCATGGCAGCTTCAACAAGTTGTTCCTCCTGCTCCACTAATCCAAGAGGAAGTGGATCAAATTATTTAAACCCTTGAAGGAGATATCGAGGTAAGATTTACTTCTGGATCTTCTCAAGGATCGAGATCCCGATCTCTTTCCAGATCTTCTTCTACTAGATCGTTAATTCCTCCTTATAAGATTTCTCTTCCATAAACTTCTAGGGTTTCTACTTCTAGACTTTCTGAAAATATTGAATCTGTTAGAATTTCTGATCAACAAATTCCACATGGAATTCTTAAATCTTCAGTAGAAATACCTACTACTTCTGAAATGGATTTTCGTCATTAATGGATTTACGTCCTGGATGTGTAACAAGAGCAATCCTTAATCAGGAATTGTTTCAACCATACTATAAATCTTTTTGTGATTGGTACTTTTCTAGTTTCAGTTCTACTGAATTAGAAAATTATAAAAATAAATATTTTGAATATTTAAGTTATACTCAACAATCAGAACATTTTGTTCCATGGTTTCTTCAATATTATGTAAAAACACATTATATTAACATGATTGAAGAAAAAACTTGGATGACAGATTCTGGATCTGTTATTCATTTTGTTTTCCCTCTAACTGAACCTTTAAAAGTCACTAGCTCTTCAACTTCTCAAGTGTTAGAAGTTAATGCCTATGTTAAACCTTCGGTAGTTGACATAGTGTCTATCATTATGAAAGATTTAAATCAAGCTTTTAAATAGAGTAATTATACTAATTTATACTTACAAACAATTGGTCAACAATTGTTACATCTAGATAATAAGCTAGATCGATTACATACGAAGATTTCTCCAATGAAACTTCAAAAGATTAAACCCTCTAAGGAAGCTAAAGCTACCCTACAACCTCCTTTAGAGATTAAATGATTTAAATTAGAATCAACAGATGAATTTGTTTCTGTGTTAGAAAACAAATTAAAGTCTTTTCAAATTTCTACTCTTTCTGAAAAATCAGATTCTGTATCTGATCCAGATATTTCTGATCGGGATGAACTTAACAAAATTGTGGCTGAACCTAGGCGTTTAGAACATTATTATTATAAACGACGTACTCCACAAGATGTATTATTTGAAGAAAATGATAATTTCATTCAAAATAATTATCAAGGTAATTCCATTTATAAATGAAATTTTGATGGTCTTGCTAATAAACAGATATTTGATATGTGTCACCGTATCTGTATGTATAACACTATTTGTAAACAACATGACAATAGTGATAAAGCCATAGCCCAAATAATAATTAGTGGGTTTACTGGTACCATCAAAGAATGATGGGATAATTATTTAACCCCTACTGCTAAGACTGAAATTTTAGATACAGTCAAACATGAGCCTACTTTTACCCCAAATGATCCTAATCATGTCACTATTACTGAACAATCAGTTTATACACTGATTTTAGCCATTTGTGAGCATTTTACTAGAAGACATTCTAGTAATAATAAAAATATTAGGACACTCCTTCAAAATCTTCAATGTTCTACTCTAACCTATTTTAGATGGTATAAGGATGTATTTTTTAGTCGTGTTATGCAACTTCCAGATGTCAATAGTGATCATTAGAAGTCTAAATTCATAGATGGTCTTCCCTTTCTTTTTGCTAAAAGAGTAAGGAAAGCTCTTAGGGATCAAAATGATGGTATTTCTATTTCCTATTCTAATCATTCTTTTGGTAGTTTTATTGATACCTGTATTCAGGAATGATTAGTTTTATGTAATGACATTAAGCTGAAAGTCAGCTTAAAAAGCAAAGACTTCCTGAGAAGTCTCAACTTGGAGATTTTTGTGATAATTTTGCCATGGACATACCCAAACCTCCTCCAGATCGTCCTACATGATCTAAAAGTAAGCAGAAGTCTAAATCTAAACCTTCTTACAAGAGAAAGAAGCATACTCATGAGGTTTCTACAAGTCAAACTTCTAAGAAGTTTGTCAAAAAATCTTCTTCTAAGAAAAAAGGGTCCACTTCGAAAAAAGAAATTAAATGTTGGAAATGTGGCAAATTTGGCCACTATGCCAATAAATGTCTTACTAAAAAGAAGTTAAATGAACTTCAAATTGATGAACAGCTAAAAGATACTTTAGCTAAATTATTTCTAAATAGTGGAAATGAGCCTGAAGACTCTAAACCAGAAAGTTCTGAGTCACATGAAATAGATCAGGTTCAAGAAGATATTTTGTCCTCCAGTGATACTGAACCAGACAAGAAAGATTCTTGTCCGGGAAATTGTAATTACTATAAAGCCATTGTTAATATGCATGGTTTGAGTATCAATATGCTTACTCAAGATCAAGAAATAATTATAAAAATCTTGGATAAAATTCATGATACCACTATGAAGGCTCAGATGATTGAAAATTATTTGTGAAAGCACCCCATTTTTGCCCGCTCGGCACTCTCCGACTCGACTGGGTCCAGTTTTCAAACACCTTAGCACATGCAGGCTCAAGACAAGCCATTCAATCTCCAATCTAACCAACTGGTCGCTTCACAGGTCCACAAGGACCCACTGGAGCCATAAGCACTATTGTTTCAGGCAGCTTTCCGGACCGGGTGGTCCTAGAAACTAACGCCATCCAGGTAGCTTCCTGGGATCAGGCGATCTTGGGGACTAACACCTCATTAAGTTCCAGACGGTTCACTTCTGGAGCCTGCTAGCCCGCCAATGTAGAATGTCCGTCATTCGGTAGCTCTCTGAGACCAGGCGTTCTTAGAGACCAACACCACCCTTCCAGGTAGCTTTTTGGGACTAGGCGTTCTCAGGAACCAACACCACCCCTACAGATAGCTCTCTAAAACCGGACATTCTTAGAGACCAACACCGCACAGGTAGTTTTCCGAGATCGGGCGGTCTCGGGAACCAACACCTAGGTCAACACCGGTGCCTGCTAGCCCGACTCGGTGAAAAATGACCAAACCTGCCCCTTAGGCCTCTAGGTGTGTTTTGGGAAAGTTTAAAATCCCTCAAAACGATAATTCCACCTTTCCAAAATGTTACTAAATTGTTAGGCGTCCCCCGGACGCCATTCGGTCCAATTTCGGCTCACTCCGGTCAAAATGATCGTTTTGCCCCTAAACACCTTAGCACTGCACAAACCTCGCCGAGCGGTAAAAGACTCCCCCAAAACCATCCCCGAACAACCCTACACGCTTAACACAACACACCAAACCATTCCTAACCATTTCTAGCCAATCCTAGCCAAAATACCCATTTTGCCCCTAGCAACCCAAACATGCCTCGAAACAGCACCGGTCCTGAGATTTCAAGCAAAGGGCTTCACCATACACCCTTGTTTAACCCGAGGAGGACCCTACGACATTAAACGCTCACGACTCGATAAAAGTTCACTGGAGCGTCTCGCAGACGCTCCGCCTAAATTGTCTTTTCTCCCGATTCCCTAGTTATAACACACCGTCAACTGACTTGAGAAATGCGTAAATCAAGGAATTCTCCAAAGCTCATTCATAGATCTTTCCATCGATACGGCTCGATCAGATAGATTGCTTCCTAAAGCCCTCCATCGTCCGGTGCAAAAACTATAACTTTCAGCAACCCCTGAAGCGTCTTGCAGACGCTCCGCCAAGGTTGACTTTTTCTCCGATTCTCTAATTAAGACGCACCGTCAAACGACTTGAGAAATGCGTAAATCTGGGAATTTCCAAAAGTATTTTCAAAATACTTTCTATTGGTACGGTCTAATTGAAAAGATCGCTTCTCGAAGACCTTGATCATGCAATATGAAAACAACTACTTTTGAACACCCTCGAAGTGTATCACAGACGCTCTGCAAAGATGTCCTTTTTTGCACACTTCCCAAGACGATATCCCATGCTTCCGAACAAAATTTGAACTTTTTGAAAGCATGAAAGTTCAAGAGAAATCCCAAGAGAACACCGTGGGTGCAACCGATTCTCCCGAAACCTTCCCGATTAGCACAATTATCGAGACAAAGTTTGGAGGAACCTTCCCGGTGATGGAGCATATGCTACATGCGCTCAAATTTTGATCAGATCAACCAACTTTCGATGAACAGTCGAGATTTAACCAGTACACAGGGTGCCATGTGTCATTCTAGTAATGGAACAGTACCTGCGCATGTCCTACATGCGCCAGGCCTGTTCCAGAATACCTATAAATACCAGACCACCCTTTTGCATATTCCAGGTCTGAAATTGAAGCGAAGCTCTACTGAAACTGCTCCAAAACCTCGAATCCTTACATATATTCCACCCCTCCAACACTTAGACTAGATTCTACCTCCCTTAAGCCAATACACTTCACCTACAAGGCCTTATACACTATTACAATCTTCATTCCAGCCCCTCAAGCCTTCTTGAAGTCATTCAAGCTCCAATCAAGACATCCATTGAAGACTACAAGTGTGTTGAAGGCAAAAGGTGGTATCCCTTTTACATTTGTGTCTTCTCCCACTCTTCTCCTCTCTCTCCTAGCCTACTTAGGCTATTCTCTATTTTAATCCCCATCTACAACCCCCCATTCTTGCATGCTTGAGCCAATAAGGCTCTTAGATCATGCCTAGAGGAAAACAAGTGAAAGCTACCGTGTAGGGGGACCTTTCGCTAGCCTACTTTGAGATGGTATGGCCTAGGATCCCCTTGTTTATGTAGTGTAGCCTAAAAGCCTTTTATGTGATCATGACCCATTGCATATTACTATTTTGATCATGTCTTGTGTGTTTGGCTTCATTTTTATGCTTATATTCATGTTCTATAATGCTTACATTACTCTTAAACTCCATGTCATTTCCAAGCTCTATATTTCTTTCAAAAATTGTTCCAAGAATTGGCTCTTTAAAGCTTAGGATGAGACCTTATAAATCATGCCTTAGAAAATCCCCTTCTAACCCCTTAACTCTCACCTTGGCATCATGACATTTTAACTTGCATAAGGGTTGCTTTCCAATTCTCTAATTTCCAAGATTTCCATTCTTTTAAGTGTAGTGGTTGGAATGGCCCCATAGAACCCTCTCTTGAGTGATTTTCCTTTTATTTGGCCATAGGAACCCTCTCTTAATGGAATGACCTCCTACAAAAATGGTTTTCAAAACTCTCTTCAAAGATGATTTTCAAAAATGCATTCTCTCCATCTTTGTATTAAAAATGGTGCCTTAAAAAGTTGTCATCACCATGTTGATTTTTGGATCCCTTACACTCTTGTCAAAATTATGGTTATAATGGCCATGAGGAAACCTTCCTTGGAATGATCTCCAATCACCAACCATGTAAACTATACTCTTGACTAGAGTCAAAATTTTCATAGAAATGATATTCAAAAGGGTTGTCAACCAAAGTCCTTTGCATTGCATAAGTTGTTTTTCAAAACCCTTTCCAAAAGTGCATTAAACCAACTTTCAAAACTATTTTTCGATCTAACCTTAAGTTAACTTAACCCTAGTTATCCAACCCCTAGGTTAACTTGGCCCTAGTTGTCCAACCCTAGGTTAACTTGACCCTAGTTATCTAACCCTAGGTTAACTTGACCCTAGTTATCCAACCCTAGGTTAACTTGACCCTAAGTTTCCAACTTAGGTTAACTTGACCCTAGTTATCCAACCCTAGGTTAACTTGACCCTAAGTTTCCAACTTAGGTTAACTTGACCCTAGTTATCCAACTCTAGGTTAACTTGACCCTAGTTCACTAACCCTAGGTTAACTTGACCCTAGTTCACTCACCTTAGATTAACTTAACCCTACTTAGTTAACCCTAAGTCATCCTAACCTTTGGTTAACCCTACCCTAGTTAGTTAATCTTAGGTCACCTTAACCCTAGGCCAACCCAACCTAGGTTAGTATACTTCAAGGTTTCCAACTCTCGAACCATTTTCTAAATGATCACTCAATTTCAAACTATTCTCATAACCCATTTTTCCAAAACCTCCTACTACTCTTGATTTCAAAAAACAACTCCATAAACTCTTCAAATGTTTTTACACTCTATCTTTAAGGCACTTCCAAAAATGTTTTCAAAATGTCACAAATTTAAGGTGTCCCTAGCCCTCTCATGGTTAGGGATTCTAAGGACAAGTGATAAATCAAGAATAATCTCTAAGGTTGTTCATACTAGTATTTCAAACCCTTAGTCATTTCCAAAAACCACTTTCAAAAATTAATTCGTCAAAACATTCTAAAATCATGCCTCCAAGGTTTTCAAAACAAAACTTCAAAAACACTTTCAAGTTCTCTTGAGACATGCTAAAACATTTTTCCAAAACTCCCTCAAGTTGATCCAAAAACATTTTCAAAACATGCCACCATTCAATTTCAAGTTAAAACTTCTAAGACCACAAAGAGTTTTCAACTTCCAAGACCACAAAGAGTCTTCAACTTCCAAAAACCTCAAAGTGTTTTAAACTTTTCTAAAGACCTCCAAGTGTCTTAAGCTTTTCTAAAAACCTCAAAGTGTCTTAAACTTTTCCAAAAACCCTAAAGTACCTTCAAACCTTCCAAAGGCCCTAATGCGCCTATTTTCCATCGGGCTTTTGCCCGAATTACGAATGACCTGATTCTCGCCAAATGAGATACGTAGGCAACCTAAAATGGTGCGGTCATAACTTTTATTTCAACTTCAATCCATTTTTCAAAAATTCCAATCAATTCAAAGTTTTTATTCCAAACTCTTTCAAAACCCCCATTATTTTTAAACTTCTTCCAAAAACTTGCATCATGCATCATCCATCCGAAAAGTGATGACTAAACCCTGTTTTTCTAAAGTGAATATTATGTAGACAATGGTAACCGGTTATTCTAGTGAGTGAACAAAGGGTGATTAGACATGTAGGTACCAAAAGGGCGGGGTAGGGTGATGATCTTAGGATATCTTCCCTACACGTAACCAACCCTCGAACCATAGATTTCTATTTTCAAATGACCAAAATTGAGTTATTTTTCAAAAAGGCTTAAATCTTTTCAAAGGTTGCCAAATAACCTATTTTCTTAAAAACTCTCTCTTGAGGGAGTTTTCAAAACCTTTTCCAAAAAACCCTAAGTTTAATCTTCGGATTAACACTTAGTTTTAGGTGCCCTAACTCACCTTAATCAAGTTAGGTGGCGACTCCTATTTTTCTGAAAAGCCCTTAGTCAAACCAATTTTCAAACTTAGTCGCATTTGTCCTTCTAGGAGGATAAGTTCTAGTGACAAAGTTCCATGTGTTGAGTCAAGGTTGATCCTTGTTGACTCAAGGTTAATTCCCATATTGATTTTGATAATAACTAAACCTTGTGTTATGTTACTACTAATGAATTTACTTAATGTGCAGATTAAAAAAATTCATAACTAAGACTTAAAGTTGAATTTTAAGTTTAATACATGTCAAAGAGAATGCACAACAAGTTCAAGATGCAAGCAATAAATTCAAAGGGCTATGCAATGAACCAAACTGGAAAAAGATGTCTATCTCTACTTCAAGCAAATGTCTTACATTCGAAGAGATTGAAGGTGTTCAATTAAAGCTTCTTTCAAGTGTGCATAGTTTCAATGAAGAATGATTTGCACCAGACTAAAGACTTCATCAGAATTTGCGAAGATCAGTTGAAGAGGTGCAATGCTCAATTGAAGATGTATTGGTTGTTGAAGAATTTGGAAAATACTCAATGGATGATTTCATCTGGTATGCTAAAGACCAATTCAAGACAATGTGATTGAAGTTGCTGAGAAGATGGCTCACAATGAATATCTAATCTCTACATGGAATCCAAGTGAAGTATTCTTCTACAATGTAAAGGATCAATGAAAATTAGATGTGTGAATAGATTTCATCAAGTCTGCAATGGTCTCAGTAAAGTGATCTTTAATGAAGAATGAAGAATTGCTATCAAAGAGAGGAAATCAGAATTGAAGCATTGTGAAGCTTCACACAATTGAGGTAGATTGGCATTAAAGAAGATATCCTTCAATGATAGAAGAAGCTTTGCAAATGAAGAAGAAAAGTTCAGCTTTGATCAAATGAAGCTTTGACTGCTTGAGATTCAAGAAGAAAATCAACATCTAATGACTGATTCAATCCAAATTAAATAGAAGTTAACTCTAATGAGTTAGGAAGATTTGATTGATCATCATACTCCAAAGACATATTCTTTTAAGCTCTTATACCAGTGCTTTGATAAGCTTGATCAATAGAAATCTGAAAACTGAATTCTGGGCAATGAGGGGACTCATGGAAATTAGGAGTCGCCTCCTGATCACAAACGTAAAAGGTCTGAAGACAAATTGGGCAATGATGAGTCGCCTCCTGATCATAGACGCTAAAAGGCCTGAAGACATATTGAACAATGAGGGGACTCATGGAAATAATGTGTCGCCTCTTGATCTCAGAAGCAAAATGTCTGGAGACTAAATAGAAAATGAGTGGACACATTGTAATGAAGTGTCGCCTTATGAAGACAGACGCCAAGGCTTGAAGATAAGATGATCAATGAGCAGACACTTGAACATGAAGTGCCACCTCCTGGTAGCAGAAGCAAAAGGCTTGAAGTTCAAATGATCAATGAGTGGACACCTGAATCAGAAGTGTCGCCTCATGACAGCAGAAGCCTAATATGAAGAAGACAGATGAACAAGGAGTCGCCTCATCAACCTAAAGAGGGGACTCATGAACTCAGTGAACTATATTTGGTAAATGCAGAAGCAGGAAGTGTCGACACCACAAAAAGTGGAACCGACTCCCTCTGTTATAACGGCTATTTTTCTTAACGTTATAACTGACTGGACGCAGATTAATGATACCCAACTACCTCCAACGGATGGAATGAATGCAAGGGTATATATACTAGCCTCCAACTGCATTTATACATAAGAATCAAGAGGAAGAAACAAGAAAAGACAAGAATCACTGATATACACTGAATATTCTTCCTGCCTTCATTTGTGAGCTTTGAATGTAAAATCTACTCTTAGTAGAGAGTGAGTTGTATGTTTTTATACACTTGTAACTGAGAGTTTGAGAGTTCTCTTGTGTAAAGCAAAACTCTTGTAAAGTTTAAGTGGAGCTTGAACAAAACCACTTGGGAATTGAAGAGCTCGATGAGGAGTTCTTGTAGAGTGAGCTGAGCACTTTGTCAATCAGCCGCCCATCTTGTAATAGGTGATTACATAGTGGAAGAAGGTTTCAAGGAGGTCTTGGGGTGAGGACGTAGACCACGGTTTGTGGTTGAACCTCGGTAAATCTGTATCTCTCTTCTATTGCTCTGTTTTCTTTGCTTCTCATGATAACATTGCTTTGCACATAGATTAACTATTGCTATATTGTTTAGATTAATCTTAATTAATCTTAACTTGCACTAATATTCGAAAAACCCAATTCACCCCCTCTCTTGGGTTGCCTATTGGACCAACACCATGCTTTTTGTCTCCAAGCCGAAAGGATCATAGACACCCAAAAACTGGGCGCGACAATTTGAAACAGGTTAAGAAGGAGGATGATATTCCTAATATCACTACTGCTTATAGTATGTCTGAGGTTATGAATAGACTTCAGAATAAACAAGAGAAACCTATTACTTTACAGGATTTAAAAACTGAAATTAATCAGTTAAAAGCAGAGATTAAATCTCTAAAAAATGATAACCTAAGCTTGATTACTAGGGTTAATAATCTAGAACTAGGAAAACGGGTTACTAGTTCGACCGAATCATCTCAATCTTCTCTTCCTCAATATTTGGCCATTTTGAATGAAGTTACTTCGCAAAAATGGTTCATCAAAATTACTTTATTCAGTCATAATGAATTATTGATTGAAAATCTCACTGCTTTGGTTGATAATGGTGCAAATTTAAACTGTGTTCAAGAAGGGTTAATTCCAACCCAATATTTTGAGAAGATAAAGCATTCTTTGACTTCTGCTAGTGGTAATAAATTACAAATACAGTATAAAATTACTGATACTTATATTTGTAATCAAGATGCATGTATTCCATCTACTTTTCTACTTGTAAAAAATTTACAACACCATGTTATTCTTGGTACACCTTTTCTTCATAGTAGTATGCCTATTGAAAAAATTGATTCAACAGATATTTATACAAATTTTAATAATCAACAAATTATTTTTTAGTTTATAACTGATCCTCAAACTAGATATTTAAATGAAATAAAAAATATCTTGTTAGCAAAAGAGAATCAAATGAATTTTCTTAAACAGGAAATTTCTGTTTGGACTATTGCTGAATCCTTAGTTAAACCTAAGATTCAAGATAAAATAAAATTGATTGAAAAACAGTTTCTTAGTGAAATTTGTAACGATCATCCTAATGCTTTTTGGGATAAAAAAAGGCATATTGTCTCTCTTCCTTATGAAAATGATTTTTCAGATCGACAAATACCAACAAGGGCTCGACCTTGTCAAATAAGTCAAGAATATCTTGAACTCTGTAAAAAGGAAATTGCTTCCTTACTTGAGAAAAAAATCATTCGAAAATCCTATTCTCCTTGGAGTTGCACAAGATTTTATGTATACAAAAATGCTAAAATTGAAAGGGGTGTTTCTCGGTTAGTTATCAACTATAAACCTCTTAACAAAGTTTTGAAATGGATTAGGTATCCTATACCCAATAAGAAAGATTTACTTGATCGCCTTCATAAGGCTCTCATATTCTCTAAATTTGATTTAAAATCTGGATATTGGCAAATTCAGATTGCTGAATCTGATCGATATAATACCACATTTACTGTTCCAATAGGGCCTTATAAATGGAATGTTATGCCTTTTGGTTTGAAAAATGCTCATTCTGAATTTCAGAATATTATGAATGATATTTTCATTCCTTACACTGATTTTATTCTTGTATATATTGATAATATTCTTGTCTTTTCCCAGACAATAGATCAACATTTTCGTCATTTAGATATTTTCAACAAAATTATATTGCAAAATGGGTTAGTTATATCTGCTCCTAAAATGAAACTATGTCAAACAACTGTTTGGTTTCTAGGGTATAATATCCATCAAGGACAAATTGTTACTATTACACGTAGTATAGAGTTTGCCTCAAAATTTCCTGATGAAATTTTGGATAAAACTCAATTACAAAGATTTCTAGGAAGTTTAAATTATATTAATCCCTATTATAAAAATCTTGCAAACGATTCTGCAATCTTATGTGTTAGATTAAAGAAAAATTCTTCTCCATAGACACCAGAACATACTCTAGCTGTTCAAAAAATTAAAACTAAAGTTAAAAATCTTCCTTGTTTAACTCTTGCTAATCCTGCATGGATTAAAATTGTGCAAACAAATGCTAGTGATATTGGTTATGGTGGAATTCTTACTCAAGTTATACCTGATACTAAAAAACAAGTCTTAATAAGATATGCTTCAGGAAAATGGAACCTGCACAGTCTAAATATGCTGCTGTTAAGAAAGAATATCTTTCTATTGTTAAATGTATTTTTAAATTTCAAGATGATTTATTAAATCAAAAATTTCTATTAAAAACAGATTATCAAGCTGCAAAATATATTTTCAGCAAAGATGTTAAACATGCTGCATCTAAGCATATAATTGCTAAATGGCAAGCACAACTATCTGTGTTTGATTTTGATATAGATTATATCAAAGGGAAAGATAATTCTCTTCCTGATTTCCTGACTTGTGAATTTTTACAGGAATGAATCCATATGATAGTGGCGAAGAAAGGGGACATAATCCCAACCGAGGTAGAGAAAGGGAAAATACCCCTTCAAAAGGTCGTGAATTTAACTAAGCCTCCTCGTCTGGTACTAAACCAGATAAAGACAAAGTTACAGTTATATCTGTGACTGATCCGCTCTATGCCAAAGTGCAACAACTACTTGCATAAGAAAGCCAAAATACTAGCTCTCAACAAGGTAATATTGATCTTGAAGCATCATATGTTTAAATGGTGGAATCTTCATCTCATTCTTTGGCTCCTATTCAACTTCCTTATACATAACATATTCTGTATCTTGTACCTGTTGATAGACAATGAGAAAATGATCCCTGGTATCTCATGGATAAATATTTTCAAACATTTTCTTATCCGTTTGGAAGTCAAAAATTCTGAATGGATATGCAAAAAATTTTGGAAATTACAGACTCTTGGGACTTTACCAATTTTTACTCTAATATGACTTGTAAAACTGGTCCTATTGGCTTTTCAAAATGTTATATCAAGAAAATTATTTTCCCTCGTGAATGGGGATTACTTTCTCATAATAAGAAACGATTTATTTTGCATGATATTCCTCATACGTGTAATTATTGGGACTATGTCCAAGTTTTACATAGGCTTTTTACTATGAAAACCCAAAAAGAAAACATACTTGGTGGATTAAATTGAATCCACAAATTTATAAAAAAGGCTGACCTCAATGATTTTATGTTTGGTGAAAAAAATTTGAGCCTATTCATACTATTTTACCCAATGTTGTCTAAGAACAATTGGGCAATTGGGCTGCCTATTCGGCCCAAATTAATAAAATGGACCCAACCCATTATATAGATGGATCCAATCTTTTACATTTTTTTACTGAATTCGGAATACCCTGGATCTGGAAATAGACTCTTATAGTAAAAAAAGACCAAGATAACTTTCTTTGTCTTTATTGTCAATTATATGTTGGCTGGTGGAACAAAATGGACAAAGAATTAGACAAGACTGTTGCAGAGATAACTGCTATTGTGAAGGATTATTAACAAAAATTCAAGTTCCAGAGATCTCAATCTTATCCTTCTACATCCAAATTGGAGATAATGAAAAATGCATTAAAAATACAAAATCATCTTATGAAGGATAAAGAATTAATGTATGAATGTTTACGCCAATTAAAAGGAGAATTTTTGGTCACATTCAAATCTGACTCAAATTCAGATGAAGAGATGCAATCCCAATCATCTCATCACACCTGTCTAGCAGGAGAATCCCAAGATCCATATGAGGATGAACAAGACTCAGATCCTACTCCGACCATAGAGGATCTTTTCGATGTCATGCTTGAAATAATGGCTAAGAAAAAATCAAGAAGACCTCACTTTCTGCCTCGTCAAATAAGGATAAGGACGATAAAAAGTAGCCGTCTCATGTGAAGGCATCTCTTTACTTTTCCAGTTGTCGCATTACACGACAAAAATGCATCTTGCCTTTGACGCAAATGGCCAATCGACTCCAACTTATCAGGGACCCACCTCCATTATGCGTCATTGCTTTTATAAAGCATATTTTGACTTTGTATAAAGGTTTTTTTTTTGTCTCTCCGGACTTGTAATTGTAATTTTGGATTCCAGAAAAGTTTCTTTCCTTTGTCTATAAAAGGGACCCTTCACCCTTGTTGAAGGAAACACACATTCTCTCCCTTTCCCTCTCTTGTTAATAAATTTATTCTTATAAAACTTCTCTCTCCCTCTCTCTACTTTCTTTGGTAAGTTTATATTTGTCTTTCCTTGACAGCTTTATTTGTTGTATTGAATATTCCATTCTAATTACAAATAAAAGTTTAATGTAAATTGCTTAGATTTTTCTATTTAATTATCAAAACACTAAGTATTTTAGCTTTAAGCTGCTACCCAAAAAAAAAAAAAGAAGAGAAATTAAAACACAGAATAAGAAAATCAAAACAAAATAATGCAAAACTCATTTACACAAAAATCGGCTATATAAGATAAGAGACTTCAGGATTTAAATAGAAAACTTATTTATTAAATTTTGAACTCAAATAAAAAACTTATCAATCATTTAAAATAGGAAACTTCCTGATTTATTTAAATCTAATCAACATGATGTTATGAATTTTTATTTAAAAAATGTACTTCTAAATTTAACAATTTGAAAATTGGATTTACTTTGTCCATGAAAAAAGTCACACGTAAAGGATTTGAAAGATATTATCATATTGATCTAAAAAATTAATTATTACATTTGAAACAGAACAACCAATAATTACATGACATGTGTATTTTATATTATATAAATTCAAAATTATGAAAAAATTGGGTTAAGAGTTTTGAGCTCAAAGACCCCACAACCTATTGCTGTAATATATAGTATAAATATATAGATTGCACAACAATGGGTGTGTAATTTTTAAAAAATTTGAGTGATTTTAGGAAACATATAATAGTTTGCATTGTAAAAGAAAATTTAGTAAATTATGATATCAGTTGATAGACTTTAGAAATTATAGATCCATCTATACTATATATGCCATTCAATTAGTGATATTTTTTTTGGGTAATTTAAAATTATTCTAAAGTTTTTAGGAGGATTATAATTAAAAAAATTAAAAATTTTGTCATAATTATCAGTGGATAGCATTTATTATAGGTGAAATTTTTAGGAAGGCCTGATTGAATTTTCGAAACCGAATTGATGAGCACGAACAATCTGCAAGAGAATAAGACAATGAGAATATCTCGACCCTCTTTGTGCCGAAGGCACTCTGATAATTAAGTTAGCAAGCTTAACTATAATAAATCGAATAAAATATCGTAGAGCTAGAACTCAAGTGAACGTACCTTACACCTTAATGGTATGGGGTATTTATAATACTCGGAATGCCTTAATCCCATAAGAAATTGTATTCTGTCTCCTTTTAAGAGTCAACCTCTTTCGGATAATTGTTTAGTGTCATAATCTTTTTAAGAATAAACTTGCATATGCTCCACCGACTTGATCTTTATTGAATCTCGGTTAATTTGACCACAATTGGGGCCATAATCTAGATACTGATTAATTTGGGTCTTTCCTAATCTAGATCAACAGTATGTTGCCAGACAGGCACGGTATAATAACTCTAGGCCTCATTATTTTGACCCACATTTATTAATGTAGAATTTATAAACTTAAGAAAAATAATAAAAGATTAGGAAGAATTAATGATATTTTGACAAATATATATTATATACAAACAAAGTGCTAATAATTTAATAACACGGGTTCTTTCTATTTTAGAAGTTTAAATTCTCTTTATGAATAATAAATATTCTTTAAGAAGATTATAAAGAAATTTAAAAATGTTACCATAACTCTCATTAAATAACATTTGTGAAGTATATATATACTAGTGGATTACCCGTGCCTGTGGTACTCTCAAACAAAATATTGTTTGTGCATAATAAAAGCAACAATATATTTATTAAGTGCAATGAATATATCAAATTATAGTACAACTTCACCGAAGGGCAATACCTTCGCTAACTTTATTGCATGTCGTCAATTCTAGCGTCGAAAACGATTTCAGTGTTGGTGTTTGACTAGTGAGAAAATCAATCGAAAAGTTTAAGGAAACAAAATTTCTAGAATCTATAAGGTTTAAAAAGACTCCTAAGAGAGATACAAAAGGATGAAGGGAGTTTTTTAAAGAGAGAGAGAGAGAGAGAGAGAGAGAGAGAGAGAGAGAGAGAGAGAGAGACAAAGAGATATATTTAGAGAGAGAAAGAGAATACTGTGAATATATGAATCGTACTTTGAAAGAGAAAGATTGTTTAAATTTAAAATTTTTTTACTTTCTCAGCTTACATTTTATTTCTCTTTATATGAAGTACCACAAATGTGAAACCCATTAATGGTGATCTTTTTAGGGCAAAAATCAAAAGTGAAGGAGAAATTGTCAAACAATTTTAACCACATATTATTTATAAAAATAAATTACAGTCGTTGGATACAAATGTAACGGAGATATTTTTAAAAAAAATTATATTTTATTATATAGATATATATTAGGGCTGTGGTGGCTCCGGTCATGGGTGGAAAGAAGGGGCAGGGAAAGAACAGGATAAGAAAGGCGGTGTTTTCCTTTGCTTCATATGAGAGAGAGAGGAAGGAAGAAGAGAGATGATGGCTTTTCCTCTCAATGGCTTGGCCCAAAAATTTTTTTTTTTTTTTTTGGAGGGGGGGGGGGGTGGGGGAGGAGGGGGGAAGGCCTTATCTGAGTTTTTAAACATGTAAAATTATCCTTATTTATTTATTTATTATTTTTCATGATACATAGAATTGTCTTATTTATTATTAGCAATGAATTTGTGCTATGCATGGAGTAAAAATAATATATATTAAACATACAAATTTTTGAAAATAAATTATCAATTTATGTATTAATAATATGATTAAACTAAATTATAATATTTAATATAGTATTAAAACAAAAAATTAAAAGTTGATTGTAATAAAAACCCTTAACTTACAATAAGAAAATAAATTTTATTGTGAACGTTCTAAAATTTTTTTTTTTTTTTTTACCTTGTAATCTCGTTAAGGGACTACATTGATCAAGTATATACGTTACACATGTTAGATGATTTTATTTAATTAATACGTTTAATAATGCACATATAGCCACTTAAAACTAATAATTACCTAAAAAAAAGAATTCAAAATTTTAAGTTAGGGAGATTTGATTTACCTAAATTACTTCAATTTCATTAAATATTTACTAATTATGAATAGAAAGTAACTTTTTTTATTTTATGGTTAGATCAATACTATTATGAGATATATAATATTATTATTTAAATATTTAAAAGTTCATCCAACAACAAATTGCTATAATATATAGTATTGATAAATTTGTTCTCTTAAACAAAATTAAAAGAATTTAAATAGAAAATTTTATAGTTTTGAATTAAATGAAGGACTTTATAAAATCATAAGGGAAGAATCTAAGAAAATTTAAAAATAAGAATACTAATATTTGAATTTTATGTAAAACTTTTTAAAATAAGATAGATTTTAGTAAAGTTTTATTAATCATGAAAAAAGTAATTTTTTTTATATTTTATGATTAAACCTACACTATTATAATAGGCTTAATATTAGTAATTTAAATTTTGAAAAACTAATAAAATTATATTGGGTCTTTCAACATTAAAGACCCAACAACATGTTGCTATAGATAGTTAACTATAAATGGACATTATGTTAGTATGAATAGCATAATAATACGTCAAAACTTATTTAAAAAGATAAGTGTTATGTCAATATTACCAAATATCTAATAATTTGATTTTTGAAATAAAAGTATGATAACATCGTATATTTTAACCAATCAAACTGTAACAATGTTATTTTAATATCACCAAAAATTTATTTATTATGGGTATAATGGTCACATACAAAGTTATTTGTTTTTCTTTCTTCCTTTTCCCTCAACAAATCCAAAAAAAAAATAAAAATAAAAAAGAAAACAGAATCCCTAACCTAGCTATCAACTTCCCTCCCCTCCTCGCCTCCATTCTCTCTTCCAAATATAGTATTACTTGTATCATGTTACAACTATAAATTCCGTTTTTTTACCTTACTAGCCCAACAATAGTCGAAGAAGCACCTTATTGACCATCCAGCTGTAATTTCGTTAATTTTATTAATTATTTTGCTCACTTTTTCTTCCTCTTATTACTTTGAGTCTTGTTTTTTTCTTTATTTTTATTTTGTTTTCTTCACAGAGCGTATTACTTTGGGCCATTTTGTTATGCTGTTGGTTTAGTGGCTTTTTAATCCGGCCCAAATGCAATATAATTTGGCTATGCTTTTTTGTTTTTCCTTTTTAATTTATCTTTAGCTAAAGCAAAAAAAAAAAAAAAAAAAAATAAATAAACTTAATTTTTTTACTTATAGGCTTAAAAAAAAGTTAGGTAAAAAAACTGTACTAAACGGACCTTACACTCAGTTAAAGCTCTTTTAGGTTTGGGCCCAAATCAGCCTGAATGTTACTGAGAGTGGGTCATTCAAAAACAACCAGCCCAGGCCCAGTCCACCTATGTGAAAGGGAGGGTAGAATTGTCATTTTGCCTTCTCTGCAGTCAGCTTTCTCACATGCCAATCACCACTTCCCCCTCCGTGTTGAACGTTCTTTTATAACGATCAGAGAGTGAACAAACATACAAGGCGATGGGTCGCACGAGAAAGCTCGGAGAGAACAGAGGCGATTGATTCATCAAACAGCAACAATAATATGAAGCTCATCTTCTCTCTCCTCTTTCTCTCTCTAAAGTTCTTCTCTTTCTTCCACCCCGCCACCGCCAGAGGCGGTGAACGGAGCTCCAACGTCTCAGGTCTTCTTCTCCTCCCTCCGATAATGTTTCTGCTTCTCTCTTGTTTGGAAACTAAGAAAATGCTAGAGATAGGAAGAGGAACAAAAAGATTAACATTCCTTTACGGCTGAGAAAATGTTTAGATGAGAGTTTGTGTATGCATATTTGTTTCAGTTTAGTCTCTTAAAATTTTGGTCAAAACAAACGGGGCTTTGAGGGCAGCTAAGGCAACAGTTGAATTAGCCGTGATAAGTGGGGGCTTTTGTTTTCTAGTGTCTTGTCTTAGTTGACAAAGAATTCAAGATTCAGATATTATCTAAAAATTTTCCAAGGTTTTTCTCAGAATTGTCCGAAAGATTGGTCTATCTAGACTTCTTTATCAAAAAAATTTTAGGTTGAGTTTTTCGTTTTTTAGTGATTTGGAATATTACTTTAGATTTTTATACTTCAGGATGTTCAGTCTTTGTGACTGTTTGAACAAGAATAGCAGTCTTGACTTTGTTTATTGATTTGGTTATTTTGATTTTGTGAATTGCCTTATGTTTGACAGGTTTTATGAATCATGGTTATGTGGGTTGGACAAGACACTTATCCGAGGAAAACCACTTTCAGAAACTGTAATATTGCATCTTCCCATTTTCACTTATTCTTTTATGCTTTTTATTGAATTTTCTTCTGGGCATTAATTACTGAAGATGAGTCAATATCTGTCGCAGTGATAATTTAGCTCAAGGGTATATGACTAATTCTGATCTTGAAATGGCCATTAAGTCTTTTGGTCGGAGATGTGCTAACATATCCAGGATATACAGGTGATTAATGAGAAATACATTTTTGCCTTTCTGTAACTAAATTAGTGTTTTATCAGATTGGGGTATGATTCAAACGGAGTTCTAGAAGCTTGATTTGGTGCTGAGCATGATTTCTTTATTAGTTGCGATTAATCATGATGTTATTAAGATATAGTATTGTTCAGATATGTTGCGTTGTCATTATTCTAACTTATTCTTTGTTTCTCTCGTTGAGGGATCTACAATCAGTATTGGAAAGAGTGTTAGAGGACTTCCACTGGTAATATTTGCTGTAAAGCCAGTTCATGTCTTTATATACTTCTCCATTTTTAGTGGTAATTTAGTGCCTAAAGTGGGTTTTTTGCTTTATCCAATAACAGTGGGTGATGGAAATTTCTGACAAGCCTGGGGAGGAAGAGGCTGAACCTGCTTTCAAGGTAGAGGATCTCCTATGCATGAGCACACCTGATCTGACATTTATAGACCTTGTTTTATACAATTGGTGGTAATTAACCAGACTGAAGTAGTGCATGGAACAACATTAGTTTACATGTTGTAGAATTCAATCATCTAGCACATCTAGATAGTCTGTAACTCAGTAAGAAAAGAAGTTAAGAAAAAAATAATAGGGAAATAGGGTCTCTTCCTGAAAAATTTTGGTTATAAATTGAGGTTGCGGAGGAATTAGAACTTTCCGTTGAAGCCAGCAATATGTATCCTTGACAGCTATGTTGTTGCTAGTGACTTGAAAAACAAAATGTGTTATGCAAACATTTGTGATAATGCGTCAAGAAAATGTAAATGCCAATTATATACCTGTTGTTTTTGTATGATTATCAAGCAACAGCCAATCTTGGGTTAGCAACTTAATGAAGTATACTTTGAATTACAAGTACTTAATCGACCAAGTTGTCAATTTTTCAAGTTTGATCACATCACTTCTATAAAGGGATTTACTGCACGCATTTCAATCTGTACTAATCATTGCTTGATTTTTTTGATATGATCTTGTTTATTTTCTGCCCAGTAGATGCTTCTTTAAATTTGTTTTAGAGTTCCTAATAGAAAGAGTAATTATGGCATAGAAAACAACAGAATAATTATGGAGTTGATTATAGTTTTTTTTTTCCTTTTTATCTTTGATGAACAAAGCAGAGAAAAAATTAAGGGACATATAAATACATATCAACTGGTGAAATCCAAAACAAAATCTAATTTTATGCAAATATCAGCCTAACAAGAATGAGAGAAGGGCATCCTGCAACTTCCGGCTACCTCATCCGTTCAAGTGTATAACCTTTAACCTATCTCCTTTACCTATATTTTGTTGATTATGAAACCTAGTGATGCCAAATGGTCAGCATTTGGCATCACTTCCTTATAAATATATTTTAGCTGTTTCTGTAGGCACTGTTACATACCTTTCCCAACCTAGATGTATTTGATCTAGCAACTACAGTTAATCTACTTGGAGTGCTTGGGAAACGGTAGAGGCAAATTGCATGTGTTAGCATGCGCTTGATATGCAATGAGAGTTCCTAGGCATTTTGAGTTTTCTTACTCACAATTTATTGTTATTATTTCTGGTTGTTTGCTAAGATCCTTGTGGCCCAGGACACGAACTTTGTTCGGTAGTTTTGTATTTACTTCTTACTTTTATTGAAGCATAGCCAACTGAATTCTCTCTATCTCTCTCTCTCCCTCTCTCTCTCTCTCTCTATACATGCAAACACATAGAGATATAAGCATGTCTATGCATCTATCTATGCATCTATCTATATATCTATCTATGTTAGTGCTGTCACTGCTCCCCCTCCCCCACCCAACAAAACAACAAAAAAAGGAAAAAAGAAAAGGATGTTACCAATACCTTGTGGTACCTTTAGACTGTAGTTTGATGGTTGCCCTGATACACTATATCTTGTTATCTTTAACTTTGCAAAAGACATGACATTGGTGAATATGGAATAATTAGTGGGAATCTAAATCTGTTGTCAATTTATACCAAAACAGGATGCTTTTTATATGACTTGGGATTCTGATTTGTCATTCTATCAGGACAGGGCCACCATTGATAGCATTTATAGTTTTGTGTTATTGCCGTGTGTAAATGATGATTTTTTAAGCAATTGCATTTTGAGACCCATATGTGCTATGATTATTTTAGTGACTGATTTACTGGATAGCCTGGAACTTGCAGTTCGTTGGAAATGTGCATGGGGATGAACCTGTAGGCCGTGAGCTTCTGTTACTTCTAGCAAATTGGTTGTGTGATCATTATATGAAGGATCCCTTGGTAATCTTAGCTTGCCTTTGCTCTTCGTTGTTTCTTCTAGATTCTTACTGTATTTCTTTGGGCAGAGATTCTTTCTTTTCTTTGTTCTTTGGCATTTAATTATCTTTCGGCAGATACAAAGTTGTCTGTTACTAAACTCACTTTTATCTTAGTTGTTTGCGTATGCATACTCGGGCAACTGAAGTGCAATATTTGGTTCTTTTTCATATGCTGATATATTGTGTTAATTAATGAAACTAGCTTTAGTTGCCCATCATGCTTGTGATTCTCATAAACTTTTAGTTGTCTTGTTCCATTGCAGTATTCTTCTGTCAAACAGAGCCTACTTAAGGAGTAATAGGGACCTTGCTATGTACTTTACCAACAAATGTCTGTGGATCATGGACTATGTACTTTGGATGATCTGTTATGCTATCCTAGCTGCCCACTCGATTCTTTTGTTTGGACAGAACCTACTTATAGTCTACAATTGGCAGTTTATGTTATGGGCACTTTTTTTCTCTAGTAATGGTTCAAAGCCACAAATAATTTTATATATCCACAATTCAGGATGTCTCACTTGAATGTCTAACTTACGCTGAACTGGCTTGGTCATTACAGGCGACGCTGATAATCAATAATGTTCACCTTCATATACTTCCGTCATTGAATCCTGATGGATTTTCCCAGAGGACGCGTGGTAATGCAAATAACATTGATCTAAATCGTGATTTTCCGGACCAGGTATTTGATTTGCTGCATTGGTTCTCTTATGTCAACATCAATATCCAATCCAAATAGATCCATAAAATTCTGGGAGAGTGGATTCTTGGGAACCTTCTTTAGATTAATTTTTCTTTGTCTAGTGAATTTGGAATTTAAATACTACATTGGAAGGTACATTAATCTTTTCCCGAACATTATCCAAAAATGCAAGTTTCAAGAAGCTACATAAGGATGAATAATTTTCCAAAGTTATTCTGGAGTCCATTGTTTGTCACCTTATTTTAGCTCAATTGGCATCATAGAATATCGCTTCCATAAGGCTAACTTACTAAGGTTTACTTTATACGCAAACATAGCATTTTAGTCGGACAAAACAAGTAAGGGAGGTTAAGTTGCTGTTACATCCCTTGAAGTTCTAGGTAACTAAGGATCTGTGCCTTTCAAAAATTACATTGATCTCCCCTTAGGTCTTCTGAAGTTACAGACTTGCCCCTTTTCAAACACCACAAAAATTTTGCTTGAAATGACACTTAGAAATTAGAACTTCACTAGACCTGTCAAACTTTTCAAAGAGAGCCCAAGGTGGGTAAATAAAATTATCAAAAACCTCAGGGATGGAAATGTAATTTCCAAGAAATATAAATTATATAATTGGCACATTTTCTTAATGGATCTGTGGTGTTTTTGTTGTTAGCATCCTATTACTTGTATAAGGACTGTTAAAAGAAGATTACATTCCTGTTCCAAGAACTTTATGAATTAGTTTTGTACAATTATTTTCTAGGTTTGGGATTAATTTTTAATTCAATAGTGTGGTGGACCAGTGGGGCTATACTTATATTTCAGGTTTTCTTCCTTTTCTTTTTCTTCAAGTAAAGTGATGAATGGAAAAGTGGAAGTTGTTAGAGTTGATAAGTTCTTTTGACTACTTACCTGTTTGTTAACACTTTTTGTTTTTGTTTTGGAAATTTTTTCAAATAAAATGTAAATCAGTGTTTGGTAACTGTTTTCAAAATTTTTGAAAACAAAAAACTAAAACTTGGAACAAATTTGAAAATACAAAAAAATTTTTTTTTGTTTGTTTTTCTTTCAAGTCTGCCCCCTTCTCCTCCACCACCCATTACCACCACCCACCACCCACCCACCACCACCACCACCACCACCACCACCACCGCTGACGCCCACTGATATTATATGAATATTTTTAATGTGAAATTAATAAAAGTTAAAGTAACAAATTTGGGATTACCAAATATGTTTTCTATATTTTTTTTTTCCATAGAAAACAAAAATAAAGCGCAAAAAACTAACAATACAAACCGACAACAAAAAATAAAAACTGACATTGTTACCAAACGACTTTTTGTTTGTTTAAAACAATTTGTAATCTGACCTGGGAAAGATATCTGTTAAAGTCCATAGTTTCTCTTGAAAAGTTAACTTCTAGTTGAAACCAATTTGGAAATTTATTTTTAGTTTGTAACTATTCCTGTTAAAAATATTGAAATTGTTGATATCAATATTGAATATATATTTCCAAAGCAATATCTTAAATTGCAGGAACAAAGCATGCATCTTTCCATGTGATCTGAACATTGCAGACCCACTTTCTATTGGCACAGTGGATTTAATATGCTTCTCCATAAAATGATTTATTGTGTGCAGTTTGAATACAATATTGGTCAAATCTTGAACCAATCAAGCTGAATCCTATGACTAAATCAATTTCTTACTACAAATGGGTTGTATACTTTCTGTTGCCATTCTTTTTCTCCCTGTGGACAAGATTATTGCTGTTTTATTTGGATTGCTTTTTATTTTCCTGCTTTCTTTGTAACTAATTTTATTGATTGACACGAAATGACATAGTTCTTTCCTATGAATGATGATGTGGATGCACGTCAACCTGAAACAAAAGCAATTATGAGTTGGTTGGAAGAGAGACGTTTCACAGCATCTGCTAGTCTGCATGGGGTAATATTTCATAATTCCTCTAGCCATGAAGCTTAATCAGTGTATAGATGCCATTTCTAGGCTCCTTACTTTGATGCCATTTCATTATGTGTCCTTTTCATCTCTTACTAGTGGACCTTTTAGCTGGAAAAAAGTAAAATTTGTACCATAATCACCCTAAAATCTTGCTTTCTTCTGAACCTTGTTTTGGAGATTGACTTGAAGCCTCTTTTATAGGTTTCTAGGAAACTGCCACCATTACATGTTTCTACCAGCATAAAAGTTTAAATAAGCATAATGCCCTTCCGTTAGGACTTCCATTAGGATATTTTATTAAGCTTCTCATCATTTTGATAAATCTCCTTGAAATTTAGATTCTTCCATGGCCATACTTTTTCTGAAGCTTTCTCCCTCTCCTGACACATTTTCTAATAACATTTCTCTTTTATTTTCTGATCTCATTTCTATATTCGATGGATACCATATCTTTTTATTAACTTATGCTCCCCTACCATTTCCTATCGATATGCCCATGCCTCTGAAAACTAGGTTTAAACAACTTAGTCCATAGTTCCTTATTGAGAAACATTTTATTTTGTCTGTCGAAGTAACTTTTGAAAATAGCTAATATTCTTTTATATAATTTTGAGAATCTTATGTGCAATTTTAGTTGTTTGCATTTCGACTTACGGGAAAAACCTCTTTTGATAAGAGAGATTTTTTTTTTATTATTGAGTATAAGAGATTTTTTTTCTGATGTGTAAGAGTTTTTTTCCTGTAGACAACAAGGTAGTAAAATGATTATAGAAAGAGTTGGATCTTTCATTTGAAGGAGAAGAATATGGTATGTTATAAAGTTGATAGAAGAAAAAGGAGAAGAAATGATAATGAACTCTTCATCACAACATTTTATAATTGTGGTCTAAAAATTTTCATTCTTCTCGGTCAAGATACTAAACTTGTATTTTTGTCCTGTTTAAAGAAGTGAACTCTTCGTTCAACATCTGCTCGTTCTTTTCTTTTACAGTTACTGGGCTAGATGTTGTAGAATATTGTGCCTAAAAATGATTGTACGCTTTTTTGGCCAAAAAAACAGCTTGCAAATTTTTTTTTGCCTTTTTTAGCTAAAAAAAGGTGGAAAAGCAAAAAGAAGTGCAACCAAACGCCCCTTTGCCTTTTTGCTTAAAAAAAGCAAAACGCCAAAAACAAAAGCTTTACAAAACGGAGCCCAACATTTGTATTTTAGTTCTAGTTTATAAACATATGGATAACTGATCATAGAGAAATGAAGTCCATGTCTCTTCTTGTTCACAGGGAGCACTTGTTGCTAATTATCCATGGGATGGAACTCAGGACAAAGGGTAAGATTTTTGACATTCATCATTCATCTTTAATCTGTCAAAAGATTTGTAAGTTGAGATGTTACCTCTGTTTTCAGTGATTTGTGCTCAAACCTTCTAGTTCTATGCTAGTCCAGTCCTTGCCTGTTATAATTTCAAAATCCTGAAGATTAGGGAATTCTAAAGTAAACATACCACTACCAACCTCTACGCCTGACATTGTCGAGCCAGCTATTCTTTTCATATCAATTTCTCTGGAATGTTTTGATTTGACAGGTGAAAATTCCATTGTATGGGTTGGTCATTAGTGATTGTGGTATGATTGGAGTGTGTCCCAAGTTTCATATTAGGTGTTAAATTGGGCTGGTACTTGTCAAAAGAAAAAAAAGGTGTTACATGGGCAGTTTTTGAGCCAAAATTTTGATTCAATTTAGTTGGGTGTGGCTATTATTTGATTTTCCACAATGATGGCACGTAGGAGTTGACCATGTTTATTTTCAAAAAGATTGGTAGTCTTTGAATGTCATTTCTACTGCCTATAGAATCTTGGGCATTGTTGACATTACAAAGAAGGCATTAAACAGTATTAACTTCTAAGTGCTGTCATGTGACTACATAAATGACTGGTATCTCTTTGCTTCATGAACACTTCTAGGTTGTTCGAAGTATGTTATTGTAACGCTCTCTGTGGGTTGCTGAAGTAACTTTTTGATCTTGTCTTTCCATGTGGATTGAATTTCAGGAGAAATTACTATGCATGTCCTGATGATGACGCTTTCAGGTTCTTGGCAAGTGTATACAGTCGTTCCCATTACAATATGTCTCAGAGCGAGGAATTTAAAGAAGGAATTACAAATGGAGCATCTTGGTATGAGAATTAAAAGTAAATCCCATGAAGTTCGTACATAGAAGATATGCTTTGTATAAAGGAAGTTTCAAGGCTTTCTTCTGCACTTTGTAAATTTCCAGATCATTAAGAACACTAGTTTTCTTTCATTTTCTTCTTATTTTGTGTCTGCGGCTGCAGGTATCCAATATATGGTGGCATGCAAGATTGGAATTATATATATGGTGGCTGTTTTGAATTGACCCTGGAGATTTCTGACAACAAATGGCCTGTTGCCAGTGAGGTCAGCTCTCAGTTGGGGGTTATCTTTGCCACACTAGTTTGTCCTATTATGACTGTTGGGACTTGCATGACATTATATATATTTGATAGGTAAAATATATTATGTAAAAGTCCTTGATATCACTGGAATATATATATATATATATATTTTTTTTTGATAAATAAAAGTAATGTATTAAAGTGACTGCCAAAAGGGGCCAAATCCCGTGCAAGAGCAAAACAAATGAGTAAAAATGAAAATATTAATCTGGTCATTTTAATCAACAAGTGTTCCTCTTACTTCAGATCACTTGAATGGAGTGCAACCAAAGTGGGACTTTTATAATTGAAGTCATATCATAGAGATGATCTTGACAGTGAATTTTTTATGATGGGCAGGGGAAAAAGAAGAGGGGGGAATTACAGGATGGGACTTGTTTTCAATGTTTTATGAACTTGTGTAGGGTCATTTTGAGTATAGTTTGGATTTAGTTGATGGTTTAGAATGCTGCTGGACAGACTCATCAGCGTTTTTGTGGGTATTTTGATAATATTATAAATGGTTGGAAATAAGTTGTAGGGAGTTGCTCATGGGTTGTATTATAGGCCCAATAGTGTTATGGGGTCTTAGATAGATTTTTTATTATGTCTAGGATATTCTTGTTTTGTAAAAATTTCTTAGTTTCCTAAGTTTAGAGTCCTAACCCAAGTAAAATTAGGAGAATCAACAGCCTATGTTTGATTGTGAGTTGAGTTCATGAGAAATTGAGATTGTGTTTGTGTCATTTTGGTAACCCTTACGATGGTGAAGTGCCTCTTTCCTCCTCCTTTGTACAAATAATCCGCTATTAAAATACTAAATTCTCACTGTTTGGGCCCTCAAATAGCCTATGTTTTGAAAATCCAGTGAGCTGTCACTTTTGAAAATCAAATCAATATGTTAAATAGCCTCTGTTATTAATATCCAATAGGGCCTTGATGTATCTGTTTTATTATATGTTCAAAGATACTGTACAGTTTTCATGATGTTTTGCAATTTTTTAAGTTGGCAATGATATTTTATCAATATAGTCATTGAGTTATCCATCTATTTTAATATTGCCATATATCCTTTTTGTTAAAATTTAAACATTGATTGGATCAACATGTCATGTGAATTTCATGACCTACGTGCTGGAAATGACATACCAATGAAATACGAGGTATTGGAGAGAGTATGTATTTATTCTTGAAAGGACCATCTCTCATCTGCAGTCCATTTTTGACTTATGTCCCTCTCCGCCTTAAAGTGCTTTTCTGTTCCTCTTCAAGGTCATTCCTTTACTAATCGGCAGTAAGAAAAGAAATGTTTGCTCACTTTACTTGCAGGGGTCTTAGAGACAAGGAAAACATGATTTTGTGGGCTTGGACAAAGCATACGACAAAGCCTTGGAGCCAAGATAGGGATGCTGTAGAAAATGAAAAGCGTTTTCTAGTAGGCACAACGACATGATTATGAATGTGGATGATGGAGTTGTGAGCCCAACTACAGTCAGGCAATCAAAAAGATGGAGCAGTAGCTTTGTAATACTTTGTGAACTTATGAAGGGTCAAATAAGATGTGGTGTTTTTGCCAAAACTATGGATAAATGGGTTGGACATGTACAAGACGGGAATCACTAGTGTATGTTTTTTGTTTTTAGGAGAAAATTTTAATCACTAGGAATGGGAATTGTGTATTATGGAGACAAGCTACAAAATAATAAGGGTTTGAAATACATATGACTAGGATTCACTATACTGAATTTCAACTTTAGCTGGGAAAGCATAAAAGATGATAGGTTAGAAAAATCCAGAGGTCAGACTTTAGGATCTAGTGGAGTGTTTCTGGCATTTAAGGGTAATTTCAATAAAATAATTTAGAGACCAGCCATATTTATGCTGTTCTGTGAGATAGTTGCACAATCAGCAACGCATTGTTGGGCTAACTGTTTGGCAGCTAGGAACAATACAAAAGCCATCACCCAGTGTTTGTCCTGTGGGGTGCTAAGAAGGGTGGACTGGATATAGTAGACGTAACCTTTGGCATTATTCACAAAGTGGCTGTGCTTTGACTTATACAATTGTTCACAGTTGATACCTGAGCATTGACGATTGGACCAAGCAATAGCCTTTTGCTGTTACGAAACATCATATGGGTAAATTGAGTGTCTCTGAATTGTGGATCTAGGATTGGTGTTGCAAGAGAAGGAAGGTCAATATTATGGACACATTTGGGAAGTTGAACGCTGCTTCTATAGCTGATGAAATGATAGGAAGTTAGTTGAGATGGTTTGGTCATGTGAAATAAAGAATTCTAACTTGTCAAAAAGTGAAATTGTCTCAATTGAGATTGCAAGCATGAGGGAAGACAAGCAGGACATGGGACTATGGCCTGAAATCAATGAGGAATGATGAGGTAGGTTGTACCTTAAACATGTACTGGATGGAGCATAGTGGTGAAATAGGGCATTTGTAGCAGGCTCCCCCTAGACGAGTATTTGAGTAAGTGGATATGGGATGGAATTAGACATCTACGACATTTGAACAATGTAGAGTCTTTTTGGTCCCTCTCTCTCTCTCTCTCTCTCTCGCGTCTTTGTATTTGTAGCATGCCCAAAATTCTTCCGATTTAGTACTTATTTTATGATTTGTGAATAATATCCCTACTAGTAAAAAGGTTATCAATTTGAGTTGCATATAAGATACCTAGTAAAACTTGACCATGTCAATTCTGCCCACTTCGTGCTTTGTTTGATCCATTGTAGCTTATTTCCTAGCAGGTTACTCGAAAATTGTGTCAACCTGGTCCTGAATTTGGCCAATGAGTCAATGACCATAATTCTGAAACTCATGAGTCATCACCATAATTCTGGTCCTCTTCTGCTGGTACCTACCTTTTCAGTGTATTTATCTATTTCTGTTCTTCATTTTTTTTTTGGTGGTGGTGGGGGTGGGGGTGAGTGGAGGTGAGAACTTATTAGGTTTATCGTGGTCGTAGTTGGCAGTTTTGTCCTATCAGAAACACACAAATGAGTCCACTGTTGCAGATTTAGGTTCATACCTGGTCCCAGCCTACAAATTAGCATTATTCTAATCAATTGCTTTGGTCCACACCCAATCTCAGCTGACACTTCTGCAACCCTAACTAAAGTTCACGTTGGTCAGGAAACTGTAGAATTACCTAATTTAGAGTTGTAAGAATGAGTTGGAATCCTTATTTTAGAAATTTCTCTTAGTGTCAACATGCATGTTCTTATTTCTTAGTGTTTCTTTTTGTTTTTGATAAATAATATGCACATTCTTATTATTTATAGTAATATTTTGACATGTCCACACATATAGACATATATATTTCCAAATATCTGAAATTGTGTTATCTTAGTGGTTTAAGTCTCCATGAGCACAGGAGACCTACGTAGGTTTTCTTTTGGTCCTTTAGATATGCATTCCATTAGATTAAATGATCTCTAGAGAAGCGAGATGATTGATGACTTCAATATTTTATTTCTTGCTTTACACTTATCCATTCCCTTGTTTATTTTTATTTTTCCTATTTTTCTAGGCCATGCTTCATTCTTTTTTGCTCTTCTTTATATAATTTCTAAATGTGCAGCTCCCTATTCTATGGGAATTCAACAGAATGAGTATGCTAAACCTTATCGCAAGTCTTGTTAAGGTAAGCTGTGGATTGCTTGTTTATGTGGCATACATGTAGATTTAAGATAGTTAAAATGATTTCTTCTTCCATCTGCCATTACTTTGTAGACTCGGTTTCTTTATTCAAGCTGTTGGTCTTGTTTATCAGGAAACAAGAGATTGGAACCTTGTGATTTCAATATGTGTATAGCTAAACTTTCGATCTACTGTTTGTGCATCATATGTTACCCTTTTTGTTCTATTTTTCAAGGGCCGGTAAGATAGTTGCACATGAGCATGTGATGGTGTCATCTACAAGGGTTCTGTGATCCGACTCATGTTCTTACGATGTTTAGTTCTTAATAATTGAGATATGCAGTTGATAGCATTGCGATATGGCAGAAAAGGTGTGGTTAATAATTGGGCAATGATTTTGCTCTGATTTTTGTTGCAAATACTTGTCAAAAGCAAAAAAGTTAGGATTGCAAAATTTCGTTTTCAGTATTGGCTTATGTCAGTCCAGGATATAATTAACAAACAGGAAAAAAGATCAGTAAGCGGATTGAGAGAGAGAGAGAGAGAGTACAAGCTGTTTGCTAAGAGATGCAGTCTTCTGTTTTGAATATTCTTTAAGAAGATGGCTTACTAATTACAGTACAAGCTGTTTGCTAAGAAATGCAGTCTTCTGTTTTGAATATTCTTTAAGAAGATGGCTTACTAATTACAAAAAAAGAAAAGAAAAGAAAAGAAAAAAATAGAAAAAGAAATGCAGTCTTCTGGCAGTTCAGCATGGTTTCCACTGCTCTGCTGCTGTCCAAAAACTTAGTTTTGATGATTTTACTCTGGTTTATTTTGAGACAGCAAGGATGTTTTTGCTCTTGGATATGAAAATGAACCTCTATGCTAGACATCTCAGTATATTCTACCTGAGTTACCTTGTACATCGAGCAGGCCACCTTGCTTGTATAACTGCTTGGTCAGATAGGATGAAGTTATTAATTTGTAGCACGTGCATTCCAAAATCCATTTGTTTCGTTCTCTTCACAGATGATAGAGTAGAAAACTTAACCATAAAGTCCCCTACTTAGACCAGAGGCTGTAAAGGCCTCCAATTAAATTAGAGGCTCTTCGTGTATAAGAAATCGACCATTTCAAAAGGAGGTGTTTGTTCTTTTAAAGTTTAGTCCACACGACTAAAACTACATAAATACTATTGTGCTTGGTTGTAAAGCAGCCGTTTGAAGTAGTGGTTTTATCTTTGTTTTTAAGAATATAATGCCTTCATTTCAAGTGAAGCTTTCATTTAGTTGGACATAAAAGTACCCACTTCAAATGGATTTATTGTTGATTTCAACAATAAATATAGATAGGAAAAACATGTGGGCTTTATGATTAATGCTTCATTGGTTATCTTTCTTATGTGGCAAGTGATGTGACAATAAAAAATAAAAAAAAGAAAAAACTCTAGATTAGGATCTGGATTAGGATAAATGTACTGTAGGAATATTTTGGAAACGAACATTATTGTGGTAAAAACCACTGTGTTCACAAGTGACAGATTGGAGTTTAGAGATCTTGATGCGGAGATCTCCGACTTGGTTGTCCAACTTCCTTGGAGGAAATTCTTCATTGTAATGCGTTAAGCTAGTGAAAGGATTAGCGTATTTCTGAGAGTACAGAAAATTCATGGCTATATAAGTGAAGCAATTTCAAAAAATATAATGGGAAAGTAAGTTAAAAAAATAGAGATGAGAAATTTGAGAATTTAGTTTTGAGATGGTGGAAATTTGTGACAACTTGACAGCTTTTCCATCATTTATTGTGAAAATAACTTCCAAGTAATAAAATAAAATTGTTGCAACTCCACCTTGGGGAAGAGCACAATCAAATACATTTCATTTATCTATTAAGCATGTTTCTGAAGAGTTGGATTTCACATGGATTATCAAACATTCATTTCTTTGAATTTATAATTATGTAGACCGGAGTACATGGAAGGATCTTTTCATCAGATTGTGGAGGACCATTGCCTGCCTCTATTGTAGTCAAGGGAATAAATTACACGGTATGATAATCTTTTCTTCTTTTTGTGTAAATTTGTTATGCTACACATATCAAAAGAAAAGGCTAAAGTATAAACTTGTCACGTTATGACACACACATGGCATGTAACTTACAAACACATTGCTTTTGAAGTCTTGAAATATGAGTTGATGCATGCGTTTGTATACTGGAATGGGACCTTTGCAGAAGCATTTATAATCTCTTAGAAGTTGCAGCAAACTGTCATGGCTTTCAACCCTGTAGCTTGCAAATTCTATGATGTTTGTGGTTTGATTGTGTTTGGTTAGGTTTGAAGGGATGTGAAATCTGTAGACTCTGAAATTTGTAAGTAGGCGCTTGCATGAAATTTTTAATTCTAGCAC
Organism: Euryodendron excelsum; assembly: GCA_033060915.1. Classification (NCBI taxonomy): domain Eukaryota; kingdom Viridiplantae; phylum Streptophyta; class Magnoliopsida; order Ericales; family Pentaphylacaceae; genus Euryodendron; species Euryodendron excelsum. Next base: position 11,883,009 of record CM065389.1, on the reverse strand, counting down.
TGGGTTCATGTCTGGACAGCACTGATAAGTCTTATTTTTCTTCTTGTGGTGGTTGTAAGTTTCTGCAATAGTTAATGTATATTCATTACTTATTCCATGCACCACTAGTCCGTGTTTGAATATCTCCCCAATGATGAGAAAATTGGCTTTATGGCCAGGTGAATTTGTATCTTGATATACCTCATCAAGAACCTATCATAGTTTGTGTTACACATACTAAATGGTAACCTATGCATATGAAGACCGTCTCCATACCCAGCATTTCCTTCCCTCCAGCTCAACTCCTTACCTCTCTATGTAACCGGGATACATGGATATGCACGAACGCCAATGCAACTTCTGGCAAATAGTTCTTTATTCTAACTAGTTTTCTGTTGTTGCTAGAAGTGGTGAACTGGATAGAGACCTTACCTTTGGCATGGTCTGCATGCAATGGCTGCTCCCAATATGTCTGTATGAGCATAATCATTATATATATATGTATATATGTATTTGATAGGTATTAGCCGTATTATTATTACTATATGTTGATGTGCATGTATATTATACCTGTCTCTCATGACAATGATTTGGTTCTGTTTGCTATTGCAGTGACAAAGCAATGATCCCCACCTTCTTTTCCTCTTCCAGAAAAGCTACAGAAAAAGAATAACATTTTCTTTCATGCACTTACAGCATTTTTTTATCCTTATATGACAAATAAGTTGCACACACATTCATATTCTCTCATACCTTGTTTTATCCATCAATGCTGATACGTATATTAAAGTGAAAATCTCAAGCGTGCTTGAAGTTCTTAAAGAAGAAATGTTCTTGGGGATTGAGTCATACCGCATACGATAGATTGGGTAAAGAAGGGAACCAGTTCTTGGCATATGATCACTTGATTAGGCAAAAGGGATGTGTCTGCTGCCATGCATTTTTCCTTCTCTTGTATATTGTGATCAGGCAACGGCAAGGCAGAAATCTAGGCTAGGAGGAAGCTCCCCGTTTAGGAGTCACTATTACTCTTTATTTTGGACTCTTGGTTGCTTTTGCGTATGTATGTGATTCTTGTCAAGTTTGTTTTTCTCTCATTGTTGGACGTCTTATTCCACTTTTGCATGATTACTTTATCTATAATGAAATTTGTAGTTTGTTGTTTACTTGCTCAAAACAAATTCAATTGTTGTTTCCTCTAAAAAAAAGAAAAAGAAAATCTAGAGATATAGATGAATATCCAAATCTACTTTCATATGTTTTTTGTTGAATCCATGGGTTGGTGTGTTGCTAAAAGCCAATGATAAGAAGCACTGGTGCTTTATCTATTGCATCTTTGTATTTATACTTCCTTTGATATCTCCTAAACTTTTCGTTGACAGATTAAAGCTAGCCAAGCATTTGCCGATTTCCATCGCCTGCTTGCACCAGGAGGACGATATGAAGGTAGCTTATATATCTCTTTGGGTCACAACTTCTTTGTTTCAAAGTTATGAGTTCTTCCATTATTGCCTTCTCTGCATTTCTAAGGAATTTTTTATACTTTCTGGCTGTCTCCTAGTGTCTCAGGATTTTGAGTTGTACAACTTGCTACATCTATGTATACCTTAATAGATCATAGCACCCTCTGGCAGACTAATCAGTACTGGTGAACCATATGTTTTGTTGTCTTCATCATGTGAAGATTTGGTGAAGAAAGGTTTTATTTGTTGTAAGATGTTGATGGCTGGAGCCATCAAATGTGAGGATGAATTTGGTGGAGAGATTCGGGGAAAGGGAGAAATACTATTGAGAAGTCCAATCAAAAGGAGCTCAAGAGAAGGAGATGATTATGAGTGAACACTACTTTAGGGATTTCCTTGGGACAGAAAATTGCCATACAATGAAAAGAAAAAGGATAAAAAGTGCTCAGCAACTAGTTTTTCTTGACCTCAAATGGGGAATTTATGGACTTACTGTTAGATGGTTTGATATTTATGATTGGGCCCATTTCCTAATTACTTCAATTTGTAGATGAGTTGGTTTTTAACATGGTATCAAAGCTTTGGCTATGGTTTTGACTTGAAGTCTCTTTGCTTGCATTTATTTCGCCCATTTGGTCTAGTTGTTTGTTTGGACTCTTTTTAGATGAGTTGGTTGTTGACATGGTATCAGAGCTTTTGGTTATGGGAGGTCTCTTTGTTTAAAATCTTTCTGTTTGCAATTTGTTTCCCCTGTTCTATCTGGTTGTTTGTTTGTTTGTTTGTCAATGGGAGCAAGGAGATGTTAGATAACTTGATATACATTCTTGGGCTAATTTCCTAATAACTTAATCTTTGAGATGAATTGATCGTTGACACTCAGGTAGCAATTGATTACATTTGGTGAAAAGTCATGTGGAACATACTCATAGTTCCACATATGCAACTGTTGTTGTCATTACTTGCATGATGTTATATGTACAATACAATGCAATTTGTAGGACAGTTTGATATGTAGTTTGTCTGGATTGGATATATGATACATGAAACGTTGCATGGGACATATGTATCCTGTATCCTACCTAGAGTAAATGTAGGTACATCGATGAAATGCAAAAAATTTAAATTTTGTTTTTTTGGTGCATCGGAGGGCTAAAGCCCTGGGGTGGGGAGGGTGACTTGAACTCATGCCCTCAGTCATGGGTGGAGGCTGCCACTACCACTGGGCTAACCCCCGTTCTCAGATGTAAAATATTAATGCGTACTCTGGTTAATTTCCTTATTTTTCTGGTCAATCAATTCTAAGTTTCTTACTTGGGAAAAAAAAAAGTCCTTATCTCCAACTTTACGAAATTATTGAGTTATTGTGTGAATGCAGTGCAATGTCATATTAGTTTTCAGTTGTGACATGTGAAATGAGCATTTTACTCATAATTTTCATGTGAAAAGATATTATTACTTGTTTATCTCATTATTGATATCTTTTTACATATTTGTTCAATAAAAAGAAATAATCTCCATTCCTCTGTCCATTGCCAAGAGACTTGAGAAGCTGCAAAGGGATATTTTAGGGGGTGGTATAGGAGAGGAATTCAAATAACACTTGGTGGATTGGGACACTGTTTGCACTCCTTTAAGTGAGGGTGGCCTGGGCATCAGAAGAATTGGTTTATTCAACACAGTGCTATTGGGAAAGTGGTTATGGAGATTTGCGTGTGAGAGAGACAGGTACGGGAGGAAAGTGGTAAGAGTCAAATATGGGTGTTCTTGGGGTGATTGGGCGACACATGAGGTGTCTATTTCACATGGCAAAGGGTTGTGGAAAAGTATCCGTATGGTGTGGGAGGTGTTTGTGAACCAGGTGGGCATGAAGGTGGGTAGTGGGTCTAGAATCAAGTTCTGGAGGTATAGATGCTGTGGGAACATAAGGCTGGAGGAGGCCTTTTAAGCTATGTTTGCTTTAGCTATGGATTAAGATGCCTTGGTGGAGGAGTGTCTTCATTATAGTAATGGCCAGTTGTCTTGGGACTTGCCTATGAGAAGAAACCTCCTAGATTGGGAGGCGGGGGAATACGAGGAGATGATGGAGATGACCTACTCAACGAGTAACATTGGAAGTGGGCAGGATGCTTTGAGATGGTTAGCCTAAAAAAAAGGAAATTTCAGTGTGAAGTCTGTTTACAACTTGTTAGTGGGTCACAGAGGGGCAAATGGGTTGTGGAAGAAGATTTGGTCTTTTGGTGCTCTTTTGAAGGTGGCATTTTTTGTTTGGTGCGCAGCTCGAGAGAAGATCCTTACCATGGACAACTTGATTAGTAGGGGTCAAACAATTATTAACCAGTGCTGTTTATGCAAGAGAGATGGAGAATCGATCTCTCATATTTTTCTACATTGTTTGTAAAGGAGTTTTGAGATCTCATTCTTTTTATTTTTGGTATGTCCTGGGTCTTTCCGGAAGTGGTGGCAAAGACGTGACTTAGCTGGTGGGCTGGGAGAGTGGGCAGAAGGAGGATGAGAGCATGGGTCTTGGATCCTCTTGGCTTGATGTGGCTGATCTGGGGTGAAAGAAACAGGAGATCTTTTGAAAGGGTGGAACAGCCACTGTATAGATTGAAAGGCAACCTTGTGGCAATTTTGTATAGTTGGCTTTCCGGTAGATCCTTACCCAACTTAGGCCAGTTCTTGGATTTCATAGATACATTGGAAGTGTAACTAGTTTTTATATTATATTTGGGCCTTTTTGTTTTTTTGCCCTTCGTGTTCATGGGGAGCATCCCCTTGATGCTCTTCTAATACTATTCTCAATTTACGTATTAAAAAAAAAAATGAGGTGATGCAAGACCTGGTACCTTAATAAAAGAAATTGATTTTGATGTGTTATTTGTTTGATGACCATGTTTGCAGACATTTATGTGCATATCCTGTTGAATTTGGCCATCTTGGTGTATGTGAAGATATGTTTGGTATGCCTATGTTTATGTGGCCTGCAGTTTTGAGGACTGGTTAAGGGATAAAATACTAATTTGGATCTATTTACTTTGACTTGTAGTGATGGCTACAACGCCTGGTTACAAATCAAAGAGCACACACATTATGGTGGGAGGAGAAGCCACGACCTTAGATTTTGTTCTTGATCCAGAAATCACTCGAATTGGGAGTCTACTACGAAGTGGCTGTGGCTGCAGCTGTGACAGTAAGACCAGGCTCAAATTGGTAAAGTTATTTTCGGGTCCCCAATTGGAACTTTCATTTATTTTAATTTTAATTTTGGTGTTCCTTTGCTTTTTATTGAAGAGGAGAGCGATACTTAATTATTTGAAACATAGACAGTCAGTAGGGCCCAAAAGGGCTAGTGTGGTCTGAGGTTGTCTTTTTATACTCTACTCTACAAAAGATGACTGAATATTTATTTAAAGGCTACATATTATTTCCTCTCCACTTGGTTATCTGCTTCCTTGTAGCTGCTATTCAAAATTTTAAAGTTTTTGCTTTGGTTGAATGTAAAATAGCAGAGATGTGATTGTATGTAGGAATTTCTATTGAAATTAATAAATGTGGGATGCCAAATTAATATTGTATACCTTGCTTTGCATACAAGTTGAAGCATTATAGATATGAAACCTTGTAGTTGCATCATGAAGCCTGAAGTGTTTATTTGTGACTTGGTCAATAGACATGACCCTTTCTTAGGATGTCAACACTAAATTACATCGAGTTCAGAAATGATTGTGTGTTGCTTACAATCAACATTCTTCACATAATTTCAGCACCTTCTTCCTCAGAGACTAATTTGCTTATTCGGTTCAGTAGCAAGTCAAAGTCATCTTGGTTCCTAAGGAGGCTGAGTCGTACATAGCGATTTTCGACGCTAAACTTCCTACCCTCCCGGCCAATGATATTTGCTGCTCGGAGGACGGCATTACAGTCATCATCCTCCTCCCTCTCACACTTCAACCATGCGTAAGCTGCCATTATACGTGTGCAGTATATTAGAAAATCAATTTCTTGCTACTTGTATATCGAAAGAAGATCAAGCTTTCATTCTAGAAAATTTTGAATCTTAAAATGAGAATCACCTGGAGATGGTCCCCTGATTTCTTGGGAGAAAGTGCAGAATTGAGGTGCAATGTCCTGAATGGAAAAACGTCTCGACAATGATAATGTCCTCCTGAATCTCTCCCAGCGGTTGTTCATTGTTCTGTACGCAAAGTCAAATATTTCCCTTCCATTCCCTTCTAGCATTACTTTCAGAAGCTTCAAAGCCCTTAACTGAGTATCCCGAGAAACACCCATTTCAGATATGGATATGTGCTGCAGCATTCTTTGGTAAACTGCCTCATCCTTAACCAGCGCCCACCTGAAGAAGGAATAGCAGTGTGATGGACTTTGATTATATATTCCGTCAACTTTATATTGAAGTTTATTAGTAGAGTTATGAAGATGTTACCCAAATCTGCTACCAGCATGACCGGTAAGCTTAGAGATTGTAAATATCATCAGATCTTCATCTGCCGGGGCTGGAATTGCTGTAAAATGCGGCCAGTAATAGGCATGGTCATGAATTGTCTTGACAGACGGGCCTTGAAGAACCGCCTTGTTCAATTGAGAGTCAGGATTGTTCGGTGAAGTTACAAACTCAATAACGTTCTTGTTTTTGTCTGACATGTTCTTCCACAAAGTTGCATCTCCTTGAAACTTGAAATCAACTGATCTGAAGTACTCCGTTTGGCTTTCATAAAGCTGCGAAAAGTGACTTCAAATTATATCTCTGTTGCAATACTCCACAAGTCTAATGAGACGAGAAAACAGGCATTGGAACTTACAAGGTAATAAGGGGCTGCAGCTACTACACTCGCACGGGAGGATGAATTCTCTGGGGAGAGGGCATAAACTGCTGCGTTGAGAAGTTGGGTCGAGCCAACCCCAAAAACAATAAATCTTCCATCTGTAACAGCATTCTTGGCAATGGAGTGCACTCTTCGAATGTGCTTCTCGAGTTCTTTTGAGATGGTGGAATCACCATCGAAACTATAGCTCATTCGATGCCACCCTGCAACTAGCAGTGCGCTGCTAGCTGCATGTTGGATCCAGAAGGGCTCCAAGAACAAAGGGTCCCCTCTGCAATCAGCAATAAATTGCGAATAAACGCTAATGTTAATGCAAGTGATGAGTACATGAAATCATTATGTGAAACAGCGCCACCTCAGGGCCATTTCTGCAACATGACTGAATTTATCCTTCAAGCCGTTCTTCTCTCCTGAATTGTCCCATTTCTTCAATTTGCAAGGGCACTTCTAAAAGTAATAGAACTATGGTGGTAAGCAAATGGGAGAGACCATTGTCGCTAAGTGAAGGGACTTGATGTGAGCTACGCTTGAAAAAAAAAAAAAAAAAAAGGTGACTTGGATGTATCTATAACCTCACCCTTGTGGGGGTAGTTCTCTATATGCAAAATCTGGTGTTTAACAATTATATTCAACTTTGGATTGCTGAACTTTGATTCTAGAGGATTGGAGAAATGGGTTTTTTTGAGTTGGTTTGTATAGGAATTACACAAAGAAAGGCCTATAGATACAAATTCCGTGACCCGAATGGATAAAAAAATGTCTTTTTGTTTATTTGGTGAGAATAATATGAGCTTTGAAATTGTCAAAACAATATTATATGGCTGAAATATGCAAAAATAGTAGGTCCAGCCATAAGTTTAACCTCCTCATCAGAATAGGACCATAATATCCTAACAATAACAGGACCACATTAGTGAAAAAGAGATCAGAGAACAGTAAAGATGACAGTGGCACAGGTTACCTTGTTTGAACTCCCACAATTGCATGCCTCGCATAACAAATGATATCAAATGTATTTTCAATTACTACAGAAGTTTTTAATCAGTGAATCACCAGCCAAATTTTCGCCCAGCTTTATCTAAACATAAATCTACAGGCAGAATTGTGGCAGGGAGAAAATAAATTTCTATTGAAATTAAGACGGATCTTTAAAACTTAATCGGTAATTATTGTTTTTTTTACCCTACCAGAAGTTTGATTCAGGGCAAAACTTTGACTGAATTTTGTACTGCATGTATAAACCACTATCAGAACTCTTTCCGAAGAATCACAAACTGGGCCAAACTCGGACTCACACAGAGAGAGAGAGAGAGAGAGAGAGAGAGAGAGAGAGAGGTAACTAACCCATCTGCATCTGCAGGACATTCAGGTGAGAATTGAGAGCAGTCAGGGCCTCCAAAGCATGTGCTGCACTCACAAACAGGTTTTCCATCAACAAATAAGCCATCCAAGTAGGCTCTTCCATGGCCCGAGCATGAGACTGCTGCCACTGCTTCAGCCTCAGCTGCAGCTCTCTGGCTCCAACTCAACTGCTTCCAGTTGCCACTCACATACAGATTAAGGAAGAAGAATAGATTAAGAACCACAGAAGACAGAAGGCACACAGCATACAAGGAGCTTTGGACCTTAGCCATGGTCCTCCTCTTCTTTGGGTGTTCCCAAATTCCTACTCTTTATTTCTTGAGAGAAGCTTAATAGTTTACTACATTAAGGTCACACCAAGCATAGACTAATGGTATTGGTGATGCCATAATTATTTTCCAAAATGTATGATATATATGTAAACTATAAAATAATAATAATGAGATTTCTTTCCAATGTTTCTTTTGTGGTTAACATCAATACATATATTGATGCTAACTATGGTGGTTGAAGATTCCAATCAATCAGCCATCAGGTATATTAGGTAACAATATATTAGTACCGATACTTAAGGTGTGAAGTACTGGCCATATGAATGACTTTCACTTATATGTTTACGCAACGGAAAAATGCTTCACACACTGAAAACACACATTGCAAATATTTGTCAAACATAGATTTTGATATATCATTATGTGGACTTGGAACTCAGCTAACCATTATTGACAATTACCAGGTTGGAAAGAATCTACTCTCAACCAGTAAAGTGTGGTTGGAGGATTCCATCAAAGACTGACTGTGTATATATATATATATCTTGTATTTGTCACCTATAAACTTGTGGACAAAAGAAGATCTCCTTTTCAATAATGTAAGCAAGAGTTAGTGATTAAATAGAGGTTCCCTGTATATTTTAGAAAAAGAAAAGATACATAAGTGGATCACAGTTGATTGATCCACATAATCCATAATCCATACTCACTCCTTTCAGTATGGGGACTTCTAGCTTTCTTTGAGACTTAATTGGAGTACATATGTAGAAGCAAAGTACAACGATTCACAAGCCTTACTGCCGATTTAAAAGAAAACAATAGAAAGTTACATACCCAGTAAGCTTAGAAAGTGTAAGAAGGTGATGATCAGTTTTCAACAAGCTTTCGGAGGCAGTAGAGTGGCCATTTTGAAAGTTCTTCCTTCAGAAGCTTTGATCTGCAAAGCTCTCTCTTGCTTGGTTGTGGTACTTAGGATAGAACATGGATGAACAAAAATGATATAAGATCATAGAATTCTCTTGATAATAATGAATCTAAGTATCTGGATTTTTGATATATTTCAATTGCAGAATAGTGGAATAACAACTGAATGTTCTATACAAGAGACTTCATGCCTTGAAGCTGCAAGCATGAATCTGGAAATGCTTGTTTATAACTCGAAAAAGTTCAATAGACATGACTCTTTCTTAGGATGTTGATAATAAAATGCACCAGTTACAAAATAACTGTCTGCTCAGCTTATAATCAACTGATGATTGATTATGATCTTCACATGGTTTCAGCACCATCTTCCTTGAAAAGTAACTCGCTTATTCGGTGCAGTAATAAGTCAAAGTCATCTTGGCTCTTAAGGAGGCTGAGACGTACATAGCGATCTCCAGCAGCAAACGTGCTACCCTCCCGCCCTATAATGTTAGCTGCTCGGAGTACTGCAGTACAATTTTTATCTTCTTCCCTCTCACACTTCAACCATGCATAAGCTGAATTCCATGAATACAAAATTTTAAGCATAGGAATTTTCACTATGATCAGTTGAGGTATTAAACAAGCCAAAACATGAAAACAATAATCATGTTATGATAATGAAAATTTTCGAAATTTGAATGAGAATATCACCTGGAGATGCTCCCCTGACTTCTTGGAAAAAGGCGCAGTACTGAGGTGGAATTTCCTGGACGGAAAAACGTTTTGACATTGATATAGTCTGGCTCAGTTTCTCCCAGCGCTTCCTCATTGATTTGTATGCAAAATCAAATATTTCCCTTCCATCCCCTTGTAGAACTACTTTCAGAAGCTTCAAAGCTCTTAACTGAGCATCCCGAGAGACGCCCATTTCTGATAGGGTCATATACCAAACCATTCTTTGGTAAACAGCCTCATCCTTCACCAATGCCCACCTGCAGAAGACATAGCAGTGTGATGATTTCAATTCTACTTATCATGGTATAAATAATTGCAAGAGTGGCAGTAATCATAGCGATCAAAATGGTTTTCTAGAGTAATTCAGCCAAAGAATTAAATTTTTTTAAGTTAGTGATTTTGTTAATACCCAAATCGACTTCCAGCATGACCGGTAAGCTTAGAAATTGTAAATAGCATGAGATCTTCATCTGCCGGGGCTGGAATTGCTGTAAAATGCGGCCAATAATAGGCGTGATCATGAATTGTCTTAACAGTCGAGCCTTTCAGAATTGCCTTTTTCAATCGGCCATCAGGGTTGTTTGGTGAAGTAACAAACTCAATAACATTTATGGGATCATCAGAAGTGTTCTTCCACAAGGATGCATCTCCTTGAAACTCAAATTTGACTGAGTTAAAGAATTCTGTTTGCATTTCATACATCTGGAAAAAAAAAAAAATTGAATTGAGATATATATACCATATAGCAGTCCATAAACCAAAACCGGGTAATCATAACATACCGGATAATAAGGGATTGAAGCTACTACTCTTGCAGGGGAGGAGGAATTCTCGGGGGAAAGGGCGTAAACTGATGCACTGAGGAGTTGGGTTGAGCCAGCTCCGAAAATAATGTATCTTCCATCCGTGACTGCATTTTTGGCTATGGAGTGTACTTTGCGGATGTGTTTATCGAGCTCGTGCGAGATGAAAGAGTGATCATCAAATATGTAGCTCATTCGATGCCAACCGGCCACTACTAGTGCACTACTAGCTGCATGTTTCATCCAGAAGGGCTCCAAGAATAGAGGATCCCCACTGCAATCAACAATACAATGACAGCAATAGTTATGCTGATGAAAATGGTTAAGTAAAGAAAATTGTTTCTATTTTAATTTGGACTGTTTGAAATTTGTTCTAGAGGATCCCACAAAGGGGTTTTTTCTGAGTTGGATTGTGTGGGGAATTACACAAAGGAAGGGCCTTCACTGAAAATAGCTATGACCTCAGAATGAACAAAATGTCTCTATCTTTAGTGCAGATTGCACAACATGAAAGTATTAAGTGGGGTCAACATACCAATTTCTTTTCACCAGTTATATTAGTTGAGTTCTGAGTTTACAATGAGAGGCCATGAATCATGTTCCGTCTTTTCTCTTTTTTTTTTTAACACTTTCTGACTCATGTTCCACCATAGCCTCCTAATGATAAGAGGATCATAAAAGGGGAAAAAAAAATCCATCATATAGAAAGGTAAAGAAGACAGTGAAACATTCTGGTATCTTGTTTGAATTGCCAACCTTGGACCTACCACATATCAAATGATCATTATAAACCAAAGTTATTACAAACTGAAACCAAAGTTTTCAATCTGTGAGTCTCGGGGCAAAATTTGGCGTAGCTACATCCAAACATCAATGAATAGGTAGAATTTTGCAATTTGAATTAGGTTGAACTAAGGCAAGGTCTTAAAACATTACTTGTGATGAGTGTTGTTTTTCTCTTAAAGTCAATTTCCCAAAAGTTCACCAATTTTCTGGTCTGAATTGCATACTCTATAAACCACTAATAAAACTCTTGCTAGTGAATCACTAACCGGGCCAAGATATGAGAGAGAGAGAGAGAGAGAGAGAGAGAGTGAGAGAGATGACTAACCTGTCTGCATCAGCAGCACAACCAGGTGAGAATTGAGAGCAATCAGGGCCTCCAAAGCATGTGTTGCACTCACAAACAGGCTGTCCATCAACAAGTAAGCCATCCAAGTACGCTCTTCCATGGCCTGAGCATGAGACTGCTGCCACTGCTTCAGCCTCAGCTGCAGCTCTCTGGCTCCAACTCAACTCCTTCCAGTTGCCAAACACATACAGATTAACGAAAAAGAATAGATTAAGAACCACAGAAGACAGAAGGCACACAGCATACATGGAGCTTTGGATCATAGCCATTTTCACTATCTCCTTTGGATCTTTCTAATCTTTTTGTTATTTCAGAGGACTTTAGTCGTTGGCTAATGGGGCATTCCCCTGTGTTTGAGACTATTATGCAAGTGACATAAGCCAAGAACTTAATTCTCTCTCTCTTTCTCTCTCCTTTTTTTTATTTATTTTTTTATTTTGAAAACTTGCTTTTCAACCCTTTTTTTTTTTTTTTTTGTTTCTGTTTGGGTTGGTGGGATTTCCTGTATTGTTGTCATTGATGACCTCAACGTTTTTATGCGTCATTGGTACTGTCTACTTGTGGTAGTTCAAGTTTCGAATCAGCTATTAAGTTATACCTATGCTTATTCCTAGGTAGTAGGTACCATATAATTGATTTTCAATTTGTTTTCCTTTTTTGTATGATGAGAATTTCGAACACCTATTTTTAGGCAATGGGAGAAATCTACGGTGCAACAATTCCTGTACATATAAAATGATTCCTGCTCATGCTTTTTTTTGTTTTTTATATTAAAAATAAATATGCAAATATGCTACTCTCGCATATTTAAATGAGTATTGCCCCTCTCATACAATCATCTGTCAAAAAATTCCATAACATGAATGTTAGGGTTGAAATTTAGGACCCATCTGCTCATATTTTGGCTATGCAATAGTGCCCTCTTAATCTAGGGAAGGAATCACACCTGCATTAGCACCTAAAACTAAATAAATGACCCTGAGTATAATTATTTTTTTTTAGTAAATGTACGTCCGTATCTCCTCTGAACTTGCGTTTTTCAAAATTAAAGTAAAAGGAAACCAAAAGAATCACTCCTCTCACAACCATAGGATTATTTATTTTTTAAGATATAAACATATAGGCAAATATGATCCTTTTTAAAAATTTCTTTTCATGTAGTACAGGCTAATGAAAAAAGAGAGGTGCTATGTCCTCAATTAATACACTATTTAACCTCAAATAGTTGGTCTGGTGATCAAGGCTTAGGGCTTGAAGATCTATTTTATCTAAGGTCTCAACTGTGAAATTTATGAGGTACTATCAACTCTTTTGAACTACCCTCTAAAGCTTTTGACATGATAATTATTTGATTTGTATAGGATGAGAGACTGCACAAATTTTAAAATTAGATAAAATTTGCATAAGCTTGTTCAGATACCCAATTAGAAAACAAAAAAAAAAACACTATTTTGTTGGAGGCACTTTCTCTCACATTACAAGCCATTACATATGCATATGTTATAATACATATGATATGACATGGAGAGAGTACTTGGTGTAGAGAATGACAAAGACCTGGCTGCTGGTGGCTGTTGGTCCATCCTTAGATATATAGATAGCTAATAAGACGTGCAATGCTGCTCTAATAGCAGATAACAAAACCTCACCAGATATTGGAAGTAGTCAAATTCAAAGAAGTGTTTGGACCTTTCTATTTGCTTTAATCTCAAACATACGTGTGGGCACACATCATCATGCAGACTTGAGCTCAGTCAACCCAGTTACAGGATTGGAACTTGGAAAGAATCTCCAGCCATCCAAGACAAACATGGTATCTAATTGTATATATCACCTATAATATTATATAATAGATAAGAATATTCTGGAAGTAGCTTTCCTCGTAAGAAATTAAACAGGTGAAGTTGGCTAAGTGATCCTTTTGTAATTATGAAGACCCGTCCATGTTTATGTTTAGAAAAATTAAGGTTAAGATAGTGGTACAAGTCTGTGTGAAATGGAAAGAGAAAATGTAAAAAAAAAAAAAAAATGGAGAATGGAATGACAAGAAGAGAAAATTATATATATAAAAAAAAAAGGTAAGCTCGGGTGAAAAATATGGTTAATGAACAATTTTTTCATAAACAACGATCAATACAAGACATATCCTCATGTATTATTACTTATTGAATAAGGTACTAGCAACACTTTAGTGACCTTTTTTTCTCATTTTATGTCGATCATCTGTCATTATTTTTCATCTAAGCCTACCTTCTTTTCTCCAAGTTTTGCATCCTGGTCTGTAGTTTTTCATTTTTATCAAGATGACATTACTTTTTCTCTTTTCGTTTTCTCAATTTTTAAAAAATCTTTTTTTTGGTGGATCAACAAAAATGATTCACCAAAAAGATATAAGGTTCTAAGTTAAGGCTGAACCATCCTAATTCATCTTAACTTATTTCAACACGAGGACTCTCGCTTTCTTAAGTCTAAGCAAATACTATAATTCAAATTTCATGGACTATATAAAGGGTTGTTACGTTGATTGTCCCTTTTCATCTTTTCAATCAGCCAAAAAAGAAAAAAAATGAACGAAACCTTGTAGCTACTGTTAATGAAGCCCATATTTGATTACAAATAATGATGAATTATAATAATTTGATTAGCTTGTAATCAACAGACAGTTGATTACATTCTTCACATAGTTTTAAATCCATTCTCCTCACATCCTAATGTGTCTATACAGCGCATTAGTAAGTCAAAGTCATCTTGGCTCTTGATGAGGCTGAGACGCACGTAACGGTTTTCAGCTCCAAATACACCACCTTTGGTACCAATTACACCAGTTGCTCTCAGCACCGTGTAGCAATCTTCATCTTCATCCCTCTCACATTTCAACCATGCATAAGCTGCAACAAGAACAAACTTGTAAAGTGTAAAATTTAGTCATAAATAACTGCTTGCTTGGATACTCCTAGTAAATTTTCAATCAGTTTGATTTATTTGTAGATTGAAAAACTAATGTAACTTCTGAATTCCAAGAATGAAAAAAATATTGGAAATTTTTTTTTTTGGGGTGACTGCTGGGTACTTTAAGCAATGATGATTATAATGACAAGCATGAAATGTATTGCAACAATGACATATGATCTTAGAACTTAGAAGTATGCACACAAGGACACAACACGAACACGCACACGGACACGCCGACATAGTGATTTTAAAAAATACATAACATGATGCAGTGAAAACATGGTAAAATTATATATATATATATATATTTATATACCTATATAAAAATATTTTACTCAAAAGTAATAAAAAAATACATAATCACACTAACTAAAATTAAAAACCATATATTTTACAGTTTAAATATCAAATTAGTTATAAAATCACATTGTTTTCATTTTATAATTGAATTCCAAGTTATTTTTTTCAAATTGAAGTGTTTCATATGTGTAAGTGATAAACATGGTATCCAAGTGACGGACACGTGTGTACTCCAAGTATCCGAAACGTATTTAAAAATAATAAAATAACAAATAAGTTTAGACTTGTGTCCGACAAGCGCTGGGAAGTATCCAACGAGTGTCGTGTCTGTTACAATGAGCGACACGTACACAATGAGCGACACGTACACAACACTTTTGTAGAAGTGTCTGTGTGCTTCTTAGCGTATGATGATTTGTATTGCCACATTTCCCCCCATTCATGGCCTATTCTAGGTAAGACTGCTACTTTTGTTATTAACTCCAATGCCAATTCCTCTGTTTTGGTTCTGTTTCTGCATTCCAACTACCATAGTCAAGAGACAATAGGACCTTCTAATTCATAAATACTGAGCCTTTAATGAGAATCACCTGGAGAAGGTCCTCTGATTTCTTGATAAAAATTGCAGTATTGAGGTTCAATTTCTTGGATAGAGAAGTGTTTTGAGACCATTAACACCTTACTCAAACTCTCCCAACGCTTCCTCATTGTTTTGTACCCGAAATCAAAAATTGCCCTTCCTCCTAAAACTACTTTCAGTAGCTTCAATGCTACTAACTGAGTGTCCCAAGAAACGCAGATGGAATACAGCCTCATCCTTTACCAATGCCCACCTGGAGAAAAAACAGCAATATATGTTGACTATCAATGCGAGCCGTTGATTCTTTATATACCAGAGTGATTATTGATTGTTACACAAATCTAGAACCGGCATGCCCTGTAAGCTTAGAAAGTGTAAATATCAAGAGATCTTAATTTGCTGGTGCTGGAATTGCAGTAAAATGCGGCCAAAAATAGGCGTGATCGTGAATTGTCTTGACCAATGAGCCTCGGAGGACTGGATTTTTCAACTGACCATCTGGGTTGTTGGGTGAAGTTACAAATTCAATGACATTCATCTTGCCATCTGAAGTGTTCTTCCACGAAGATGTATGTAATACATTCAATATATCATATATGTATTTGGGCGACAGGTGTAACAAGGCAATTCGCCTCGGGGCCTACATTCATGATTCTGAATTTTCTTTTTCGCAAATCTGACCCATCTCAATCAAATAAGATTCTACAC
Source organism: Euryodendron excelsum (assembly GCA_033060915.1). Taxonomy (NCBI): domain Eukaryota; kingdom Viridiplantae; phylum Streptophyta; class Magnoliopsida; order Ericales; family Pentaphylacaceae; genus Euryodendron; species Euryodendron excelsum. The sequence continues at coordinate 11,866,973 of CM065389.1, read as the reverse complement.
ATCAGCTGAATTTTTAAGTAGATTAAGATGTAAATCATAACAGGCCCTACCAAGCTTTGATGTTAACTTATATAACCATGCATTAATGATGTTTCCTCATATGTCCAAAAAAAAAAAAAATTTGATGTTTCCTCATGCAAGTGGATATATCCATTGTAGCTTCCCAAATCTTTCACTAGAGAGATTTCGAAAATTATTATTTAAAGACATACAATATGTAGATGACATTTTGTAACATACATAGATTGGTCTCGGGTTCATTTAGATTAAAGTTCAATTCGGGTCTGAAAAATATAACTCGAAAACCAAACTGAATTTGTCAGTTTGGTCACTCATAACTGAACCAAACCCTTGACAGACTTGAACTAAATCGAATTATGGAGACTAGGTTATTTTGATTCTTGAATCTCTTTCGGGTCTTTTGTACACCCCTAGGATTAATTATTGATAAAGCAATGTGGACTTGACCAATCTCAAAACAATAAGGTTGAGAATGATCTCAAAGAGAAAATGAACTTCATGTTGTTTGAGACTTTCAGTTGCTGGGAAAGGGAACCACTTTTGGAAAGAGTTTTTACATGGAAGACAATATACAATTCCTGCAGTGGCCGAAGTCATTTTCTGACTGATTTACCTTTTTTTCTTTTCCTTTTTTTTAGTGGACCTGGGCTGGCCTTCAGTCCATAAACGTGAGTATGGCCTACAGAATCCCTAATGAGATCAACACGGTCCCCTAATTTCAATTTCTCTTTTGTTTTTTGTTCGGTCTGGGCCATCTTCCTTTTGGTGGGGTTTATTTATAAGTTGTCGGATCATGGTACCCACATATTGGACAGGCCCACATAAATGTAGACAGTCGGATTTTCTTTATTTTTTTTCATAGTTGATGAGATTTAAACCGTAATGTCTGCTCCATAATACAATTTACCACTAGGTCCAAGACAGGCAGACTGAATTTAGACCTTGTTCTTTGGAAGCTTCTAAGTGACTTACAGGGTCCTTTGCTAATTTTTTTTTTGTTTAAAACAACTTCTCCATAACGTGTAATTTGCCAGGCAACTAAGACAACAAAAAAAAAGTATAATTTTGGGCAAATTGCTTGCCCCAATGGTATGGGTCTTGATAAGTTGCTCATGAGGTATGGGGTCCAAACCCCAATGTCAATTCCCCCTGCTTGCACCCAAATGTTAAACTAATGAACTGAGATTCTTGATATCTATAAAAAAAAACGTAGCTGACATTTTTTTTATTATATGGGTAGCTACATTAAGATTGTGAATTCAAGTAATCAAATATGCAATATGCAAAAAAAAATTAAAAGCTATTTATTTTTGTTAAAAAAATTAATTATAAAAAGGGTAACTTAATGAATTAAATTGCTTCAAATAAATTTCTTTTTTCTAAAAAAATAAAGTGATCTTCTTTTATTTTTCCACTAAGGGCAAGCCTTTTAATTTGTCCCAATCTCCCTTGCCCCAAATAAATAAATGAATAAATAAAAGATGAACAAAGAAGGAAAGGAAACAAAGAGAAGCAAAAGAATCATAAGGGTAAGTATGTATATCAACTTTACATCTTCATTGCTAAATGCTTATAAAATTAAAATTGCATAATCCATGATAGCTGTGTCTGGTGAGTGTTATATCATAAAATCGCATTGGTCAACTCGTGCAATCAACAATTGGACAATCAAATTACGCAAACTAGGCTCTGTACTCTGTGTTGTATAGTGGTGTAAAATCCAGACCATGCTGAAGGTGGTTGCTTCTAGCCATTGCTTGTTTCCTATATAAACTGACAAAATTTTCAACTGAAATTTGTAGAGCTTTACCCTTTGTTAGAGGGAGCCCTTCCAGAAATTCTCAATGGCCTAGGCAGAACCCAGGCCGAAGAGAGGGTTTGGAAATAGTTTTCAACCAGCAATTGACGCGCCTCGGTTTGCACCTCACCAGCTGCATCATTGCCCCAAGCGCAAAAATGGCTTTACCAAAGCTGTTGTCCTTTTCTTTTAGGATGGAGCTTTGACACAAGTCCGTCTAGGAAACCGATGTGGGACTCTTATTTGTTAGGGCGGTTTTGTAGAAGGAGAATTTGGCTCTTTTTTAGACCTATGCAGTGAGAAATTTTGACACTGAACAAAGAGCTATTGGGTCCATTACTAATTGTTGAATAAGCGCAGTGCGTGGGTCGGGTCGATCATTGCCAAACTACTAATCGGACCGATCTTCATCGGTTGTAGATTTTGTTGACTTAAAACTGAACAAACCATCCCATGAAACCGAAGGGGTTCAATTGGTTCGAGTCCATTCAAGTAGAAGCCGCCATTTTATATAAAGTTTGATTTATTCATTTTGAAATTTTAAAAAGAGTCTAAATTTTGTATACTTAATTTCTCAAAAAGTACAAAACAAGTCAACAAAATTTAAGCAAAAATATAATGATTTAAAGACATATGCAAATATATATATATATATATATATATAATTTTATAATATGCCTTGAGGTCGTTTCATGTCTCAAGAATACTAACCTAAAAACTAAACCCAATTTATTGATTTGGCCAATTTAAGACTCATACCCGAATTAAAGACCAATCCAACCTGGCCAGATTGAGTTGGTTTGATTCTTGAGCCTCTTACGGTTCTTTTGTGAATCCTATGATTGAGAACTGATAATTGGTAGCTAACATTTTTTCTCTTTAATTATTTGGAAGCAATGTGGACTTGACCAATCAAACTATCACTTCATGTTGATAATAAGGTTAAAAATGATCTCAAACAGAAAATGACCCTCATGTTGTTTCACTTGCAGGGAAAGGGAACCTCTTTCGGGAAGAGATTTTACATGGAAGACAACATACAATTCCTCAGTAGCCCAAGTCATTTTCTGACCGATTTATCCTTTATTCCTTTCCTTTTTTTGGTTTTTTTTGTGGACCTGGGCTGGTTTTTAGGGCCCACAGAATCTCTCCGGAGATCAACTCGGTCCCCTAATTCCATATTTTTCTTGTTTTTTTGTTTGATCTGGCCATATCCCTAAGGTTCTAAGGAGAAAAACCTTTCTCCCCTGTAAGGAAACAAAAAAGTATAATTATGAGCAACTGTGTGCCCTAGTGGTATGGGCCTTGATAACCAGCTCATGAGGTATGGGTCCGAACCCCAACGTCAGGCCCCTGTCTCACCTTTTGTTTCTTTGGTTTAATGGTGGGTGTTCGAGCAAGCTTACACACATATTAATTATTATTATTTTTTTATTTTATCAAAAGTAAATTATTTATGCCAAGACTAGAATATTCATAAAGAATGAATCTTTTACAGTTAATTCTTACACTTAGTAAAAGTCAAAAAATAAAATAAAAAAACTATTTTTAATTCATTTAATTACGCACTCTTTTTCTCTCTCAATAAATTTGAGATCCAAACATAAATAATAAGCTTACGAGGTTAGTTGCGCGTTATACAATTTATTTTAATAAAGTTATTCATTTTGTTCTCGATGCTTAATTATGAAAAGGACAAAGAAAGAAATTAAATTGTTTCACTTAAACTTTCGTATGTAGAAAAATTAAAGTAATCTTCTTTTTATTATATTTTTTTCCAACAAGTGTTAAGTTTTAAAAATTTTCCTGTCTCCCCTAGAGCGAAGCCCCTTTTTTGCTCCCTCTATTGATAGATCAAGTGCCTCCTACCCTCGTTTCAGTGATTCATAGAGCTTCCCCCATCTCAATCTTTTTGGTTCTTCCTGCCTCCAAAAAAAAAATAATAAATAAAAGATGAACATTTGAGTAAGAAAAGAGAAGCGAAAGAATCAACCCTTTTTTGGCTTGTTAGTGGAAAATGTATTAATGTCCAAGGTATGAAACCATAAGATTTTTTTTCCTTTTTCTTTTCTATTCAGGAATTGATTTTAATTTCCTTCTCTAATTTTCCCTTAAGACTAGGGATGGATACCTACCGGGTGGTCTGAGAAGCCCACCCAACCCAATTCCTTTTCAAGGGGCTTAGGATTGAAATATAGGCCCATAGGGCCAAGCGGAGAAGAAATTTTAGGCATGATAATTTTTCGTGAGCCAGGTATTAAGATTTGTAACTTGGCCTATATATACATATATATGCATAAAAGACTAATTTTGTTTATATTAGTTAAAGAGAAGAATTGAGACATTTGACCTTTTGCTATGGATAAGTACTTAAGCCGCTAGCTAACCTATTATGGTAACTTGGGATTTTTTTTATAAACATTATTTATTTAACTTTTAATTCGATATATGGCTCAACAATAAGTCTTAAGACCGAACTTGGATTGAAGAGTTTAAACCTAACATTGGGCCAGTCCAGGTTTGGGCTAGCCACACAGTGGACACCGGTTCTGCCCTGGTCCATGTCCACCTATTCGTATGACCCATTCCAGGATTGCTACCCATTTGGTTTGATTTATTTTGAATTTTTTGAACTTGACTTTTTTTACTTAAAAACAAAAACGCTAAGATTTTAAATTTTTTTTACTTTTTATTTTACTTTTATGCATATCTTATTATGTTAAAAGTAAAAAAATTAAAAAAACTTTTTTTTTTTTTACTTATAACTCAAAAAAACAAAATATCAAAAGCTTAAAAAAAACTAAACCAAAATGGCCATATACATCGCAGAAGTCCATACAACTAGGGAAAAATTATTCAGTGCTGATGGAGCAAAACGACACATCATCACGCATGTTCCACAGTGTACCTGTGTAATCTAAAGTAGAGCAGAGAAAAGTACAGTACTGGAATAAAGCTTTTTCTTTACAATGAGAAAACGTGAAAGAGCCATGAAATAGTGGTGGTCCTTTCTGCAGCAGCAATGGAGACTACTCAAATTTTTTTGCTTTGCCTTTTTTATTTGCGTAGTTCAAGAGTCTTTAATGGTGTCTGCCAAAGTAGTTCAATTGATAGAATATTCCATTGTACTAAAAAAAAGGAATATATATATAAATGCTATTTTAAAAAATAAATTTGTATAGAAACTTCACCTGAATGAATAACGTAGTAGTGTCAATTTTATAATTTAAAGTTGTTATAATGGATATTTTGTTTTGAAATTAAAAGTTTTTGTTCAAATACATTATTTTTATATAAATTTTTTGTTTATATAACATATTATCCATATATATACACCACACAATAAAAACGATTCCCCTAAGCAAAGAAATTATTAGGTTATCTTTGAAAAAATAACGAGGTGTTTGTGCTCATCTTACAATAGCAGTCAATTCTCCTACTAGATTGGTCTCCTAGTCTCACAATGACAATATACTCTCATTGTGCGAGGAGGATAGGGCCCATAGTTATTCAAGATTCCTAAGAGGACCGAATAAATTCTCCTCTGAAAAAATAGATTGTTCAAATTTAGGCTGGACAGCCTTTAAACATGGAGATATTTAGTTGAGCCTTTTTCTTTGGGTACTAAAAAATATACACACTAGTCCAGTGATTAAGTAGTTCTAAGTATTCAGTAGTAATTTTTATTAAATAATGACATATGATATGTAAATATATTAACAATTTGAATTTGGGGTGTAGAGGTGACATTTTTTAAAAAAATCCTATTAAATTTTATCATGTAGTATTTTTTTTTAAAAGTCTATCCATTATACTACAAATTTTAGTTGCTTATATATTTACACACAATATGTCACTTTTTAATTGATGTTACCACCAAGTATTCAGTAATATCTAATTACCAATCGTTTTTTCTGTAAATAATTAAGACAAAAAATAACAAAACTATTACAAACTACCCATGCAGTTATTCTGATAACTTTATTTAAAAATTTCGGAACTCTGCAATATGCATACCATTCGCTTGGTGATTTTTGTAAGATCATATATCTAGTGACTATCATCTCAGGTAATAATCAAATATTGCACACGCATTGCTTGTGCCCACCCTCTAAGTATATATGAAAATATTACTAACATTATAACTAAATATATAGCACAAAACCTAGTAGTGACAATTAATACAAACGCTTGAATTATAGCTGTACTGTGAAGAGCTTATAATCAACAGACAGTTGAGCATATTCTTCACGTGGTTTTAAAACCACCTTCCTCAGAGACTAATGCGTTTATTCGGCGCATTAATAAGTCGAAGTCATCTTGGGTCTTGATGAGGCTGAGACGAACATAGCGGCTTTCAGCACCGAATACACGACCATTGCGGCCAATTATACCAGCTGCTCTAAGCACTGCATTGCAATCTTCATCTTCATCCCTCTCACATCTCAACCATGCATAAGCTGCAAAATGAAAAATGAACTTCCAAACATGTCTAAATTTGAAATATAAAAGATTTTCTTACTCAGATTTAATTTCCTGTAGTAGATATTTGATGAGATTTTCATATTCAGAACTTAAAATGAGAATCACCTGGAGAAGGATCTCTGACTTGTTGATAAAAATTGCAATATTGAGGCTCAATTTCTTGGATAGAGAAGCGTTTCGAGGCGGATAACGCCTTGCTCAAGCTCTCCCAGCGACTCCTCGTTGTTTTGTACCCAAAATCAAAAATTTCCCTTCCTTTCCCTTGAAAAATTACTTTCAGCAGCTCCAAAACTATTAACTGGGTGTCGCGAGAAACACCGAATGAAGTTACATCACTGTACTTCAACATTCTTCGATACACAGCCTCATCCTTAATCAATGCCCATCTGAAAATCCACAAACAGCAATGCAAATAATGTATCGATTCAAGTGCATTAAGTAGATCGATAATGGCTAGCTCTTACCCAAATCTAGAGCCGGCATGCCCGGTAAGCTTAGAAAGTGTAAATAGCATGAGATCTTCATCTGCTGGTGCTGGAATTGCAGTAAAATGCGGCCAATAATAGGCGTGATCGTGAATTGTTTTGACTGACGAGCCTTGCAGCACTGCTTTTTTCAAGTAACCATCCGGGTTGTTCGGTGAAGTTACAAACTCAATGAAATTCATATTGACATCTGAATTATTCTTCCACAAAGATGCGTCTCCGAGAAACTTATAGTCCACCGACCGGAAAAATTCAGTCTGCGACTTATAGGCCTGTGAAAAAAACCATTTTCAAATTGATATTAAACTACGGAAATTTGTAAATTGAATAGAGACTTTGAATTGTGATTTAGGTAGAAGAACAACCCGGTAAAATGGGATTGATGCTACGACTCCTGCAGGCGAAGATGAGTTATTGATTGAAAGTGCATGAACTGCTGAATTTAGGAGAGGGGTTGAGCCAGCGCCGAAGATGATGAATCTGCCTGCTGTGACTGCATTCCCAACCATATCGTGTAGTTTTCGGATGTGTTTTTCGAGCTGTTCCGAGATTGAAGAGTGGTCATTGTATGAATAGCTCATTCTATGCCACCCTGCCACCATGACTGCACTGCTAGCTGCATGTTGCTGCCAAAAGGGCTCTAAGAATAAAGGGTTCCCACTGCAATTGGCGACAAACTCAGTGATACAGGATCAGGGAATTCTTGTTGTAAATTATATATTTGTGTTTAGTGATTTAATCCTAGAAACTATGCTTGTCTCTCATATAAATATGTTTATTCACAAGGACGCGCCATGTACACACATTAACTGTACGTCTTTATTGCCAATGCCCTTCAAAGTTTATTTTGATGTCAAAAAGGTAATGCTAAACAAAATAAAATTTTTATACAAAATAATGTGTTTGAATGAAAATATTTTAATTTTTCACTCTAAATTAAAAGACTCACTATTATAATTTTTAATTATAAAATCATCACTGCTGTTATCACATTTGAGAATTTTTATACAATTTTTTACATCATTCTGGTGAGACTACAATTTTTTTCTAAATATAACAATTTTCATTTGGTAATGCTCAAATGTTAATATTCAACATGCAACTTGGCGTACTGTAGGCACATGCATGCGCTCACAGACATGCACATATTGCACTTTGTTAGGTTCTTGAATTTATTAAGACAAAAGAAAATTATTATTCTTTTAAAATTTTTGTACAGAATTTTGAATCAAAATGATGTGACAGTGACAATTTTATAATTAAAATACATCTTGATGAGTTATTTGTTTTAAAGTGATAGGTTCACAATTTAGTCACATCATTCTGATTATATTTTTTGATTATATATTCTGATTGTATAACTCAAGAGAAAATAAGAGGATAAAACAAAAGTTAATTCTTACTTTCGCTTGCTTGGATTAGGAAAGGATAAATAAAAGGCATTTTTTTTTGAAAAATCTATTTTTTTTGTTTGATCACCCATAAAAGAAAATTCATTTCACTTTCCTTTTCCTTTCCCTCAAGGAATTAAAGATCCAAACAGTACGTTAAGGAAATCATTCAAAAGAAAATGGAGAACTTCCGCGACAAAAATCAAAGAAGATCAAGCACACAAGCTAGAAGGTCGTCCTAAAGAAAGGAATCAACACACATATCTTTATTCTTCTATGATTTAGGTTTAGATTCATATGCTCTTAATCCCATCTCTTGGTGTGTTCTTATATTCTTTGAATTCTTTTTGAAAATACATTTTATTTTCTCAAACTCTTCGTTAAAGAGCTTAATCAAACACAAATTTCCTGCGGCGAATTGCCTTACTTTTTTGTGAATAATTTCCTCATGAGAGAGAGAGAGAGAGAGAGAGAGAGAGAGAGAGAGAGAGAGAGAGAGAGAGAGAGAGATATGCTACCGACCTATCTACATCTGCAGCACAACCAGGTGAAAATTGAGAGCAATCAGGTCCACCAAAGCATGTATTGCACTCACAAACTGGTTTTCCATCAAGAACTAGACCATCCAAGTAGGCTCTTCCATGACCCGAGCATGGCACTGCGGCCACATTTTCAGCTTCCATTGCAGCTCTCATGCTCCAACTCAGATTCCATTTGGCTCCCACAAGCAAATAGAGAAACAATAATAGATTTAGAGCCACAGAAGACACTAAACACACGCCACACTTGGGTGCCCCAATCCTGGCAGCCATGTTTTCTGCTTTGGGAGTAGCTCTCTTCGTAATTTGGGTGAGCAATATTTGACTCCTCCATAAAGAACCAGAAAATATTGGCTAATGGCATAAATTGGCGATGCAAATGCATTATTGGGGACGTCAGTACTTCTCTGTGGTCCGTGGCAGCGAAAGCTTCCCATGCAATACATGTGTAGTCACACGTATAACGAGGCGTTAATTGTCATATCAATGCGAGCTTAATTTTGATCGACTATAATAGAGTAAAATTTATTGACATGAGTACATTTGAGTTTAAATTTTGATTTATTAATAATGTAAAATATGGCACGACATCATGTGGATTGCTCTTTATATTGTGTCTAAACTCTTCTATTATTTTTTATATTGACGTGTCATATTTTTTATTATTCTATTTTTACAATTTCACGTTTGTGTGGATCTGGCTCCTTCCAATCAAATTGCAATTTGCATTTCAGCTGAATATTTGAGTGGATAATCGTAATATCCCCGGTTAAACTTACATATTTAATTTTAGGATAAATAACATTACAATTTGACCTAAATTTCAATTTAGTTTACAGTTTAAAAAAAACTTGTAGTTTTGGTCAAGTGATAATGTTAATCATTTGTAAACCTTTTTTTAAAAGATGGGTGAAAATTATTATTGTGATTGTCAAGTGACCAACTAAAAAAAATGGTAATCCAATGTTATTTACGGGGGACTAGGTGCAAGAGCCTTATTCCGTGTCACGTGACCAAATAATTATTTTATTAAGTGAAATCATTGATACTAAATTAAATAAAAGTGTTATTCAAACTAAGCTACATGACTGTCATATGCCTATATATATATATATGTATATATATTTGTCAAAGTTAAAGACAATTATTGACAGAACTGTTAAAAATAGAAGGACTAAATGGAAATTTGGGGTCAAAGTATAAAGGTATAAGTGTAATTTACCCTTACTTCTATAACAAGGGATAGCAAAGTGATTATACCATCGTAGCCTTCTCAAATATTAAACTCTAAAATATACCAGGACTCGAGCAAATTTGGGATGTTTGTTAGAACTATCTATTGAGAGATTTGATAATGACAAAGACCAATGGGTCCACCCCTTGACAGTTATGCTTAAGTGGGTGAATATTAACTACAGATGGTGATATATATGGATTAGCTCAAGAGACTGGAATGCCAATTCAAGTGGAGAATTTTCATTGGAAGTTTTGACTTTATTTGAAGCAATGTGGATTTGGCCGATCTCAAATTTCAATATCACTATTGGTTGATGAGTTAATCAGGTTGGAAAGAATCCCAAAGAGGAAAATGAACCTTACTGTTGTAAGTTGCAGAAAAATTAGGGAATCTAATGTTGGAAGTAGTTTTTACGTGCATGACAAGCAACTACTGGCTTTCCTGCAGTTGTCAAAATCATTTACTCACTGATTTTGTTCTTTCATGACCCTGGCCAGCCTTCCAGCCCATGAATGTAAGTTAGTTCTTAATTACACCAATGTTACTATTGCGTTATTTTGATAAATATTTTTGTATAATTTTTTATAAAAATAACATTTTTCTTTCCTACAACATATAAGGAAATTAAATACTATTCTTACAAAAAAAAAATTATAGAAAAATTCTGTCAGAATGATGTGGCAGTGATAATTTTGTAATTAACAGTCATTATGGTAGATTTTTAATTTTAAAGTGAAAGATTCTCATTAAAATGCATCATTTTATATGAAAATTTGTATAAAATTTGTTTCTATGGCATTTCTATATCTTTTATGCAGTGATGATTAATGGCACTCATAATTGGCAAGGCTCACATAGCGTGTAGAGAGCAGTGGTTAGAAAACTCTCTCTCTCTCTATGGGGTCCTCTTTAGGGTTTTTTTTTTCCAAAACAAGTGCTTTGTAGAAGTTTTTTTCCCAAAATAATCAAATGTAAAGGGTTATTCTCATAATAAGGTAAAATGCAATTCAAGATTGCATTTTGTCAAAGGCTGCAAAAGGCTAGCGATGGTACAGTCACGGGGGCGAGAAAATGCAAGTGGTACTTGCATTTTCTCTCTCTATATCTCTCGGCCTTCTTCGTCTTCTCCCCCCACTCCATTTGCTTTCTCTTCTCCCCCGACTCTCTTTTTGCAGCAGACCCCCTCTCGTCTTCTTCCCCCACTCCCTCTTTGCAGCAGACTTCCCCCCCCCCCCCCCCCCCCCCCCCCCCCCAAAAAAAAAGCAACGCCAGCTCTCCTCCCCCACTCCCTCTTTGTAGACTCTTCCTCCACTTCCCCACGCCAGTTTCTTTTTCAGTCCCTATTCCCTTTGCATTGCAAACTTCCCCCCCCCCCCCCCCCCCCCCCCCCCCCCCCCCCCCCTCTCTCTCTCTTTGTATTGCAGCTTTTCTCCCCACTTCTTCATACTTTTCTCTATTTTTAGTTAAGTTTAAGGTATCCGGCAACAATGTTGTTATTTAAGAAAGATCAAAGTTTATATTGTAGTCGTAAAAATAGTAATGTTAAATATATAATTATTTTATAATATAATTCACAGACTACTAACTCTCTATTATTTTATTTGTAGCCATATTTGTTGCTCCTGCTATTTCCGGAAAAGACTTCATTATTCTGCGTACTGATCCAGTTGGTTAACTTCATTGGTAAAATATTTTATTTATTTATGTTGATAAGGCAGTTATTATTTGTGTCGCACCCACCGTGATTATTATGTTTTTTCAAAATTTATTAATAATTTTTAATAATTTAAAACTTATTAAAGTAATAGTTTTATTTAAATGTATAAAATCAAAATTGTTGCAAGAGTTTAGTAAAAGTAATAATGAGTAAAATAATTAAATTTAAAAATGTGTTAGATATTAGTAATAAAATATTATAATATGGCAACCATATTTATTAGGAAACTAATTTGTAGTAAATAATATTCAGTTAATAAATTTAAGGATAAAATGGAAAAAAGCAGGTTAGTAGTTAGGAATAGTAGAACTATAAATACTAGAAAATAGATATAAGTAACGTTTAAGATGCCATGCTAATTACCAATGAAATGGGTGAAATAATTTTTAATTTGTTTAATTATTATTTAATATGTAGTAATTTCATAAAGGAATTTGAAGTGAATAAATTTAAGAATAAAATGGGAAAAAATAGGTTCCTAATTAGAAATAATAGAACTATAAATACTAAAAACTAGATATAAGTAATGTTTGGGATGCCATGTTAATTACCAATGAAATGGGTGAAACAATTTTTAATCTGTTTAATTATTGTTTAATATGTAGTCATTTCATAAAGGAATTTGAAGTGAATAAATTTAAGAATAAAATGAAAAAAAAAAACAGGTTAATAATTACAAATAATAAAACTTTAAATACTAGAAAAAAGATATAAGTAATGTTTAGAATGCAATGCTAATTACTAATGAAATGGCTGAAATCACTTTTAATCTATTTAATTATTGTTAAATATGTAGCAATTTCATAAAGTAATATTCAGTGAATAAATTTAAGGTTAAAATGGGTGAAATAATTTGTAATTTGTTTAATTATTGTTTAATATGTAGTAAATTCATAAAGTAATATTTTGTGAATAAATTTAAGGATAAAATGGAAAAAAACAGATTAGTAATTGGAAATAATAGAACTATAAATACTGGAAAATAGATATAAGTAATGTTTTAGGATGTCATGCTAATTACCAATGAGATGGGTGAAATAATTTTTTTATATTTTTAATTATTTTTTAATATGTAGTAATTTCATAAAGGAATCTGAACTGAATAAATTTAAGAATAAAATAGGAAAAAATAGGTTACTAATTAGAAATAATAGAACTATAAATACTAGAAAATATATATAAGTAATGTTTAGGATGCCATGCTAATTACCAATGAAATGGGTGATATAATTTTTAATCTATTTAATTATTATTTAATATGTAGTAATTTCATAAAGGAATTTGAAGTGAATAAATTTAAGAATAAAATGGAAAAAAACAAGTTAGTAATTAGAAATAATAGAACTTTAAATATTAGAAAAAAGATATAAGTAATGTCTAGGATGCTATGCTAATTACTAGTAAAATGGCTGAAATCACTTTTAATCTATTTAATTATTGTTAAATATGTAGTAATTTCATAAAGTAATATTCAGTGAATAAATTTAAGGATAAAATGGGTGAAATAATTTGTAATCTTTTTAGTTATTGTTTAATATGTAGTAATTTCATAAAGTAATATTTAGTGAATAAATTTAAGGATAAAATGAGAAAAAATAGGTTAGTAATTAGAAATAATAGAACTATAAATACTAGAAAATAGATATAAGCAATGTTTAGGATGTCATGCTAATTACCAATGAGATGGGTGAAATAATTTTTAATCTTTTTAATTATTGTTTAATATGTAGTAATTTCATAAAGGAATTTGAACTAAATAAATTTAAGGATAAAATAAGAAAAAGTAGGTTACTAATTAGAAATAATAGAACTTTAAATACTAGACAATTGAATGTTTAATTATTGTTTAATGCCATGCTAATTATTGTTTAATTTATAGTAATTTTTAATTATTGTTTAATATGTAATAATTTTTAATCTATTTAATAATTATTGTTAAATTAATATACAATATTTTATAAAGAATTTGCAATAAATAATTTTAAGTATAAAATGTAAAAAAAAAATATATTACCTTAAAGTAATAGAACTAAAAATAAATAATATTTTTATTTAACTATATAAATTCGAAATTGTTCTAACGGTTAAGTAAAAATAATGAATAAGAAAATAAGAAAAAGTTAAAATGTTTTACTAATTAGTAATAAATTGTTATAAAATGCAAAGAATAATTATTAGTAAAATAAAGTATTGGTAATGCTATTTATGATGTCATAATTCAAAATTTCTATATTAATATGTCGAATGTTTTAGTAATAACTATAAAAAAATTATAAAATAAATATAATTAATATGAAAAAATTTTTGGTAATTAGTAATTAAATGGCAAAGATAATTATTAATCGATTTAAGTATTGTTAAATAAAACAACAGTATTGTATAAAGTAATTTGTAGTAAATAATTTTAAGTATAAAATGGATAAATAACCGATTAGCTTAAAGTAATAGAACTATAAATAATTTGTAGTCAATGTTAAAAAAGTGTAATAAAATTTTAATAAATTATAAGATATTTTCCCTTCAAGTAAATGTATGATGTGTTTGTGCGATTATATCAAAATAGGTGCAATAATGGATAAAACAATGACCATAATATATTGGGATAGGAAAATAATGAAAGATTGAGATGAAGGGATCATATATAACATGAAATGCTAAGTATGTCGCAGTATACCGTTGTAATTGAAAATGTCTGAACTAGAAGCGATGATAATGCCTATGATTGGCAAGGATTAACAACATATAAGGTTGAAAATAATATGCAAATTTTCATATAGTAATGAATGGGAGTCGATCAAATATAAGAAAGTTTTGATCAAAGATAACCGAACATTGCAAATTGCCTTACGGTTACCACAGAAAAAGTCATGGATGGAATGCATCGAACTATACATCGAAGTAGAGGATGCAGTAGTAAATGTGGACCCTACAGCGGATCAAATGTAGAGTGACATTCAGGGGTATGGAAGGATACTATTGGATGAGGGAGACACATCAACAGCATGGAATTTCTCGTCGATGTTGATATTGGGACAGGACACTGTTGACCACAGTGTGCCATATTCATAATAATTTGACCAATATGATAACCTAATTCATTTGCAAAGCACGCAGCAAAGTGGTTATGTACCATGGTTCATTCGTTAATTGTGGCATTAGGTTGAATAGTATGTCACAACATCGGCTTACCATAGATACCACTGGTCCTTCAGAAGGGCCTTCGATGAGACATAGTTAAGGCAAGTATCCAATAGAACATATGGTTCAATCAAGGCGCCAATCCATTCCCATACAAATTGATTTGAATGTAAGGTCTCCGGATATACAGTTGAAAATATCAGATGTGTGAGACCCTAACTTTTAATTTCTTCGGTACGTAATGATAGTATTGCATGGTTAAGAGTTATATACATTAGCATTTATGTAAAATAAGTTTAATTTGACTTAAATTACCTTACCAATAAGAGTTGACACCTAGGTGGAAGTCATGATGGGGGAAACAAAACTAAGGGTTTTACCTACCTAGCTGAAGAGATAGTGAAAAATAAAATAAAATAAAATAAAACAAAACAAAAAAAAAAAAAAAAGAAAAAGAAAAGAAAAGAAAAGGGGAGTGAGAATGATAGAATAGAAAGAGACGGAAGAGAGATAGAGATAGAGATAGAGAGAGAAGGAGAGAGATATAGAGAGAGAAAGAGAAGTTGCAGAAAAACAGAGAGGGAGCTGCTGCCATCGCCAGAATAGGCCGATTTCAGGTATGAAAATTTGTATCTTGCTGTAGATCAAGCTATAGGTGGATAGATCTTGAAAAAATACTTGATTTAGATACGAATTTCATCTGATTTGGTTAAGAATTGAGAGAGAAACCTCTGTCCAAAGTTGGAAGGTTTCTGCTGCGAAAATCTACAGAAACAGCTACTTTCGGAGGTTGTTTGACCTCTTTAACAATCTGATTTGTGGCTGAAATTTTATACACTTGAACTTTAAGATCTTAGGAAAATTTGGGCTTTGGTTTCAATCAAAAATGTTTTAGATTCGAATTATGGTGATTTTTCAAAGTTAGGCTGCCACTGTAGAAGTCTGATTCCCAGATCTGTAGTCTCTGGTTTGACAGAGAATTCGACCAAGTTAGAGTAGCCCAAAAATTATGAAATTTTTACTGTATCTAGTAGAACGGTTGAAGATAATCTGTACCAAATTTCAGATTATTTCGATGTCTTTTACCTATGTTACGAATTCCTCAAAGGTAGAGCATCTGCTGCTGAATTCAAGTTTCTGCAGCACTGCCCTGTTTTAGAAAATACGAAATAAATACTTAGGCATGTTCAAAAAAATGTAAAATTTTGTCTGGATACTCTGTGAGATGCCCATGTTGTATTTCTAAAGTTTTAGAATTTTTGGGTATAACCTCACGAAATTATGTTCAGATTAGGATACCTGTGTCAGTTTTGACAGATTAGAGGACTTCTTGTATTTTGGTATTTTCAGCTCTAGCTTAACATTGGGAGTGTGATTGAGATTAAACATATGGTAGTTTTAATGCAGAATTTCAGTGTTATAATTTTTTGGAAGATATCCATTATATTTATGATGATTGAGTTGCCTAACCTAATACGGTTGTGGTGTGTTAGGAGCTAACGGAGAGCAAGATCCTTCAACGTCAACTCAGAAGTGATCTTTGACGTAGTGTGTGTGCAGTGACAGGTGGGATCATAGGATAATCTTATTCATATAGAAGTAAATATATTGCTTGTATTATTATCTATATTGGTGTTAATTGTGGGATTGTGGAATATTGAATGCATTGGTTGTTTTCTATATGTATAGTGGTAGTGAATGCATATAAGGTGTTGAAGGTGTTTATATATATGAGGTGCAATTGGTATCTTATGAGAAGTTCTGTGGAGACATTGCTGATTCTATATATATGGTGGCATTGCATACCATTCATATTGTATGCCTTGCATTGCACTGGAGAGAGTTAACCACGGTGGGTTAACCAAGGCTTAGTCACGGTGGACTAGCCTAGGGGTGCCACGGTGGGCATTCCTTGATAACGCGCCATCGATATATTGGGCCAACGTTATCTAAAATTGCGCGCACATGTGGGTGATACATGCATTGCATTGAGACATCCATGATATAGATATATATATATTAATCCTTTCTACTTGTATGTATTTGAGTGCTTATTGTCATTCTTTATGAGTTTGATTATCTGTCGTGAGCACGTTGACAATTAGCTCACACCCACACAGACTGTTTTGACAGGTAATTTGGAGATGAAGGTTTGGTTCACTGCAGTCTTGGTCCTTGCTGTGGTGGCAATCATGTCGATGTCAGGATGTCGAGTCACGGGGCTTGGGAGAGCTCCATTGTCTTACTCTCAATTTTCATGGTTGAATTTTATATAAGACGTTGGGTGTTGGTGTTATGTTTTAACTTTGTATAATGGTAAAGAATTTTGTAAAAGGATGTTGAATGGTAAAGAATTTTGTAAAAGGATGTTGATTATTTTCCAGTAGTAATGTATTCCTTTGGAGAGTTATTATATTTTCCTTATTGTTCATTTATTTTCGAGTATGTGTTAAGGTGTCGTTCGCAGGTACAGTGACCTGTGCGATCACGCCCTGCCTAATATGACATAATTAATGTCTAATTGGGATGGGGGTGTGACAGTTTGGTATCAGAGCCAGGTTGTCAGCCAAAGTATATAACCGAGGCTAGAGTGTGGAGGTTTTGTCTAGGCTTGCAGTGAACCTTAAGGTGTTGTTGACGTCTGTTAGTGTGGGTTTTGTATCTTGTGTACTTATTTTGGTTTGGTGCAGAAAGAATGGCACATCAAGAATCAGGAGGCGAGTCATCAGCTTCTGTGCGAGGTGCAGAGGAAATAGGGCAAGAACCACGTGTCCCCGATGCCACGGACAGACTTGCAAACTTAATGGCACAGTATATGGAAGCACAGATGGCAAGATCAGCGCCAAGGAATACAACCTTATATGAGCAATTCATGAAGCTAAGTCCACCGGAATTTGCGGGGGCAACTGATCCATTGGTGGCCGAGGAGTGGCTAAGGAAGTTGGAAACTATATTTGAAGTGATGGGCATTCCTAATGAACAGAAGCTATCATTATCCACTTTCATGCTAAAAGGTGAGGCACGGAACTGGTGGGAAGCCACGAAACGAATGGAAAATGCTCAACCTGGAGGAGTACTAATCACGTGGCAACGCTTTGTGGAACTATTTAATGATCAGTACTTTCCCCTCATTTACCGTTATCAGAAAGAACAAGAATTCATTCTTCTAAAGCAAGGCAAAATGTCAGTAGTAGACTATGAAGAGCAGTTCACGGCCTTGTCTCGATTTGCACCTGACTTGGTGCGTACTGAAAGTGCTAAGTGTAGAAGGTTTCAACAGGGACTGGAGTTATCAATCCGATCTCGGGTTTCTGCACTTGAACTCAGTAGATATGGGGACTTGGTGAACAAAGCCAAGATTGTGGAATTGGATGTGAAAGAAATGATTGGGAGACGGGAACAAATTAAGAAGGGGAGATTTGATTCGGGATCTGGTACCTCACGACAGAGACCTTCAGAATCTGCTCCAACTGTGAACCAAGGACGGGTACAATACAATCCTGGATCGAGCGGTTCACGATTCAACAATGCGAGGAGTACAGGAAGTTCAAGGGGTCGAGGAGCATCGAGACCACTGGGTAGGTCTACCAGTTCGAGGCCCTTGGGGAGTAACACCGGGGGCATTATTTGTTATCGATGTGGGGTTGAGGGGCATATTGTCCGAGATTGTCCGGTGCCATGGACTGACAGATGCTATCAGTGTGGACAGCCGGGTCACATAGCAAGAAACTGCCCTCAGAATCTTGCTGCAGCATCATCAGTGGGTAATGTGGCGAGTGGAAGCAGGGGAACAATGGGGGTTGCTCAAAAGGGGCCAGCTACGACACCAGAACCACGCACTCAAGCACGGGTCTATGCTATGACGATGAAAGATGCACAAGCTACTCCAAACGTGGTGACAGGTATGTTACCCATAGCTGATAAAGAAGCATATGTGTTGTTAGATCCGGGTTCCACACATTCCTTTGTTTCTCTTGCATTTAGTATGCATTTGGATAGGCCATGTAGTTCGATGTCGCAACCTTTACTTGTGTCTACACCGGTGAGAGATGTGATAGTAGCAGACAAGATATATAAAGATTGTGTGGCGAAGATTGGGGATAATGAGTTGACAGTTGACTTGATTCCATTAGCTATCCATGACTTTGATTTGATATTGGGGATGGATTGGTTATCTGCTTATCATGCGTCCATTGATTGTTTTAAGAAAGAAGTTATTTTTAGAATGCCGAATAAAGCAGAATTTAAATTCCAAGGGGAAAGAGATGTAGTCTCAACTTGTTTAATATCAGCTTTAGAAGCCAGGAGGTTGTTGCAGAAAGGATATGAAGGGTATCTTGCACATGTAGTTGACACTACCAAATCAGAATTGAAGTTATCTGATATCCCTGTAGTTCGAGACTTTCTGGATGTCTTTCCAGATGAGCTTCCAGGGGTGGTCCCAGACAAAGAGGTGGAGTTTTCCATTGACTTGTTACCAGGAACAACACCGATTTCAATCTCACCGTATAGAATGGCACCAGCCGAATTGCGGGAGTTGAAAGTGCAGTTGCAAGACTTGCTGGAGAAGGGTTTTATTCAACCGAGTGTTTCACCATGGGGGGCACCAGTTTTATTTGTGAAGAAAAAGGATGGCACCATGAGATTGTGTATTGATTACCGGCAATTGAATCAGGTTACTATAAAGAACAAATATCCTTTGCCTCGGATTGATGATTTGTTTGATCAATTGCAAGGAGCTGTGGTGTTTTCAAAGATTGATTTGAGATCTGGATACCATCAATTGAAAGTAAAAGAGAGTGACATACCAAAGACTGCATTTCGTACGCGATATGGCCATTATGAGTTTTTGGTGATGCCTTTTGGGGTAACGAATGCACCTGCTATCTTCATGGATTTGATGAACAGAGTGTTTCGACCTTTCCTTGATTCCTTTGTGATTGTTTTTATTGATGATATATTGGTTTACTCCCATAGTCAAGAAGAACATGAGAAGCATCTGAGACTTGTATTGCAAACATTAAGGGAAAAAAAAAAAACAATTATATGCCAAGTTTAGCAAATGTGAATTCTGGTTGGACAGAGTTGTTTTCTTGGGTCATGTGATATCTGCGGAGGGGATTAATGTGGATCCGAAAAAGATTGAAGCAGTGATTAGCTGGGGACAACCGAAGAATGTTTCAGAAGTGAGAAGTTTCTTGGGCTTAGCGGGCTATTATCGGAGGTTCATACAGGGCTTTTCAGTTATCGCGGCTCCTTTGACTCGGTTGACACGTAAAGAGGTACAGTTTGATTGGACAGATGATTGTGAGCATAGTTTTCAAGAATTAAAAACCAAGTTGACTACAGCACCAGTATTGACCATTCCATCAGGTAAGGGTGATTTTGTTATTTACAGTGATGCTTCACATCAAGGATTAGGTTGTGTTTTGATGCAAAGGGAAAGAGTTATAGCTTATGCATCACGACAGCTGAAGACACATGAAAAGAACTACCCTGTACATGACTTGGAGTTGGCAGCGGTGGTGTTTGCATTGAAACTATGGAGACATTATTTGTATGGGGAATCTTTCGAGGTGTACACGGATCATCAAAGTTTAAAGTACTTATTTACTCAACGAGACTTGAATGCACGACAGAGGAGATGGATGGAATTGATTAAAGACTATGAATGTGTAATTCATTACCATCCGGGAAGAGCTAATGTAGTGGCTGATGCTTTGAGTCAAAAATCTTCAAGTAGACTGGCTTGCATGCGATGTCATCGGGCAGAAGTATATGCAGAAATGACTTCCTTGGGAGTGGAGTTTGAACAAAAAGGTATGGGTGTCATGTTAGCTCATTTTCGGGTGAGACCATTGTTACTTGATCGCATTCGGGAACTTCAAATGCAGGATGAGCGGTTGATAAAGATTAGGCAAGAGGTGTTGGAAAAGGTGAGCACTGATTTCTCTATTCTGGATGATGGTACTTTAATGTTGGGACATCGTTTTTGTGTACCTAATCATTCAGCTTTGAAAAATGAAATTATGGAAGAGGCACATCACTCACTATATGTTATGCATCCGGGGAGCACCAAGATGTACAGAGATCTTCGGGAGATATACTGGTGGCCAGGTATGAAGACGGATATTGCTGAATTTGTGGCAAAATGTTTAACTTGTCAACAGGTGAAAGCTGAGCATCAAAGACCGGCAGGTTTATTGCAGCCTCTCTCTATCCCTCAATGGAAATGGGAGCATATCACTATGGATTTTGTTGTGGGACTACCGAAAACTCCTAGTGGACAAGATTCAGTATGGGTTATTGTGGACAGATTGACCAAGTCAGCTCATTTCCTTCCAGTAAAAGTTACTTATACGTTGGATCAATATGCTAAGTTATATGTGAAGGAGATTGTCAGACTACATGGAACGCCAGTATCTATAGTTTCTGACAGAGATCCAAGGTTTACGTCGAGATTTTGGTTGAGTCTTCAGCAAGCTATGGGTACATCATTGAAGTTCAGTACAGCTTTTCACCCTCAGACAGATGGACAATCTGAAAGGACTATTCAGACTTTGGAAGATATGTTGCGAGCTTGTATGCTTGATTTCAAAGGTCGTTGGAGTGATTACATTACTTTGATGGAGTTTGCATATAACAACAGTTATCAATCTAGCATTGGTATGGCACCATTCGAAGCACTGTATGGTAGGAGATGTCGGACTCCAGTATGTTGGAGTGAAGTCGGTGAAAGACAGTTGTTGGGCCCAGAAATGATCCAAGACACAACCGAGAAAATCAAAACAGTTCAGGAGCATTTGAAGGTGGCACAGAGCAGACAGAAAAGTTATGCGGATAACCGACGGCGTGAACTTGAATTCAAGGTGGGAGACCAGGTGTTCCTTAAAGTTTCTCCATGGAAAGGCATTCTGAGATTTGGAAGGAAAGGTAAATTGAATCCGAGATATATTGGGCCGTATACAATTGTAGAAAGAATTGGTGTTGTGGCTTACAGGTTAGATCTACCTTCGGAAATGGCCAAGCTACATAATGTTTTCCATGTATCCATGTTGAGAAAGTATGTGCCGGATCCGTCTCATGTGTTGGTTCAGCAACCAGTTGAGTTAGCGGATGATTTGAGTTATGTTGAGGAGCCGGTGCAGATTCTAGATCGAAGGGATCAAGTACTTCGTAATAAGGTAATTCCGTTAGTAAAAGTACTATGGAGGAGCCATACGGTGGAAGAAGCTACATGGGAGAGTGAGGAGATAATGCAAAAACAATATCCGTACTTGTTTCCATCAGGTAAGAGAATTTCGGGACGAAATTCTTTAAGGAGGGGAGAGTTGTGAGACCCTAACTTTTAATTTCTTCGGTACGTAATGATAGTATTGCATGGTTAAGAGTTATATACATTAGCATTTATGTAAAATAAGTTTAATTTGACTTAAATTACCTTACCAATAAGAGTTGACACCTAGGTGGAAGTCATGATGGGGGAAACACTAAGGGTTTTACCTACCTAGCTGAAGAGATAGTGAAAAATAAAATAAAATAAAATAAAACAAAACAAAAAAAAAAAAAAAGAAAAAGAAAAGAAAAGAAAAGGGGAGTGAGAATGATAGAATAGAAAGAGACGGAAGAAGACGGAAGAGAGATAGAGATAGAGATAGAGAGAGAAGGAGAGAGATATAGAGAGAGAAAGAGAAGTTGCAGAGAAAAAAGAGAGAGGGAGCTGCTGCCATCGCCAGAATAGGCCGATTTCAGGTATGAAAATTTGTATCTTGCTGTAGATCAAGCTATAGGTGGATAGATCTTGAAAAAATACTTGATTTAGATACGAATTTCATCTGATTTGGTTAAGAATTGAGAGAGAAACCTCTGTCCAAAGTTGGAAGGTTTCTGCTGCGAAAATCTACAGAAACAGCTACTTTCGGAGGTTGTTTGACCTCTTTAACAATCTGATTTGTGGCTGAAATTTTATACACTTGAACTTTAAGATCTTAGGAAAATTTGGGCTTTGGTTTCAATCAAAAATGTTTTAGATTCGAATTATGGTGATTTTTCAAAGTTAGGCTGCCACTGTAGAAGTCTGATTCCCAGATCTGTAGTCTCTGGTTTGACAGAGAATTCGACCAAGTTAGAGTAGCCCAAAAATTATGAAATTTTTACTGTATCTAGTAGAACGGTTGAAGATAATCTGTACCAAATTTCAGATTATTTCGATGTCTTTTACCTATGTTACGAATTCCTCAAAGGTAGAGCATCTGCTGCTGAATTCAAGTTTCTGCAGCACTGCCCTGTTTTAGAAAATACGAAATAAATACTTAGGCATGTTCAAAAAAATGTAAAATTTTGTCTGGATACTCTGTGAGATGCCCATGTTGTATTTCTAAAGTTTTAGAATTTTTGGGTATAACCTCACGAAATTATGTTCAGATTAGGATACCTGTGTCAGTTTTGACAGATTAGAGGACTTCTTGTATTTTGGTATTTTCAGCTCTAGCTTAACATTGGGAGTGTGATTGAGATTAACATATGGTAGTTTTAATGCAGAATTTCAGTGTTATAATTTTTTGGAAGATATCCATTATATTTATGATGATTGAGTTGCCTAACCTAATACGGTTGTGGTGTTAGGAGCTAACGGAGAGCAAGATCCTTCAACGTCAACTCAGAAGTGATCTTTGACGTAGTGTGTGTGCAGTGACAGGTGGGATCATAGGATAATCTTATTCATATAGAAGTAAATATATTGCTTGTATTATTATCTATATTGGTGTTAATTGTGGGATTGTGGAATATTGAATGCATTGGTTGTTTTCTATATGTATAGTGGTAGTGAATGCATATAAGGTGTTGAAGGTGTTTATATATATGAGGTGCAATTGGTATCTTATGAGAAGTTCTGTGGAGACATTGCTGATTCTATATATATGGTGGCATTGCATACCATTCATATTGTATGCCTTGCATTGCACTGGAGAGAGTTAACCACGGTGGGTTAACCAAGGCTTAGTCACGGTGGACTAGCCTAGGGGTGCCACGGTGGGCATTCCTTGATAACGCGCCATCGATATATTGGGCCAACGTTATCTAAAATTGCGCGCACATGTGGGTGATACATGCATTGCATTGAGACATCCATGATATAGATATATATATATTAATCCTTTCTACTTGTATGTATTTGAGTGCTTATTGTCATTCTTTATGAGTTTGATTATCTGTCGTGAGCACGTTGACAATTAGCTCACACCCACACAGACTGTTTTGACAGGTAATTTGGAGATGAAGGTTTGGTTCACTGCAGTCTTGGTCCTTGCTGTGGTGGCAATCATGTCGATGTCAGGATGTCGAGTCACGGGGCTTGGGAGAGCTCCATTGTCTTACTCTCAATTTTCATGGTTGAATTTTATATAAGACGTTGGGTGTTGGTGTTATGTTTTAACTTTGTATAATGGTAAAGAATTTTGTAAAAGGATGTTGAATGGTAAAGAATTTTGTAAAAGGATGTTGATTATTTTCCAGTAGTAATGTATTCCTTTGGAGAGTTATTATATTTTCCTTATTGTTCATTTATTTTCGAGTATGTGTTAAGGTGTCGTTCGCAGGTACAGTGACCTGTGCGATCACGCCCTGCCTAATATGACATAATTAATGTCTAATTGGGATGGGGGTGTGACAAGATGAACATATAGATGTTGCTCTGATAAACGATTCCGATGACGATATTCAACAACAACAAGAGATCCAAGTTCCATATTTCACCACCTTGCCGGAAGGATATGATGCACCTGTACCTGGCAGGGATCAATTTTGTTGTGGGCCCGTATGGGATATGCAGAATCCCAATTTTCAAAGGGGGATGTTGTTCAATGATAAGGCAGCTGGAAAAAATACATGCACAATGCATCATTTGCACAACAACAAGGAGTATTCGGTTGTTGAATTAACTACGAAACTGTTTAAAGTGAAGTGTGCACACGATTGCCCTTAGATGCTTCATACATCCAACAAAAGATATGGGATGTGGGAGGTTGTGCAATACAATGGGCCTCATAGGTATGGGACGCCAAATATGGGTCATCGTGCGAACTTCATTGCAGATGTTATCATGGGACAAGTAACGGTGAGTTTAACTTTCATTCAGACTTTGTCATAATAACTGATTAGTTTGTCATAATAACTGATTAGTTTGTCATATAAGAAGTTCATGTAATGTACTTAAACTGTGTTGTTTTTGTACAGAAAGATCCTGATTGGAAGATCATGTCCATAATAGAAGATGTGAAAACACATTACCACCACTCCGTGTTATACAAGAAAGCATGGATGGCAAAAACAAAAGTTATAGAGATAGTATTTGGCAATTGGAAATAGTCGTTCTCAAAACTTCTCAGATATTTGTTGACATTGCAGCCAAGAAACCCTGGAACAATCCAAATGTTAAAGTCATTCAATCAGGATGTTAGTGACATGGTCGTGTTTGATTGAGTATTTTGGGCATTCAGCCTATGTATTAATGGTTTCGAGCACTGTCTGTCGGTTATATCAGTTGATGGCACCCACATTTATGGAAAATATAAGAATGTCATGCTTATCACTATGGGGGTCATTGTCAAGGGTAAAAATTAACCCTTAGCCTTTTCCGTTGTCGAGGTTGAGGACACGTAATTGGTCGTGGTTCATCGACTTGATTAAACACGCCGTTGTCCCTAGTAGGAAACGTGTCACCATACTATCAGACCGCCATGGGGGCTTACTAAATGCTATTGATCGAATATGGAAACATCCAAGCGATGATCAACCCCCTAGTTTTCACAGGTATTGCCTTTGACACTTTCACAGTAACTACCATAAAAACTACAATATTATAAGAATCAAGGACTTGGTGTGGGCTGCTAACACAGCTCGTCAATTGCAAAAGTTCAACATTATAATGGAAAGAATTAAAAAGAGATGTGAACTTTGTTATAATAAACTAATTGGGGAGGACATTACTAAGTGGACATTTGCTCATGATGGTGGCTTTAGTTGGGGGATCACATCAATTAACAACTCTGAGAGCTCCAATAGTGTGATAGCAGGTGCACGTAACTTGCCCATCACTGCATCTGTACAGGTCACTTACTACCTTTTGTTAAGAGTTTTGTTACACGACATGGTGAGATACAATGCGATATGAGGAATGGCCATGCATACCCGTTAGAAGTGTGCGAAATATTTTAGAACTGGAGCAAAAAAGCAGCCGGTCATACTGTCACAATTTGTAATTGGTAATATATGTTTATACAATCATCATCATTAAATTGCTATTGTAATGGTGTTCAGTTGAATGCATGACATTTCATTACTTGTTGTACAGGGGCATCGTGTCTGTTAATGTGCTAACTGGCAGGAGGGAGACTAAAAGTGGTCATCTATATGCCGTGCAACTTTTCCCGCCCAGCTGTACATGCAGAAAATGGGTTATATATCACCTCCGTTGCTCTCACATGCTTATTGTTGCTGCAGCTGCCGGCAAGTAACCCTAGTTTTTATTTAACCCCTACTACACTATGAAAGCATATGCCTGTGTATACGGGATTCCGTTTGCGCCATTGTTAATGGAGGATTATTGGACTCCTTATGCAGGATCTACTGTCCTCCCAAACCCCCTTCGCAAATGTATAGCCCGAAAAGGCTGTTTAGAACATAGTAGAATTCATAACGAAATAGACGAATCGAGGCAAAAACAAATGTTCAAGTGTAGTTTATGCAATGAGCCTGGTCATAACAGACGCCGATGTCTAAACAGGAGACGGGAACATTAGGGAATAGTACACGTATGTAATCAATTTGTATTTGATACACGTGTTCAAAATGTGCAAACTTTTCATTTTAACTAAAGGTGCAAACCAATTATTTCATGCATATTACATCACTAGGGATCACTATGTGCAAACTAATAATAAATTGTAGTCCAGAAGACTCTCTATGTGACTATCTCCTTCTGTAATAAAGAAGAAATCAATAAAGGAGAAAGAAAAAGTAAACACAACCAACTCGAGTACACATACCTCACAACCCACTTTTTACTTCAACAGAGTTTGAATAACAAAATTAACTAATGGTCACAGTCTTCTACGCCTTTGATAAGAACAAAAAAAGCCATTGAGGTGAAAAATAACAATGTCATTTAGTAACATTGCAAAAGTACCATAAATACGATTGTAAGTATATTGAACTTCTCTCATCTATGTTATATTGATAGCTAGTTACTCTTTGGTTCCGTGCATTGCATTTTACTAACATTCCAGATCTATCATACACTATGGCATCACAATGATGATCTTGTGGGCCCATCAATCCCAGTGTACTTACCTTATAGGAGATTTATAACTCACAGGTCGTGTGGGACCATGGGATAAGTTTTATAGAACTTGTACGTAATATAGAAAATAGTTCACATTTACTTTTTTTTAATAACTACTACCATTTTTTAACGCATTTCTTTTATTTGATGGACAGTATGATCAGCCTATTAATTATCGTCAAGGAAAGTCAGATATATTTGACGATGATGTACACCCCCGCATTATTCCATATTTGATCCACGCTGATTTTTACGGTGTATACCGTGTAGGTAGGATTCAGCATGATCATGCTTTACTCACAGTTATAGTGGATAGATGGTGACAAAAGACACACACCTTCCACTTGCTTGTCGAGAAGGCGACAATTACATTAAAGGATGTCTCCATCCTATACAGTCTTCCGATTACTGGCAGGACTGTTACAAGTTCGGAATTATAGTTGACAATTACGTTTCGGAATTACAATAAATTACACATTATTTCATCACATTATTTAAATATACACATTCTTTTATTACGTTACACATGTTTTTATATTGTATCCAGTAACTGAATTTCATTTTACTAATATTTTGTAGGTCCCTCCAGCCCGTTGCCATTACAAAATCAAGCCCCTTTATTTATGCAGCATTTAGGGATTGCACCCGAGGCTGAATATTTCAAAAAAAGTTTGGTCAGGCTTAAGTGGTTAAGTTAGACATTTGGGGCACTTGCAAATGATGCTGATGAAATTACAGTACAATGCCATACTTGGGCATTTATACTGAGACTCATTGGCGGGGTCATGATGCCAGATCACTCCAGTACCCTGTTCAGGCCCATGTACTTACCATTGTTAGCAGACCTTGATGTTTGTAACGATTTCAGCTGGGGTAGTGTAGTCCTTGCATCATTGTATAAGGAGTTATGTCGCGTCGTTCGTCCCACCTATTCTGAGCCCATTGGCCCGCTTATACTGCTGCAGGTATGCAAAATATTTGTTTATTCATGTTGTTATTCCCTTTCGACGATCATATCCTTCCATATTGAGACTGAGATTCATTCAGATTTGGGTGTGGGAGAGATTCCCTATTATCGCATCTATACGAAAGTCGATTTCCATTACACGTGCACAAGAGCTGCTTATTATTGGGGAACACGAGTTTCCTGGTGGACCATTAGGGGGCAGGTGGCATGACGATTTCCTCCTCATAGACGTCTTCACCCATGTGCTCGTTGTGTACAGGAATCAGTTGGATTGACTTTAGCCCAATGATGTAAGTTATACATTAATAGTATGTTTTACGTTCATCATATTTGGGTTGTACAATATATGACAATTAATTGTATGTTTTTTATTCTTCAGTTTTGTTGGACCCCATACGAGGCCCGTATGGATGCGTTACCCCTTTACTGCTTTGCTGAGATGGAGGTTTGGAGGGCAGTGGTCCTTTTCTTATGCTTTGAAATTGTAGAGTTCCATATACCTGATCGAGTGATGTGCCAGTTCAGGATGAGATAGGACATACCAGACCATCTGAACACTAGGAGGGACTTGCATGCAGTGGATCAATGGGGGATGACCAGAGTAGATTGGAGTGACTATCATGCAGGATACATAGAACCCTGGTCACACAGGATAGCCCGTGTAGTTGACGGTGAGATTTGTGATAGACCTATGTCCTCTGTTGATCCTTATATATCTTAGTATAGAAGCATCACTCACCTCTACATTGGGAATCCACTCAGTCACACAGAGAGAGGTTATTCAGGTGTCGGAGGCATCATAGATTCTAAGGTATGTACAGTTAAATATTAAATACCAAAATTTTATTTCGATAACATAATAAATGCCATTAAATTGTATTTTCAAATAGAAGCATAGGCGGATGTATATGAAAGGGAAACCGCACGCTATACATGACTTCCCTAAGACGGAGTCAATGCAAGAGATCTATGACATACAACAACATCTCATGGCTTCTTTATCCCTTCTACAAGAGTCAGATCGTATCCCATAGCACCGACGGTATCCCCGCGATGCCACGTATTTTGGTTCCCCGACACCAAGCTTGCCACCTCATCCTACCCCTGCATGCCGATCCACCTCTTCGATACTTTCTTTCGTTCATGGTGGATATAATGTAGGGTATGTCACACCTACACTATATAGTTATGCTACTAAGAGTTTCGGGACAACATCGTATAGGCCATCATTTCGTACTGAGGAATACTTTGGCACACATGATACTTCTAGGACATCACATCGTCAGCCAGCCCGCCATGTCTCTCCAATTATATTTTAGACTGACCCAGCGTATAGCTACGATCAGTTCGTAGGTGGCAGTTTTGGACAGGTGAGTCATGATTTTCACAATGTATACCCATCATCGACTTATTGGGCAAGGTCATCATAGGTGACTCGTGATTTTCACAGTGGCTACCCTTCATCGACTTATGAGGTAGGGCTATCACAGGTGAGTCATGATTTTCACAGTGGCTACCATTCATCGACTTATACACCAGGGCCGTCATAGGTGACTCGTGATTTTTACAGTAACTATCCTTCATTGACTTATGGGGTAGAGCAGTCACAGGTCCGTCACAACAATGAAGAGTTGGCAGCAGTGAGTGATGGGAATGAGCAAGCAGAGGTGGGTGTTGACAAAAGACAGAGTGGTCAGGACAAGCAACAGGATTTGAGGATTCGTAGAGGATTGAGAACCCAATAGGCTCGAACATGTCTCACAGGGGGGCGTTTAGGGCGATCATTGTTCAGGGGGTTTCATTAGTATCATCTATTATAGGTGGTATTATCTATTAGTATTATCTGTTGTATGGGTTTTACCCCCAGAGACCTGAAATCGCTTTTATTTGCATGTATTATCTATTGTATGTGATATGGCATCGCTTTTTAATTTTTTTAATAATTTTGCGGGAAACTCACCAAACATAGGTATACATTGAATTTTAAGACAGGTACAATAGCAAAAAATTATATAACAATATTAATGTTATAAATAAATAAGCAAGCAAGCTAAGCATATATATAAGATTGTGGTATGAAATTTGGCATTTAAGACGATCATTATTAGGGTTAGGGTTACGGTTATGGTTATGTATTAGTCACCTACCAGTAAAATTATAAGGTTCAAATCAAAATGAACTCTATACGATATATATGTGGTTACGGTTATGAGATATTTATAAAGAAAAATCCGTTAATCTTACACCAAGGCTTAACCCTAAACTAAGATTAGGGTTATAGCTACGATTAAGCATTGGTTTTAGGGTTGTCATCATTTCGAATAGTGTGTTATCTCTAATCATCATCGCTCATTTTCAATTGTAAACCAATGGCAACTGGAGGTCCAGGCAGTTCAAATACTCGCCAACATGCTTAAGTGTGGATCCTACCTCTGTTCCACAACGAGTATCGGTAGAAAAAATATTCTAATCCGAAGGAGTATTATGTTGGTTTACGACAAGAATGACCATTCAAGGTACAAGAGCAGGAGGGATTGGTAAGAGATTTGCAAAATTTTGGTGTTCGGATACCACATTGATGCTCTCAGGTCATGCCAAGGAGGAACAAGGTTGATTATGAAAAAGCTGTGGCAAGAATAAGGCAAAAGAATACCAAATGTTGATGTGTCGATGTCGTTACTCATGCTCTAACTCACTACTGAAATGACAGAAACTAACGGGAGAGAACTCACGCCGATGGAACGTAGCAATGTATTAAGTAATGACCAGTATATGTCAGACTATTATATGTCTGATGAGGAGTGAGTTGGGAACTTATGTCAGTTTGAAGGACTATTTATGATTATGTTTATGTTTATGTTTGTATTTTGAATTTAATATATAACGTTGCTATATGCATTAGATATTAATGAAAACTTTTATTATAAAATTCAAAAATATGCTGAACATACTAAAGAAATTGACATGACTATGATACATAACACAATAAACCCCATACATTAAACCTCATAGATTTTCATCTTCATCGGACATTTCAATGTCAGATTGATATTTTTCGTCATTGGGAGCACATAAATACAATTCTGCCTCAGCCATTAACCATTCTTCACATGCTTAGTCGTCGACACGTTGAAGAAGTGTCGCCACAACTGCATTTGCATTCGATTCTCCGCTTCACAAAAACGGTGCAATGCCATTTACAACAACTAAGGAGTATCGGTAGGCATATTCTTTACCAATCAATGAGGAATTCGAAGATTAGCTGCTCCCAAGTCTACAATCAAAATCTCAGTTCTTGCAGTTTTATGTGACAACTCATATAACGTTGTATTAACGGTGCTACGTGTGTATCGCTTATTTGGATCCAAAGGGTATTCAAAACTTCTTCGTCATATGAAACCCACTGACAACTTATAGCCTTTAAAATGTCATCAACGGTGTATTTCATTATGACTGAGGAGTATTGTCACAATTTTACAGTGTTAACTCCACCCTTGTATAGGAGGTATTTATAAAGAGCAATCCATTACCCCCTCTTCACGTGAAGGCTGCATCTCCCATGCCCATGAATGTAATTTGTTCACAGGACAAGGCTACACCAGTGACATGACAAGGCTGCACCAAAGAGTTGTCATGTCAATTAAAGCCATTAACCCCTCTTCACATGGAGGCTGCATCTTTCATGCCCGTGAATGCAATTTGTTCACAGGGCAAGGCTATATCAATGACTTGACAAGGCTGCACCACAGAGTTGTCATATCAATTAAAAATATTAACCCCTCTTCACGTGAAGACTGCATCCCCCATGTCCGTGACTAAAACATGACTAAACAAGTATACACCAGAGAGTTGTCATGTCAATTAAAGCTATTAACTCCTCTTCACGTGAAGACTTCATCCTCTATAACTGGACAAGTCAACACCACCGAGTTTTTATGTCAATTAAAAACTCCTGTATTAAGTAACAATAATTGAAGTCTTATTTGATTACGTGCAGGAGTGCTCAACCATACCTCTAGACATGCCGAAGCGAAAAGACTTGTTTGGGGTATCGTCTAGTCGTGTGAATCCTACCGACGACATGGATGAAACTCAACCGTCAAGATCATGCTATATGGTGGGCACATACACAGACCCAGTCGGTAACAAATGGTAAGGCTGAAAACGTAAATTTCTCAACAAAACTATTCTTATGCACAATACGATGGGTCCGGTCAACCACATCTTCATTGGCAATGCATCCTAACAATCACCCCTCGATATGACGAACAACCAATGCATAAGATTCCCATGAGAAGACTTATTCGATAAACGGCGTGAGTAAGAAATGTATTGCAGATGGCATGGCCTCCATGTCCCAAAGGCTTGTTTAGCTAAGCTGTGGGATAGGAAATCATCTCTTAGTAAGGTCATTATAGTGCTGGAACGCGAGACTGATCAAATGTAACGAAGATTGAATATGCATCATTTCACAGAGCAAGCTAAGACAGATTGTGTTGATCCAACACAATGAATAATGGAAATGATTGAAGATCCATTGCTGATTTTCAACCCAAAACTTTCAGACTTCTCAGAAGCAAAAGTCGACGATGACTTTGTCAACTATCTATACAGTAGTCTTTCTATTGGCGGCAAAACAATGTGTTATTACAAACATGATCCATAAAACTTATTTCTATTTTTAAGGTTAGGGGTACGGCTACCGTTTGCATAGTTATTTTTTAGTGAATAAAATTATATACTACAAATTGCTATTTTCATTTAAAAAATTCACATGTAGGGGTTCTATGAATTTTCTGGCATCACAAAAAATTCTCTCTATTCTCACAAAGGCAGGACGAACAAAATGAAGTTTGGAAAATGTAATTTCGTAAAAAAACTCTCTATGGTTTTTTTGGCTATTATATAATCAAATTTTTAAAATAAAAAGAGCCTATATAAAACTTTGAAGGCAAGAAAAAAAATAAAACGCAAGGATTTTTTTTCATTTTTTAGCGGCAATTGAAAACGCAATTTAATTAAAGATTGGGTTAGATTGATTTTTAGATCGTATGCTCTTGTTTATCCTTCACTTGGTTGAATTTTTTTTTTAATTTCTAAACAGTCAATGTGAAGTACTAACCTTTCTAATGGAATAGAATGTGAAATGTCACAGAATTGGCATGAAACACCACAAAAATTACACATGAATGAAGTTAGAAACTTCCATTACTAAGGAAGAATAAATCAATTTAAAAAAAGAGAGAGAAAAGAGAATAAAATTGCTACTAAAAACATTTCATTATTTCAATCTTATCTTATGACTAAAGTATAGAGCACAAGTTTTTTTTTTTTTTGTCAATTTTTTGGTTTAATTTTCTTGAATAGAGCTATAATATATTTCTTTGAATTTTATTTTATCTTAGAAAAAATAAGTAAACAAAACATTAAAATAAGAAGAAGTGAAATAGTAGTGATTCGTGAGTTTTTAATGTTTATCTTTTACAAGAATTTAATTCTTAAATCAACATGACATTTATGATATAATCGTTACTTACCCAAATTCACTAAAGGACAGACTTTTAAAATATCAATTGTCTTTTCTAATATTACAAATCAAATAATTATTTTATTTTATTATAAAAATTTCAACATAAAGTGGGGTGCCCACAAAAGAAAGAAATAAAAAAAATATAACATTATAAATATAGACCCGAGGGGGGCAAATTATGGATGAAGGGAGAAAATGCAGATTGTACCTACGTTTTCTAACAAAATACATGTTGCATCTGCGTTTTCTCCTTCTTCTTTTTTCCGCTTTTCGGCCTTTCCAGAAAATGCAATCTAAGATTGCATTTTACCTTATTATGGGAAAAACCTTTTGCATTTGATTATTTTGGAGAAAAACTTTTATAAAACACTTATTTTTGGAAAAAAAAAAAAAACCCTCCTCTTTAAAGACTTCAAGAGACATTCATACTGTAAGTGGCCTGGACCAGTCTTGTGGCAATGTTTGCAAACACACACCGGACAGTGTAACAAGACATGGTCAGGGCTGTGACAATACCTGCAGGTGTCCTGAGATGAAGAAGTACCGGTATGTGAAGAATAAGAAGGACCTTGAAGATGATGAGTCACGAGTGTAGTATCAAAATGATGAGCTTTGAAGGTCCCCAGTCGTGTCTCTTCTGAAAGAAGCTCAGAAATGGCCTGATCCAAAGTGGGCAAGGGAGTGTAATATAGAAGAGATGCTCAAACAGGTTCAAACGTATCTGTGAAAACCATAAGAAACATGATAAGACATTGTTGATCGCGGTAGGCAGTGAATTTGGCTCTATCAACAGAGCATTCCCACATAGGATCAGAGTAGGAGAGTTGGTCCCAAATAACATAGATCTGAGAGAGGAAGCTACTGATGGATTGACCAGGATCTTGTCGCATATGGTGAAGGGTGCGAAGAAGTTGATACTGGTGAGCGAGACCTGCAGTGGTGTAACGGTTGGCAAGGAAATCCCAAATGGATTTAGCAGTGGTAAAACGACCATATTGAAGAGCAAGAGAATGAGTGGATGTATTCCAAAACTAAGTGATAATCTGATGATTTTTACTCTCCCATTCTTCAAGGCGATCACGTAATTTATCATCACTCTCATTGTCGTCTTTGACAGGTTTCGTGATCTCACTAGTGAGATATTACCATAACTTGCGGCCCTTGAGGAAACTGGACATAGCTTGGGACCATGGTACATAATTGTTGCCTTCAAGGAGAAGAGAGATAGGTTGGGCAACCTCAGAATGATCCATGACCTTGAACAATGAGTTGGGACAGAGTCAGAAATTTTGTTAAAAGGGTTAGGGTAAAAGTTCTTAAATTTAGAAAAATGAAGGTAGAATTTTTTAAATTTTATTGAGGGACTAAGGTAAAAATTCTTGAATTTTAGAAAGCTAATATAAATTTTTAAAATTCTGTGGGGCGAAACACATTATTTTTCTTATAAAAGCTCAAAATCCACCGCACATATTCACAGCTATCCCACTGTTTTTAGCTAAATACACCAAATTACGCTGGATTTTGGAGACGCATTCTTTCCTCGAAAACTAAAATATCTATTCGCTGTAGCAATAAATCAAAGTCATCTTGGGTCTTGATGAGGCTGAGACGTACATAACGGCTTTCAGCACCAAATGCACTACCTGCGCGGCCAGTGATGTTGGCCGCGCCAAGCAGCACTGCATAACAATCCTCATCTTCTTGCCTTTCACACTTGATCCATGCAAAAGCTGCAATCAATATTATCGAGCACAAACTTGTTTAAAATTTATCGAAAATGCAGCAATGGGTAGTTGAGTACACTTGTTTAACATTTAACACCTTGGTTGTAAGTTGAAATTTTTTGAAACCTGAACAAGATTTACCTGGAGAAGGTCTCCTGACATTTTTAGAGAATGTGCAGTATAGAGGTGGCATTTCCTGGATAGAGAAACGTTTGGACGTTGACAAGGCCTTGCTCAATTTCTCCCATCGATGCCTCATTGTTTCATACCCGAATTCAAACATTTCTCTTCCTTTTCCTTCGAATACTACTTTTAGAAGCTTCAAAGCCCTCAACTGGGTTTCCCGGGGGACACCATAGGTATTCAGGTCTACATATGTTAACATTCTCTCATACACGGCCTTATCCTTTATAATTGCCCACCTATACGTACAAGGAATAAATTTAAGTCTTAGTGTTCTATGCACAATTACTGGATTCATACTCAAAAAAATGTACTGATAGTGAGTTGATTATTACCCAAATCTGCTGCCAGCATGACCGGTGAGCTTAGAGAGCGTGAATAACATGAGATCTTCATCCACCGGAGCTGGAATTGGCGTATAATGTGGCCAGTAGTAGGCAAGGTCATGAATTGTCTTCACAGATGGGCCTTGAAGAACTGCCTTCTTCAATTGACCATCAGGGTTGTTTGGCGAAGTCACAAACTCAATGAAATCCATGCTGGAATCTATGTTGTTTTTCCATGAGGATGTAACTCCATTGAACTTATACTTTTCAGATTCAAAAAGCTGTGTCTGTGATTTATAAACCTGAATATATATATATATATATATATATATAGTGTTTGTCAATGGTTTGCATGCATGTCAACATTTATTTGATTCTGAAACAAAATTTGGGTAGCGAAACATACTGGATAATAAGGGGCTGAAGCAACAACTTTTGCAGGTGGTGATGAACTGCAGGGAGATGAGAGGGCATGGACAGCTGCATTGAGAAGTTGGGTTGAGCCTGCACCAAAAATAATGTATCTTCCTTCTGTAACTGTGTTTCTTACAACAGCATGCAATTTCTGTATTTGCCTTTCGAGCTGTTTTGAGATGAGAGAACCATCATGATCGTATTCGTAGCCCATCCGATGCCACCCGACCACGACAATGGCGCTGCTGGCTGCATGTTGCACCCAGAAGGGCTCCAAGAATATGGGGTTCCCACTGCATAACTCAAATGGATTAGTTCTCGCAAAAATATTCAATGGAAAGGTAATGTCATTTTACTATGTGATATCACAAGCCATTCATATCATACAAAATGCATACGTTAAAATCCTAATTATCAGGACATATCATACGTTAATTAGTTGTGTAGTTGAAAAAAATCTCTCCTTAATTTTAGGTGATTAGATTTCAACACATAAATTTTGATATAACTGATTTGTGATAACAAAGTGACATGACAATCACCGTTATATTTATATTTTTCCTAATCTTCTAGTAATGCGCAGATACCATAATGATGTACCGATTGCAAATTTGTAATAGAAAGCCATTTCGCTTAGTACTTTGTTTTAAAATGACTAGTGGTAGTGGACATACTTGTGTGCTCGTTACGCTCACTAATTTCATTAGCTTAAAAATCTCACTAATCACCTCACAAATTCACTAACTGAAAAAGTTTATTTAAATTATAATTTTATCTCAAAAAAAAGACTTCACATACCAAACTTTAGTGTTTCTTTTGTAATAGTATGTATGAGTCACAATTCATCCACATCATTATTTAAATAGAAAAATATTATTGTCGAAGTAAATTTGTAGAAAAAATTCACTTGTGATAATAATATTTTTGTAATTAAATGTCATCTTGATGAATGCTTTGATTTGAAGTGAAAAAAATAGTTTTTTTACTCTTATTTATTTATTTTGGTATTGCAGTCAGGACGTTTACAACAGCTTACGCACACTTTAATTGATCCCCTTCCTAATTCAAATAACCACATATAAAAATTTGTGTGAGCCATGGCCACACGTTCCAATGGCCCATAACTCTTTACTTTTTAATCGATTGAACTTTGCTAATATACTAATAGAGCATTAAGTTGACATTATATCTAACAACCTAATTAGCTAAAAATTTCTACAGAAAGTTCATAGCTAATTAAAACTGCTAGTTTCTTTTATTTATTTTAATAGGGATTGCGCAGTGTCAAAAACCAATACAAGTGGAAGTTTTACTCACTAGAATTTCAAGTAGTCAGTTCTTAGAGAAAAAAAAAAGGAGCAAACTAAATTAAAAATATGAAAGACCAATGAATGAATGACAGTTTAGTTACTACTATTGAGAAAAATGGTTTGGAGGCCATTAAAAATGAGACAATCCTGCGATGGTTTCAAAATAATAGATCTCGTCGCGAGCAGTTGAGAAAGCCTTATGCAGAAATTCAAAACTATATAATAGTATTTCTTTATTTTTTCATTATTAGGCTATATATATTGAAATTTTCTTATTTTTTTCAGTTTCTTCTAATATTTAGTAAATTAAGTTAGCATCCTTGCTTTTGATCACGGCTTGTCCATGAAGCCCTTACGAGAGAGAGAGAGAGAGAGGTTGGTCATTACCTATCTGCATCAACAATACAGCCAGGTAAGAACTGGGAACAATCAGGGCTTCCAAAGCATGCATTGCACTCACAAACAGGTTTTCCATCAAGAACCAACCCATCCAAGTAGGCCCTTCCATGGCCTGAGCAGGACACTGATGCCACAGCCTCTGCTTCTTCTGCAGCTCTCCTGCTCCAGCTGCGATCCGAACCACCATTCCTTAAGAGATTAACGAAGAAGAGATTTAGCATTATAGAACAGCTCAAAAACAGTACTGTGGAATTCCAGTTGAACCTTCGCATTTTATCCATGTTCTCTTCTCTTTGCCTCTCTTCTTGTTTGGTTTGCTTCTCTCTCTCTCTCTCTCTCTCTCTCTCTCTCTCTCACACACACACACACACACACACACACATTAAGCAGATACCCTTCTTGTATTAGTAGTGGTTGGCCAGTTATTTCATGCTAGATAGATTAACCTAACCAAGGTCATGGTCTTCATTACGTAAAAGAAAATGAGAAAAAGAACATTTTGTTTGTGTTTAAATAGTGAAATATGAAGATCAAGACCTTGAGGTGCATGGGAAAGCAACTGAAACCAGGGGCGTAAATATGGGTAGACCAAGGGGTCCTCCCGAATTTTTTAAAATTTCTCAAAATTCAACTTAGCTCCTAATTCTTGAGTGTCTACGATAACAAAAAATAGTGTATTAGCCTCAAAAGTTTAAAAATTTTACCTTCACCCCCAAATTCAAATTTTTTTACCGAAGCCCCCTCAACAAAATTCTGGTTTCGCTAATGAAACCTTTTGACTACTGAGAAGTACTAAGAAGGGCAAGAGAGGAAAAAAAAATTTTAATTTTGAACAGTAATTAACAATCTTGTTATTTTAGAGTAAGAGTGGGCTACTTGTATTTTCTCTAGGCATCTAATCTCTTTCTTAATTGCTATATATATGCCATATTTGGGAGGCTTTGTAACAAAGTTA
Source organism: Euryodendron excelsum (assembly GCA_033060915.1). Lineage (NCBI taxonomy): Eukaryota > Viridiplantae > Streptophyta > Magnoliopsida > Ericales > Pentaphylacaceae > Euryodendron > Euryodendron excelsum. The sequence goes on along the minus strand of CM065389.1, from coordinate 11,828,011 downwards.
TTTAGAAGGAAGAAAATTAACCCACCAAAGAGAATGCAGGCAACTTAAGCAATCAAAAACTGAGTCCATTTTCCATGAAGAGTGTAATGCCCTAAACCCAATTAGACCCTCCAAGCAGCATCCTGCATTAGAGCACTCCTCTTGTGCCTATATATTGCAGTATACCCAAGGGTTGTAATTGTTATTTGGCCAAATATATTTGTTGAAAGATGCCACTCTATGGTCATGTATCTAAATACTATAGTTTGTCTTACAAAACAAGCATGCAAAATACATATATACATGTGGATATACACACTAATATATGTTTTATAGGTTGTTGTGTGTGAACAATGTTGTTTCCTTTGGAGAAATGCATTTCTTTCTTTAGAAAGCACGTGGGTTTAAACCATATTACATCTTTACCAAGTCTTATTTTACTTTAACTTCGACACCTAACAAAGCCTTGACTGGATATGAATTTTTTTTTTACGTACTTTTGGATTTAGCTTTCAGCTTTTTTACTAGCAAAACTTTGAGGGTTTGATTGATCCACTCATATTGCACTAAAAGTAAACCCTGTCCACTAATTTTTACTATATAAAGCATGTATTTACCACTTCCAGGGCAAAGGCCTAGCTAATACATGCTACACAATGCATTCTATTCATTAGGGAAAGAGAGGAAGGTCTCTGTTCACAACCAAATTTGAGGGAAAATTAAAATGAAGGAAAATTCGTGATAAGGAAGCACTGAGCTTCACTTGAATCCTGCACAAAAGTTTGGTGAACCCTAAAAAATTTAATCAACCTCCAACACTAATCGAATCAAATAGAAAGAATGACTGTAAAAATCAGAAAGGAATCAAATATGGTAGAACTGCCTTGTTTTATATAAAAAGAAAGAGATACATGAAGAAAATACTACATGGGCATGGCTTGAAAATAATGCAACATTAATTAACCACTATTTTCTGCTAGTAAAAAGACAGAAAACTGAAGACTACAGAAGCATAGGTAGCAAGCTCCCTGTATGCTCCTCCTTGTACAGATCTTACACCCCCCGCCGGGGGGTGGGGGGGAGAAATTCAATCCTGATGCTAATCCAACTTAAAAGAATTTGTTTTCTGCGCCACAGGACGCCTTTCGGCCAGTATTTTCTTTGTCCTTTCAAGAACACTGAAGAAAATCGAACCTCCAATACCTATCCACAGTACCCTCGGCCCAATTCCCTGCAGCACGGCAGCAAAAAATAACCACTCTTTAGCATGCAAGCTTCTATATTGTCTAGGATAGGTTTTTCAATTTTTTTTTTTCCAAAAATTTCACAAATTATTGCGCCACACTTGAAATTTGTCAAAAGCTCACAAGACTAGGTGAGGTCTTTTTATTCTATTAATCTCACGATCAAGCATCATCTATAACATATGCAGACACCAACATAAACATAAAATTTAGTTCATTTTCGAGCCAAATAATTAGGAGAGAAATGCTACTCATGGATGTTATTTTAAAGCAATTATAAAAAATAAAATAAAATAAGGTGTTATTTCAAAGCACCCTATCTTGACCAGACTAATGTTACAAGACATGAATGGTTTGTCTTAGAAGATGACAATGATAGGGCTTAGATTGGCTGAATAGTTGGTCACATCAGCATGGGAAAAGCAATTGAATTGGACATCCATGACATGCATTGATTCCCACAACAAGCTGATCTTGATGAACCTTTGCTGGACATGGCCAGTGTTTATCACAGGATCTTTTGTACTTTTATAGAAGTATATCAAAAGGGCACCGGAGGGGAGGCGCCCATGTACATCAAAAAGAGGCAAAGCCACAAAAAATCATATACTACATATGCATTCACAATTACTCAGAGGACTACAATTTCCAAAAATTGGTTCAAAAACAGGTTCACTACCCCTGAGAATAAACGCAGCAATATTTTTATGGCGAAGGAAAGGAGTATGCAGTATGCTGTCACGTCAAAACCTTATCAAGCTTGGACCTTTGATGTACAATTCACACTAGATACGACTACAGGTGAAGAACAAACAAGAACATGGAAACTGTGAGATCATGTGAACAGCTAACATGACAATTGAAGTGTGCATATGACCCCATATATAATTCCCATCTCAAATAATCTTAATTGTCAAAACATTAGAACAACTATGCCATGGGAAGAAAGCACAAGAAATTTGGCACCCATCTGCTAAAGCATAACAAGAGCAAGGGGAAAAATAATCAATAACCACTCAATGTTGAAATCATAGTTATTGGGCAAAGTGTGTAGCATGAGAAAGTCGCACCTTCAAAAGAGCAGAAGTTCCCTCTTCTCTTACGATAGTCCTAACACAATAAAAAATACCTTTGTACTGTTTTGCTGATCCCTGCAAAAATTAAAAAGAATAAAAGGTAAGAAACATGAAATGGATCTTCATCCATGATGAAAAGAACAAAAGCAACACGAAAGCACATCAAATTTACCTGAACCATTAATCTAGTCTTTATGACATCAAGAGGAGTTGTTATAGCTCCAATGATTGCACCTGTAAATTGGTGAGTCTGAATTTCAGAGATTCTTGGTCAATGCTGTTGGATAGGTATCAGTCACTTTATTGTCATATAGGTTTGAAGATCATTATTAGCCGAATAACTACATTCCAGAGCACATATGCACAACAGTAAAGGGGGTCTAAAACACTATTTTTGGCATCTACTGTTTCCTAACACTAAAGAGATCCCAGACTCTGCTTGTCTCTGTGTGGAACAAAATAAAGGACTGCATTAAAGGTTGTGGGGTGAGATCTATACTATTGTAATTGTTATGCTACAAGAAGAATTGTGCATTAAATGTTAGCCTCTGTTTTGGAAAATATTTCTCAATAAAATTAACCTAATCATTTCCCAATATTTTAAGAATGGCTAGAAATTACCCACAAACCACGCTCTTAAGACGGGGGCCTCTTCCTTCGAATTAGTAGTCATTCTATTGTTGCTCAATGAATCAATGAGCATGCATTTCTGTCCCATGCCATCAGGGAAATAATAATACTCGTCACGAAATTACTTATCCAAGAAGAAGGCAGCACTCATCACTAAAGTCTGAACTGAAGAAATCAATGTCCAGAATCTATCTGAATCTAGCAATAACTGTGAAAGACCATATTCTGCCACCAAAAATTCAGGAATGAATAACTTCAAAACTATCAAGACAGCAGAGGAAAAAGTTAAACCCGAGTAACCTCAGATACACACAAATTTGCAATTGGTTTAGGATAACTACTTACCAGCAAAAGCACCAATTATAGCGTTTTCAGGGTCCTTCAGATCCCGTCTTGCCTGCGGAAAGAAAAAGGTGCAATTATTTCAGTAGTGGTACTGACCTCCTCTTATTTTGTCATGACATGAGTGTCGTTTAATTTAGACATGTTCTATGCCAACCAAGAGATAGAAAATTACCAGAAATCATGCAGACTCTCATATCCAGTCTATGAAAACAAATATGCATGCAGATACATATATATATATATATATATATGTATAAATGAAGTGGCTGAAACTTGTCCAGTCATTGCTTAGTGGTACCATGCTGAGTTAGTGCCTTCAAGGGCACAGAGCTTTATCTGATGAGTGACTACAAGGCTTTGCTGTCATATAAAGATTCGATTGTATCTTTTTAGTGGAGACTTTTTAAAGTTCTACTGTAACAGTGCAATCATCATCTCTTCTCCCAAGTAGAAGCAATTGATCCAGGTCAGCACTTCTTTCAATTTAAGTGTCAAATTTTGGATGAAAGTAAGCTTACTGCTAGCTTATACCCCATACAAAGCTGTTCATATATGCAGAACTGAATGGCGTCAAAAGGCAGATCTCGCAATAAAAAGGAACCATATCCCTATAATCTCGAAGAAAAAAAGGCATATACATCAATAATGGATTCCAGAAAGTTCAAGGAAAAACTAATGATACAGTTCTCCACGATGCAAGACCAAACCCTACTTTCACAACAAAAAAACCTTCACACTCCTCCAGGATGAAAAAGAGAGGCACCAAGTACAATTTGTATCTTGAAGTGAAAACTTAATTCTTGAATGTTGAATTTTATAAATGAGGAAAGCAACCATCATGCACCGCATAAAGGCCTTTAAAACCCTCCTTAGCAACAATAAGGCAGACAGCATCAGGAGCTGAAGAAAATTGCCCAGTTTGCATCCTTTGCTTAACAACCTTCAAAGTTTTTAAGCTATCAGCCTCAGAAGCGTTGTGAGAAGAAGGGGTATGAAGAAGTAAACTCAACTACCTCAGTTGGCACACAAACAATAGAAGCAGCAGCCCCTCCAACAGCACCTGCAGTCTAAATGAAGTCTAGAAAGCTTTTAACATAACACACAGATTCTAACCAGTACATCGAATGCTCAAACGGAAAAAAAAAAGTCACAACCACACAGCATACTAGCATAAACAAATCATCAACCTAGAGAAAATATCCAAGTGACTAGATATATCAAGTTGGCACATGGCAGACCAATCCATGGAAAGGTAATACTGTAGCATGAATTTTCAAAGTTTGACCCCACTGGGAAAGAGATTTAAAAAAATAAAAAAAAAAGGAAGGAAAAAGAGTAACTTTCAGGGGCTATTGAAAGCATTTGCATCACCCTAGAGGTTTAACACTTGCTATGAAAACATTGAAGGCTTGAACTATATGATCTGCTCTTGCCAATCACAATGTTCCATCCTACTTACTGTTATGTAGGATTTGTATCAGACCACCTCTGAGGAATATGCCCAAGTGAAGTTAACTGTGCCATGAAGATAAAAAGGAGAAAAAAAAAAAAAAAAAAAAAAGAAACGGAATGTAAAACAGAGTGCACTAAAGTCAGAACAAGGAATGTTAAAACAGAGTGCACTAAAGTCAGAACAATTCTAATTTAACACTGGGAAGGTGTCATCTCATGGCTGCTCAGTTAAGTTACTTAACAAATGAGCCAACGCACTAAGGTTTTCTGGGAAGCACTTCAGTAGTTTTTGCTTTGGAGGTTCATATACACCAACAAATATAGCCGATGCCCTGAAAATAATAAGAAATTCCATCAAACACATGACCCAGATGTCAAAATTTGAGCATTTATGACTCTGGAAACTGCAAACAAGTAAAGCTAATAGGTCATTAGCAGTAATAGGGATGAGATTAAGTAAATCGTTTTGTTAAGGGTAGAGTATTCACAATAGAGGTAGTTTTTAAATTTTTCCTAAATGCCAAAAAACTGTTAAAGTATAAGAAATATCTTGCGAGAGAGATTTCATAGAGATTGATGAAATAATTTGAAGCAGAATTACTGTAGCAGTAGTGTGAATAATTTCTGCCAAAACACTACAATGTCCTGCATCAAGTAATTAAGATATTCAGGCCTTTTGTGGGGCCCATATTTACTTTTCATAAATATTAATGTCCGGTATAAGAACTCACTTCTACCCAAATACACAGGCCATTTATCTGTTACTAAATTGACAATCGGCAGTCATCTGACCATAGGTAGAGGTTTATGTTTCTGTGATCAAAATAGGTAAAACCTCTCCATGCATTCTCAAGACCAAGCGCAAGCAAGTGGGAATCATCAAGCGACCAACCCTAGACTTACGCATTAGCATGGTGGTTGAGGGTTACATGATAGGAAAGCTCTTGAAAATTTGTGATAATGCCGAGGACAGTCTGAATGTCTCAGACTCTCAACATTCCCATAGGTAGTGAGTCCCAATGAATTGGCTGACTTGGAGAAGCGCAAGTTTAATGGTGTTTAGTATTATAAACTTTGTTACAAGCAGAATCTAAATTTAGCCCTTTTGTTTGTACTGTGTCAAGTATCACATTCAGTTTGTCTGAGAACTCCATCTTTGGACCTCATATTCATGCCCAATACTAAAACACTGTCCTGTAATGTCACTTTATGTAGCTGTACATAAAGAAAATTTGTTTATTTTCGGCATCTGTTGCCCTATTGTACGTATTGTCAACTCGGTAACAAAACATATGGGGATTTTCAATATATAAGGCCTTGTTGAGTTGATTTAAGCTCATCTAGCATCTTAAATTTTAACAAGCTTCCCCTAAACTTAAGTTGTACTGAAGACCAAACGAAAAGAAGAAAACAAACACATGTATATAGACACATGCACACAGCAATTTTTCATGAGCAAAGAGAGTTTATAAGTAATAAACTTTGCAACCAGCATTTAGACAAGAAGCTTGTAGAGGAATTCTCAATCTTACTGAAAAGAATATATGCTCCTAAGAGAACTTACTGTAAGACACCGGCAAGATTTCCTGTCAATCCAGAAAAGAGTCCTCTCAAAGCAAATTTCCCCCCACCACAAACTGCCTAATGGAGCTATACACATTTAATCAACATAATTCCTTTAAAGAAAAAGTTGTAAGTTGTACAAATATGAATGAAACTTGTTCCGATCAATACCACACAAAGCCAATGACTATACTAATCCTTGCAGTGAGACAAAAGAAAGAAAGATTTAAAGGCATGTCGGGGACCTATTAAGGGATCAATGAACCATCCAATCTCATGCTCTTGAGTAGTCATAAAACTCAATCAAGACCATTAAAGTGAAAGCTCTATTGCTCATCTAGCCATATATGTCAAATGCATATGTAATAAAACAGGCTATTTTCTTTGTTAGTACACTTTATCCAAAAGTGAATAAATTATTAGCAGCAGTACTATTGCCGCTATTCATAGAATTGAGCCTATGACTCTACAAGAACAGAGGTAATGGAAATAGTCTTTGTGCTACAGCACCCAGCAGCTGTAGCATAAAATTCAGCAAAATCAACTTAATTGCATCTGGCAGCCACACATTTAGGAGCAGATGAAATCGAAACTAACTCAACCATCAAATGTTACAATAAAGGTGATTGGATTTATCATAAAATTTATTCCATTCTCAAGGGATCCTAGAAAAATTATGGGGATTAGGAATAAAGAGAAATAGATGAACAAGAATAATAAAGCTCAACCTGCTTGAAGTCGGGTTTTTATTGTATCAATCGGGTATAGAGCTCTTTCAACAGCAACACCAGCAATACATCCAGCTATAGCACCCTCTGCAGAACCCCATAAGAAATTATTAGAAGAATGGATATTATAAAGGCTTTTGTGCTTTTTATTTTGGCATTTACCTGGAAATCATGCCCAAAAAAAAAAAAAAAAAGAAGGAAAATGAATGCACATTGCTTTGAATATGGTAGCCTCTGCACACACAATTCTTGAATATGCTACACATTTTGTGAAAATCGCAGTAATGGATATGTATTCACTAGGCAAGTAATTAGTCATGTAGTTATTCCAATGGCCTTTCATCAATTAAAGTAACACCACCTTTCACACCACACCATTATGGCCGACTGATGCTATGCAGCAATGAACTAACTAAAGAAAAAAGTGTTGCATCTTCTCGATTTAATTAGTTATTGCAGGATACAAGGAATTGCTTGATTCAAGAGCCAGAAAGTTGGTCTACTGTTTCAAAAGAGATGTCATCTCCGTTGAAAGGAAGGGAATGATCAATTGAAAAAAGTACAGCTTTAAAAGTTCAGATAGGAATGCCACCCACCCTCTCTCTCTCTCTCTCTCTCTCTCTCTCTCTCTCTCTCTCTCGTTGCATGCTTCCTACTTTGTCTTTCACTTTTCTCCATTTTTTTTTCCTTTTTTTTTGTCTTAACACGTTTGCAGTTATAACTACATCCTCATTTGCACAAATCGTAGCATCAAAACACATACGTAGCTCTAAAAGTCATAAACCTAAATTATTTCAAGCCATCTTTTACCAATTCCTATTCAATCATAAATTATCTTAATCCACATGGTAACCAATTTCCACGACATAGTAGCTTCTGAAAGTTCTATAGGGATTCATAACAAGCAATCATTTATGAGCTTACATGTATGTTCAGTAAACTTTCCTAAATCTGAAATAAAATTTATATGCTTAGTAATCTTATGTATAGGTAAAAAAAAAACATAAATTCTGCTCAATGAAGCAAGATCAAGACATATAGTATTTGAACACTCTGATGACTCTATGTGAAAAGGAATGCAGTTTTTCTTAGTTAGAGACATACAAGTGAGATGCAACTTAATTAACGTGTTCAGCTATGGGGAGGTTACATGATTGTTTTCCATAACACTTTCTATTAAGGGAGTTCTATGAACGTTGTTCTTTTCTAGAACCTTGCTTGGCCATTGTATACTTGATGTGTATTCGACCTCACCCTTTTCTTCTTTTGAATTTCTAGTCTAAAACGTAAGAAAAAATTTGGGGGAGCTAGTTCAATATATTTAGATTTCCTTCCTATCTGAAGAACCTTTTTCTTTGTGAATGCAGGAGAATTTTACAAATTTGCAGAAAGAAAAATAAAAGCTGCAGAAAAGCATTCTGTCCAACCTGTCACTGAAATAACAGCATCTCAAATTGTCACAGAAATAACTCCATTCAATTACTGGCAATTTTCATTACTTTCCCAACTCTAACCCATTGCGATGAAGGATAATTATTTTGAACATGACCCCCAAAAGTAGATGAGAATCACCTCATGAAGTTAGAGGATAACATGGACAAATTTCTCAGTTGGATATCCATTATATAAATAAAGTCTTCCCTTCATTTAGTTATTGCTTACTCCAGTACTTAGTTTAAAACTTTAAATATACTTCATCTTATGCATCACAGAAATTCTTGCATACTGGTTGTCAACAAAACAGATCAAGTCTTACCCAAAACAAAACATGATCAAGTCCCTCATCATTACTGGATTAATCAGAATAAAATTACATAACACTATCCTGGGTACAAGTTCAAAATAATCAGAAAACCTACCAAGTAGAACACGTAAAAAATCAAATGGCTTGTCTTCCCGTGCATTGACTGCTTTGATGATTTTGTTGGACTCATCTTGGGAAATACACATTTTATACTTCGGTGCATCTGTAATGAGAAATAGGAAATACAAATTAATGACTTTAGCGGCAATAGATGCAAGTAAACCAAAATACGTTTTTTAATTGAGGGAACTGAAGTAACTAACAAAATAACTCACACATGACACCAAGACAAATCAATAACGACTAATTGTGGTCCTAACATTCAGGAAGATCAATAATCAGGTAATAGTTACACATATGCTGCACAGGATTCTGTTATCTTCTTTATAAATTAACTTCTTCAAATGTTTTTTCCCTGATAGGATGGAAATTTTATGACTCACCTTGCTCTTTTAGCTTGCGCTGTTGTTGGGTTAGTAGTAGAACAAATAATTCTTACTGGGTTAAGTAGAACACAAAGATTTTGTTTTGCCACACCATGCAATGCTTATTGCTCAGGAACATTTCTGTATCTAAAGAAAAATCAAAGATATGTTCTTTTCTTTTGTATATTCCCGGTGATTGAACTAGAAGAAGAAAACAATGAAACAACTATTTAATTGAATCATTCAACTATATAATTAATCTTAAACGGATATGTCCTCCTCTTATTACATACGTTTCAGGTGATCAAACTAAAAAGTGAAGAAGAAAACAGTGAAACAACTATATAATAGAGGAATCATTCGAAAGAGAATAACGTGGTGAAGGATATTAACACTAACAATCCCATCATTCCAACTTCATTTTATCTTAAATAGGATTAAGCAATATGGTTCAGCAGGTAACTTTTAAAAGATTGCACAAGCGATCATGGTGAAATTGTGTCAACATTTATGAAACTGTAAAGAGGAAACAGAAAAGTTGTCCCTAAACAAAAGCTTTCTAGTTTTAGATTGAATCACAGATTTTTAACCCAATTTTATTTAAAGGGAAGAGCATGTATTGCTCTTAAAAAATAAGGGATGTGTTATATGAGAAATGACCTGGCAATGCTTTAGGCTGTTAGTCTACTCCTCTCAACAGTGTTACAAATGCACCCAGTAACTTTTAATCGTTATATGTCAGCACTCTTACTTGTATCTATTACATTACGGAAGCCATTTCTCAAGTAGTAGGAAGACATCCATTCTCAAATCTGTAATTTCTGACACGAGCAAATATACTTATTCCATTGTAAAAACTGTGCACCAACTACATGTTTCAGGGATTTCAATCTTGAAGAGAAACATGTTTTCAAACTATTTGCAATTCGATAGGACCACACTCTCATATCCTAATCACCAAATTCAAGGTTTGTTTTGGAATAATCACACTAACTGTTCAATCTTTCTTGGGAACAATCTAATTAGCTTGAGACTGTGCGAGCATAAATAACAACCACTGTATCCGTCTCGCAACTTACATAAAACACATAATGATTCACATATCTCATACATCATTGCCCATATCCAAAGTAAGAGCTACCCTTTTTCCAATTAATCGATGCAACAATTAAATACAAGTACATTCAATTTTCTAGAAGATAACTACTTGCCAGTACGAAATTGCAAGTTATGGGGGTAATTACCAGGTGACTCTGTTCTTGCATTTACAGACATTGTCGCTTATCTGCAAATATTAGTTCAAGCTTGATTACACAAATAATTTCCTGTTACACTAACAAGAACTTGACAATTATTAATCTCATTCATTTTTTCAAGATTAAACAAACTCGTCTCAAAGAATGTAGATATTGCAGGGCAAAAATTGAACTTGGTGATCGACAAATAAATCCCTTTCTCAATGATATGCTGTTACTCAAATCCAGGGTTTTCTCCCAAATTTTACAATTTGCCCCAATACACGACAGTGTGCGTGTGCGCGCGCGCGCGCGTGAGAGAGAGCACCTGAGGGCAGAGCGGTGGGCTGGGGTTGTCTAGTTCAGAGCTGTGACTCTAGAGAGAAACATCAAGAAGAGGGAAGAGGGTTTAACGAACTGAAATTACGGGAAAACCCTTTTGATGTTTCTGGAATAGGAGGAACCAAACGATTGTAGGGGTGTTTAAGTTATTATCAAAAGCAGTTTTTTAAGTGGTTTTCTATAAAAAAAAAAAGTTGTAAAGTTTATAAATAGACTTTTTAAGTAGAGATTTGAAAAACAACTCTTTTCAGTATTTTTATTTTAGAGTAAGGCAAACAACTTTTTAAAAATAAATTATAAACTATTAAACTATAAGCTTAAGTTATAAGTTAGAAAAATAAGTAATGCTTAATCCCTCTCAAAATATCATGTCTAAAAGTCGGTAATTCTATCTTGTCTTAAAAACTTCAAGAATTTAAAGTATATTTAAATTTGATTTGTTTATTCAATTTAACTGATCACAAGTTGAATTTAAACAGTTTAATTTTCTTTTATAATTCTAAAATGCATATAAATATATCGAGTTAAACTAAAAAATTAACTAATGTCAAAATATACTTGACTTAGCTTATTTATTTAGTTGATCTTAAACAAGTTTTTAATGATTCGAACACAACTTGAACTCAAGTAGCTACAACCCCACTTGCATGTGCTTTATTCCCATAGATTTGCAATAACAATGGTATATATCTCAGTTTTATCAATCTAAAAATCAATGTATAAAGATGCTTGCTATTTTATCTGGTAAAATTTTGCTCTCATCACAAGCTATATAGACCTAAAAGCCAATCCTGTCTAAAACCAATTTTAAAGAGTAATGAACAAAAATTGAAGGGTAATTCTATACAAAAAAGAAATTTTCTATAGATTAACGTGATTGTTTGTTTGATTCAAAATTTTAAAAATACCACTGCTATCGTTAATTATGATGAAATTTTTTAAATAAATTTTTTTGTAAAGTTAGAATTTTCCTGTAGGGTATTACAACGTGGTCTCCAGCTCATCACTATTAAATGCAAGAGCCAAGAGGGTTAAAATCATTGGGCATGAACACCCCCTTCTTTTTTTAAGTAATTATAAGATATTTAAGTTTTCAGCCGATTACTTTCTCGAGCAATAATTTATATAAATTAAATAAATTTTATGTATTACATAAATAACAACTAGCCATTTGGGGCACGAAGAGAAATCAAACTCGAAAATACACTTTTCTTCTTATCTTCTTGCCTTGGCTATTCTTGATTGTTCTTTATAAGAAAAAGACAGTAAGTGTAAATCCTATATTATGACTACGTGACGCAATACGACATGAACTAGTCAAAAGGGGCATCACTTGACTAAGATTTCCAACCAGGCGGTGCTGATTTTTTCAATTAAGAGACTTGAGCCGGTGATAATAGTATTAAAATAAGTCCAAGTGCGTCACGATCTTATTGTCATGTAGAACTCTAATGTAGGCCAATTTATGAGCTTAGGGCCACCTACAAAAGGGGCAATTTGTGACAAGGTTGCATGAAATCGAGTAGAGGAGAATGACTAAATTTCTCAAACCATTGACAAGTTAAAGGGTATCACTTGAGTATAAAAAGAATCATTGACAAGTTAAGGGTATCACTCGAGTATAAAAGGACTAATCCTTGCAAGAGACGTGTAATACTATGTCATGATTTTTGACTTTCCAACACATACAACTACCAAAACAAGGAGAATCACACGGCCTTGTCACCTAGAGGCGGAGGCACTTTTACACTTAAGGTTGCCCAAAACAAGGAGAATCACTTTTAACCTAAGTTTTCAAATTAAAATCCAGTTTTGCCCTTTAAAAATTTCTAAATGCCCCTTTGGGATTTTGAAAAGTCCTATTTAAGCTAATATTTTAGAAATGATTTTCTCTTTACCCCTCAAATTTTGAAAAGTCACTTATTTTTTCCATCAATTTTAGAAATAAATTTCAATTTGTCTCCTTAAATTTTTAAGAAGTTTTAATTTTACCATTAGTTTTTAAAATATTTTTCAATTTTTTATTCTAAAAATTTATAAATGTCTACCTTAAATACTTATCTTACTAAAGCCCCATTTATATTAATAAGAGTTAATATGTATTATATGTATATGAAATAAAATGTCCCAATGTTGATTAAAAAGAAAAAAATTTCTTGTTTGTGATTAATTGTTGCCCCTAGCCCTAAATTAATATCCAAATTCCGCCACTGTTGCCCAAAACCCCAAAATACACCATCAATGCACCTTGAAGTTTCACATTCATTACCTCATTAAATATGTATAGTAATAGCCTTAGCCTGAAAGTTTGATCTAATTGTATACCCATGTATTAATGTTTTTTTTGCTTTCTTGGGCCCTTTTTTTATTTTCTTTTATCTTGGGTTTTATCTTCCTTCTTTTTTTGTCATATGTTTTTTTTTTTTTTTCTGGGGTTGATTTACATTGAGGAAAAGAGGCCCAACTTATGTAATAGGCTATACATATCAAAAAATTGGTTCAACTCTGGTTGTTTTCTCAACATCTCATTGAAAAGCAAATGAAATTTCAACAAACAGCAGAAAAGCCTCATTCGTTTGGTTTCTATTTTTTGGTTCTGTTTTTTATTTTTTTAAAAATAAAAAATATAAAAAAATACTAAAATAGGTTTATTTTTTTATTCTAAAACATTGGTCTGGTACTATTAACAGAACGATAACCTATAAATATTATTATTAGACCATAAAAAATAAAAAACAAAAATACATACTTATGTCACACAATAAAAAAACAAAAACTAACAACACTTTCAAACACTTGAGACTCTTTGATGCTTTTTTTAATTTTTATTAATCAGATGAATCAGCTTACGCGCACCTTAATTAATCTTAAAATTTATATAATTTTTCGTCCTACACAAATTAAATAATTTTTATGTAATCAACTGGACTAACCAACTTAGTTAGAACGATCTCTCAAAAGTGATAAAGGAATTTGACTTTTACCGAGCACAAAAATTTTTCTAAAGACTTCCAACATTCTTCGTATTACTGCAAGGTCATCGGACGTGAAAGTCTCCTTAACTCTCTTTTCTTCCGTATTTTCTTGATCGACAGCACGAGCCCCAAGCATTATATATATAGATTCAATAATCATATGTATCATAGTTTCAATTTAATTTAATATAATATGATATGAGCATCTCCAATCCTATTATGAAAAATAACTAGTTAGGATATATTTAAAAATTTTATTATTTATTTTAGTTAGTCACTTCATAAATTATTATTTTTTTAATAACTATCCCAACAAAAGAGAACAAAAAGAGAAGAGAGAATAAGAGATATTTGTAAAATAATATTATTTAAAATTTAAAAAATTACTTTTGACTTTTTATATTTGAAAAGTCAAAATTAAAACTCTCTAAAATAAAGAATCATATAGAGAGCTCGTTAGAATGTCATTTTTTTAAATTAAACTCACTAAAATAACTTTAAAAATCACTTTAAAAAACCTTTAGAAGTGCTCTAAGTATATATATATATATATATGTATAATGTATTCCCAATTTCTGATTATTTTCCGACGAGATTGCTGATGCTTGCTACGCAGCAAGCAGACTTTCTATGCCTACCAAAGTTTCTGAAAATCACTCTTTTAACGCGTTTTCTACTTTTCTGTATCTTGACTTCTCAGAAAGACGCGCACACAGTTGCACAAAGATTTTTGTTTTTTTATTTTTTTATTTTTTACTTTTGATAAATCCGACAAAAAAAAATATGTAAAAATTTAAAATTCTGCATCTTTTCTCCTTTTATTTATTTATTTATTTATTTTCTTTTAAAATTCAGGTTCCAACGTAGCAGGAGAGTTTGACTACTTAAAAAGACTATCCCTACTTCCCAAAAGGAACAAAAACTATTTTAAATGCTTGGTTTTGAAAGATATGCTATTAAAAGAGGTGTTTTAACATCCTACATAAACTATTCTATATATATAAAAAAAACTTCCTACATAAACGATTTGAAAGTTGATCTCAATTTTCTATGGCAATTAAAAAACATGTGACATTTATTTTTTGGAAAAACTGTAAAACTTGTAAATCGTATGAATTGATCATATCTGATTTCAAAAAGAAAAATTTTATTTTACAAAAATTTTACATAGAAATGAGTCAAAATTGTGAATCAAAACATATCATATAGCAAGACTCTTTTTAAAATTATGAAACAAAATTACGAGTATTTTTATATTAAATGAAATGACCACATATAGCCACACCATATAGAATTACAATAGTTTTTTTACTCTAAAACTAATTATTATTCGTATGGTTTACTCATATCTGATTTTAAACAAATTCCTTTTTGGTTTGGGAGGAAACAAAAATCTCATTTTAAATCAAGCTAATTCCAATATATTCTCAATTAGCTCATATCCCCAATTAATGGTTGATCCAAATTTTAATTCACATGCTAATGTTATATGCTTTGGCGGTTGGTTATAACATAGATGGCACATCCATGCCCACAGTCTATGACGTGTTTTCTACACATATATATATAGACAAACAATAAATCTAATGACATGGAAGTTCCTTAGCTCGCCCTCCAATTTCTCCGAGAAATTTAGCCACTAACACGTGGCGAATCCTCATTTGTTTGGACACGCTGGTACGAGCGTCAATGCATATGGTCTCTTACCAAATTCCACGCTTATTTCACGGATAGAATAAGGTGGGATAAGAAATTTTGGACATTAAATTTGGGATTAAAAACTTAAGAAGAATAATTTTATAATTTAATCTTTTACGTAATTTCACTCTCTTTATCTCGCGAAACAAATACGTCATATAACTAGTGGATTATTATATTAGTGGTTGATTTATATTATTTTACATATATATAGTCATCTATATATACGAATACAAACTTGTGCTTTGAATTGAAACTTTCAAAGCCCACTTGCTGATTTCATTTCTGAATTTGTTAGTCAAAAGAAACTCCTAGGCTTGGTTTGTCATCAGCTCTGCAAGTTTCTTTGGTACTCCTGGTTTTCGGGTAAGCTCTTTGATTTCTTTCCGTTAATTCATTTGGGTCTGTTCAATCTACAAACCTCTCAACTGGGTATATGTTGTTTTGTATGTATATGTATGCACAGTGCTGAAGGAACAATGGTTGGTCCAATTTAACCAAAATTTGAAGATTAATGTTAGTGTTAGAATCATATTTCAAGGGAAACCAACACTTTGAATTGTTTCTGTTAATTCATTTGTGTCTGTTCAATGTATGAACTTGTCGGTATTGGGAATATATGTATCATTTATGTATCTATACATGTAGATAGTGTTGAAGAAACTATGGTTTTGGTCCAATTTAATATATTAAAGTGAAATAGAACTTCATTTTCTGTCCTCAGAGTAAGCACCTTTGCATTGAAATCTGATGGCGGTTAAGAAAAATGGGTTTATTATACCAGAAGAATTGATGAAGCTATTGCTATCGCTGGCCTCAAATTGGGGGGAAGTGATTGAGGGAAATTCATTGAAAGTGGAGCACTTGAGTGGTGCTATGACTAATGAGGTTTACAGGGTAAGCTGGCCTACGAAGATGGAAAATTATTCTAGAACGGTTTTGGTTCGGATTTATGGCGAAGGAGTCGAGCTTTTCTTCGACCGGGATGAGGAAATTCGGACGTTTGAGTGCATTTCAAAGCACGGTCAGGGGCCTCAGCTTCTTGGCCTGTTCCGGGAGGGGCGGGTCGAGGAGTTCATTCATGCTAGGGTATGTTTGAAAATTTGATCACTGCAATATATTTAAATTTATTTTGTTTCTGTAATCTGCTCAAGTAGTAAATTAATTGCATTCATGCTTTCGGAAGTGAAAGTTTCATAAATTCATTACTCATGATGCCTTTTTTTTTTTTCCTTCTTCAAATTATGTGTTATATATCGTACTTGCTCTACCTTTACAATATGATGTTCTTTAGATGTCCATTGCACATACTTTAATCATCACTATATAATCATACCATTCCACTAAACAAAAAGATTTGGTAGCATCATTGAAAGTTGATTAATTGGCGCGAAGTGAATGAAACAGAGGGAGATCTAAGAAAATTTCAGTCATCTAATATTGGAGTTCAATTGTTAATCAGAAGGCTTTCTGAATCTATATTACATGGCGAAAAAACTTCAAAAGGAATCCAGTCAGAAATACATGTTTTTGAGTTATTTACTATCTTGATTTGGATTTTCAGACGCTATCTGCTGGTGATCTTCGCAACCCCATCATATCTGCTCTGATAGCAGCTAAGTTGAGGGAGTTCCATAATCTAGACATGCCCGGTCCAAAAACTGTGGTCCTCTGGGACAGAATGAGGTATTCATCTGCTTGCTAAAAGTTTGATAAAATTTCTTTTGTATTGCAAATACACATAATCAGCGACTAATTTTCTTTCTCAGAAACTGGTTAAGCAAGGCCAAAAGTTTGTGTACCCCTGAACAAGCTAAGGAGTTTTGCTTGGACTCTTTAGAGGAAGAGATTTGTGTACTAGAAAAGGAGTTGTGGAGAGACTACCAAGATCTCAGGTTTTGTCACAATGATTTGCAATATGGTAACATAATGATCGATGAAGAGACAAAATCAATCACTATAATTGTAAGTGCTCTACTCCATTATGGTTAATTTGCTGAATAATGCATCTGTGGTAAAGTTTTATTTTATTTTTATGCTAAAAACTTGGCTAGTTGTAATACTATACCTACCCTGCATTAGTACATCTGGGTTGAAGATTTGAAGAAAATCAGGCTTTAAGCCTCCAACAATTTTGTTTTCAAGGTTATGGAAACAGGAAACATCCAAATAAATCCCAGAATTGAAAATGATATATTTTCTGACAAGCCAATCACTTTCCTTAAAAAAACCATTGTAATGTGAAGGTCTCAATTGGCAATTATGTCAATGAGCATACAGTGACCGATACAGTCTGCAGAACTAAAAATGTCTCAATTAACTTGATCATTATTTCTGCCTTTTTTTATTTATTAATTTTGATGGTCAATTCATGCTTATCTTCTAGTTTTTTTAGGCTACATCTAGAATCTCAAAAACACAACAGGAGAGTGTGAACGATAGCCAATTCTGAGCATATAACTAGATGTACATGATACGTACATGCATACGTATATATATATATAAGCTGACTCAGGCATATTTCCCTTATCTTAGTTGATTTTTAACTTTGATGCAGGACAAGGAATCGGGAATTCTCGATTTGAATGAATTCTCCATGACCCAAAAAAAAAAAAAAAAGTCAGGCACAGTCATGTAGCCATCATCAGTGATACAATCCAGCCCACTTGTAGGAAAACCATCAGCCACATGATGGAAATACTATCTTCGGCATGTTCCAAATAGACTTGCTAGTGATTATGTTTTGCATAACTGAAACTTATGTTTATGACATTTATGTGAGCTATGGCAAGTTAGGCATTTGTGGGTAGAGTCCAAATCATCTGTTTGCTTAGTGTGCCTAACTCTCTGTTTTTTCAATGTTATTGGTTTACATCATCACATATGATAATTACAAAACATGTTAGAAGGAAAGTTTCATTATCAATAGATTTTCATATTTGTCAAATGGGATGCTGTGGACTAATAATACTGAGGGGACAAAGAAGTAAGCACACTAAAGAGACAGAAGACTTAGATTCAGAGTTGCCAACAAACCTACTGTTTACAATATTGGCTGTTCTTTCACGCAATTTCAATTCACACACTTCTTTCTTCTTGTTTCTATTTTTTATTTTTTCTTTTTCTTTAATTCTAATTATAATAAGTTACAGAATAGGTGATAGTTCTTTTTGATGACCTCCCAACCCTGATGAAAGTTGGATTCTATTCCAAATTTCTAGTGCAACTACTAAAAGAATTTACCAGTTAAATAAAGCTGGCTCCTTGAGTTCACACACTTGTTTAACACATGCCTAGATGGGGATGGTGGCTCCTTGAGTTCACACACTTGTTCTCTGATTAAATTTCTCCAATTTTGCATTCATCTTTTGAGAGCTTTTCAGTTCTTATCTGTGTCGTGGTGGAGGAAAATATCTGCAGAAAGATAATTGAAAATATTTTCAGTTCCCTTCTCAAAACTTATTTGTTGGTCTTGCAGGATTACGAGTATGCCAGTTACAATCCTGTAGCCTATGACATTGCAAATCACTTCTGTGAGATGGTAGCAAATTATCATTCTGATACACCTCATGTTCTAAACTACAGTGCCTACCCGGGTAAGCAATTGTTGGGTTGTTCTTGTTGATGATTTTTGATTGCCTTAAATTTGAACAGTCTCCTCTTGCATAGCAGCAAAAACTAGATTATGCTGCGTACTTGGTCTTAATTAGTTTGCTTTTCTTAACCAACAGGTCTGGAGGAGCGTCAAAGATTTGTGCAACTATATCTCAGTTCTGCAGGTTTGTCCATTTTGTTACGTGTTCATTTGGCTATTTAGATGAGACAAGTATGTGGATTCTTGAATTATGTATAGTCTATGTCAAGCTGTGTATAAACCTGTGTTAGAAAGCACTTCCAGCAGGGTTGACGGTTGTGTGGCCCTCATTCGGCTGGAAGTAGGAAATCAATTCTGTCAATTTGTGGGTTTGATTGAAAACAACCATTGAAAGTAGAGAGGAAACTAGTTTTTTTCTTCTTAGCTGTATGACATTGATATTTGATTTATAGAACAAACCTTCTTGGAATTATTATGCTAATAGCTCACATGGGTTCTCACTTTTCTATATAAAATTTCAAATTTCCGTGTTTAGGCAAGCAACCTAGTGAAGCTGAAGTAGAGCAGCTTGTGGATGATGCAGAGAAGTACACTCTGGCAAACCATCTGTTTTGGGGCATTTGGGGAGTAATCTCTGTAAGTATTGCTGCTTTTGGTTTGGTATATATATAGAGAGACTATAACCGCATTGACAAATCATTTTTTTGGTGTATAGGCCTATGTGAACAAAATCGAGTTCGATTACATGGAGTATGCAAGGCAGAGGTTTCAGCAGTACTGGTTGAGGAAGCCTAAACTCTTGGATACTTCAAGAGTCTCCTATGAAGATGGTGTGAACGGTTCTGCGTAATTTACTACCTACATGAAGAGGCTTCTCCTTCATGTGAATCGTATAATTTTTTATTATTTTTGAGTAAAATATTTTAATATATGATATAGAAATAATATATAAAATATTTTTTTTGTGTCCCTGCCATACCGTGTTAATCGCCATGTCAGCATGTTTGTGTTCGTATCTGTATCTTTGCTTCTTAGTCACAAATACTATAGGTAATCTTTGATATTCGAATTGTTGAGATGTGCGCTCTGTTGGAAAAATAGTATAAAGTTTCTCATATAAACTGTAGCCATAATAAAGTAAAATGAAACATAATGTTATTGTTAGACATAGTCTGTCTAATATCTTCAATGAAGTCATCATAAAATGAAATCAACAACATTAAATAATGCGTGTGAAATAACATAATATGGTATATGCAAAAAGTCATATATGATGAAATAATAAAATATGCGATAAAAAAGAGATCAAGTCGAGTGTTGCACACTCTTAGCATAAGACAGATTCGTCCCTCACATAGGTGCTCATGGGATTAATGGACGTCTATTTTCAGGATAAAATGATCACAATCTTGAATAAGTGGCACTACAATATTCAAGATTCAGCGAATCAACCTTATGATTCTATTATCTCAATGTATAGAATGAATGTAACATGTCTGAGATAAAACAATAAGAAATTTCTGTCTAATTCTATGCAGAATTATGACATTTAATTCCATACAGAAACCTACGGCGTTTCTAATAAAATCAATATGATATGATAATGAACAAACAACATTTTCTATACAGAAAAAACTGCGGTCGTTCTATATAATTTTAACGCTGAAATTCAATACAGAAACATAGAAGAAAGTGATGAAATTTCCATAGAAATTCATCACAAAGAATATATATAAAAATTAACTGGATATAAATTTGGATAGAAATTCGTGCAAAATTACTAAGTCAGAAATGAAGATGTGAAAAGACTGATTGAACTGTCAAAATCTGCCTAAAACAGTCGTTGGAATCTAAGCAGCACTTAGCCGGAGATGCGGACAATCGGAGCACAAAATGTCTTCGTCGGAGACACAGAGAGAGGGAGAGAGGGGCGAATGAAATATATATAAAAAATCGTTTCTGTTTTGGAGGGGGAATCTTTTTATATATAGAAAGAATTGCATCCCTTCGAAACGATGCTAGCCTTGAACCGATTCGGTTCAACCTGATCCACACTGTTATGGTTCAAATTGCGTTAAAAAAATATTAAACCGGTCCAAGCCTTTTTTTAATATTATTTTAATTATACCTGGCCGGCGGCGACACTTGCGTGCGTAGAGTTTTGGATTAATCCATAAGTTACATAGGTCCTCCCCCTTCCACAAAAGTGGGGTGCCCTTTGGGACCCAAACCCATCTTTAAACCTAGGCTTTATATATTCATCACTTTTTCCATAAAAATCAATGTGAGACAAGCCTTTAGTTCCACTCAAAACCATACTAATGGTATCTACTTTGGAAGCTATTATCTCATTCAAACCTTCATAGATTTGAACAAGTAAATACTTGTTCTTCATCTCTTCATGGAGGAAAAATACAAAGTATCTTGAACCCACTAAAAAGAACATATGAGTCCCATCTTAACAATTGCTCAAAGTTGATGTTTCACACCAAATATTCCAACACGCCATTTGTGAGCCATAGTGAATGTATGGTTTGATCCACTGGCAAATCCAATGGCCTTTAGAAAAAGGAGTGTTTCCACACACTGCATCCATTTTTTTCCGAAAGAATTGCATAACTAAATTAATGGTGTCCATGAAGTATGCAAAAATTTGAGAGATTGTTCTGATTCAATGGTCAAGAAAGAGATCAATCACCTGTTAGAAAGAGGGCCTTCAATTATATTTGTGTTAAAACAATGATTATATACTTAAAGCAATGCTAGCCTAGCAACTTGGGCATCAGCTTCTTTATCATTGACAATAAAAATAAAAATAAAACTGAAAGAAGGGTTCTAATGGCCCTTTGAAGGATTCTCTCTCTCTAGATATGTATACACACACACACAATCTCAGTACTGCCAAGTTCTTATCACGTCAGAATTATAGGCGAATGGCATATAAAATACTATCAGCAATAGTTTGTTTTTCTGTGGAAATAATATTTGTAGACGTTAACATTGCAGTGAGAGTCACTCTGGTGAATTAAATATGCCTAGCAATTGATTCATCACTGAGCACCAGTGGTCTAGTGGTAGAATAGTACCCTGCCACGGTACAGACCCGGGTTCGATTCCCGGCTGGTGCAAATCATGTTTTTGAAGAATTTACATATCATTTCATTTTGCATTCAATTTTGGAAAAAATAATGGCAAGCAATTGATACAATAGCATTCACTACCCAGATGAAGCTACCTTCTCTAATTGTGTCTAAAAATATGACAATGTTTCAGTTTATAAAGAAAGAGCGGACAAAGGACGAAGATTATTAACAATGGAATCTATAGCAGCACGAGAGCCCCCGGTGGCTGCAAGCATCTGGTGTTTAGGAGCTTCAGCTCTATCAAAATAAAATGAACCCGACACCAATGTTTCTTTCGGCTGTGTCTGCACCTTGCTCGCTCGTTCTAAGCTTTTCCGATAGCCTGGAATCACATTTAGGACAAGGGAATTCTTTTTGGTATTACCCTAAATGTATAGTATATATGTCGAACAAATCAAGAATATTTTGAACAATATATACCCAAATCATGATAAGTTTCTTATGCTTTAAAAAAGCCAGGCAGACTTTTAGTATTCATTTGGTGGGGTTTAAAAGTCAAGTATTTTTTAAGCTTGATAGTAAAAAAGTCAAGTTTTTTAGTTTTTTTACTTTTTTGATTTTAGTTTAGACACAAATAAACAAAAAAGTAAAAAAGTCAAACTTTTTTAACTTTTTTACTTATAAACTTCAAAAAAATCAGTGAAAAAATTGGTGCCAAACACAGCCTTAGCAAACCATGGTGTCTCAGCCCAAACCGGGTGCATCGAGTAGAAACCAATCCCTTTGTCTTTGTAGATTTCGGCCCCTTCTTCTGTGAATGCCACCTACCAAAAAAGCATTGATAGCATTAGATATCTTTATCTATATTATATATTATAGCAGAATAATAGAAACTCTTTTGGCTTGGAACTCTTAAGCCAATTTTTTCAAAATTTTAAATTTATAAAATACAAAAATGCACATATCCTATAACTATTGATTGTTCCGCTTCAAATATAATGATTAATTCATTGATCAATATGGTAATATCTTTCAACTCCTTTATATGGGTTTTTTTTCGTGGAGAAAGTAAATCAAATTTTCAAATTGTTAAATTTAGAAGTATAACTTTTTAAATAAAACATACATAAAAATCATGTTGATTAAATTTAAATAAATCATAAAGTTTCCTATTTAAAATGATTGATAAGCTTCTTATTTGAAAATTGGTCAAAGAAGTTTCCTATTTAAATCATGAAGTTTAATAGCTTATATACCCAAGATGACTTTTGCATTATTTTGTTTTGATTTCCTTCTCTGTGTTTTCATTTCTCTTTTTCTTTTTCTTGCTTTTTTTTTTTTAGCTTGGAAATTAAAGCTAAAATACTTGCTGTTTTGGTAATTGAATAGAAAAATTCAAGCAATTTATATCCAACTTTTATTTGTAATTGGAACAGCTTGAAGATTTATCGGCCTTTTGAGCGAAAGATTGAGCATTGGATCAAGAGAGCGGGTTTGTGTTCTGCTTCCAAAGTCAGTCGTCTTTGCCCAAGTGTGAACATGTTTGAAAATAAAAGAAGCTACAGGGTACAGCTTTTCCCTTTTATTTTAATAATTAATAACAATATATTATTTTTCCATTATATGATATACCAAAAGGAAATTCCAAAAATGTTGATCATATTTCAAAATTGAATTGTTAACAATTTGGTCCAAGACTCCTTCAAGATCTTTCCATTTTAAAAATCAACGTCAGTACATCGATCTTCAATTTAATTGGGTACACTCATAGCATATTAGAATATGTGTCATTAATGATACTTTTATTTTCTACTATTATACGATAGCAATGGGTTAAAATAATTAGTTATATTTTATTGATGCTGTGATAATCCCAGATCACCTTATTGTACAAGGTCAAGAAAAAATAATCCTCTTGCTTTTAATTTTTTTTTATCCCCTAGTGCTAGCATCCTCAACTAGATATAGTTCCACAATATTGTTACAAATTATGAAAATCCCTTTATGACCGTCAACTTTATTATTCATATTAAATCTAAATTACTTACATTTCTTTAGTAAATTTTTTTATGTTGGCAAATATTAGAGTGTTTAACAAAGGAAATAATGTATTGATTTCATAGGACTGACATATTTTTGCAATTTCTTTTAGTTTAATGGGATAATTAGTCATTGTAATTTTTAATGTATTATTATATGAATTAATTCTCCTTGAACTTTGATTTAATTTAAGTATTTTAATTTGCTAATAGTTTACTTATACATTATGAGTCTGTCCCATGTATTTTGATACTGGATTTGCATAAAATAAAAAAAATTCAATGAATATAAAGATGTTTTGTCGTGCTATGCACGAGTTCACTACTAGTTAATTTATATACAAAACCTTACACATGGCTCAAAGTAAATATGAATCTGGTATATTTTTCCCATTTATATTGAATGAGGGAGAACATGCATATTTCCAGTTTATGCTTGGGTATTTTATACAATTGGTAACTCATAATCCTAATTTCTTTTAATATTTTTTTCCTTTTAAATGTTATTTACGTGATTTGGAACATTGATAATGTTTGAACCAAGACTAGATTTCTATCAGTTCAATGAGATGCCTTTCCCAGAAATTGCAACACAACTTTCTTCTTTCTATTTTAAGTTATTTTAGTGTAAACAAAACTACTATTACAATTTTATTCTTGTGAATCAACATTAACAGTATGTATATTACATGGAATTTATGAAGTATATTAATGTTCCTAACCTGGACTCGCTTGTTTCGAGCATACTGTTTCACCCCATCAAAATTGCCACTGCTGAACTGCAAGAAGACATCTAGAAAGTTCTAATGAATGGTGCATCACATAAGAAAGTACAGAGAGCAAGAAGGCTGATTTTAAAAGGAGCGTGATGGTATTGCCTAATCTTATAAATAAAATTTCTGCTTCTTGGGTGGGGGGAACTTTACCAAGACATGAATCGGAACATCCTTTGAAGAAAATCTGGAAGTAAAATGACTTGATAGCATTGACAGATGAAAGATCACACACCTGTGAGCAAAATTTAATAATGTAATAGTACAATTCTTACTGGGGATGTTTTTTTATTGGTTTAAGGGTGGACTTCTTGCTTTGTTTTTCTGTTCCAAGGCCCCAAACATCAGTTTTCAGAAATGGGGATGATCTAAAGTCACTCCTATTCAATTTTTCAATTGCCTATTCCGATTTGGAAGCTCGGTAACTAAGAATTGAAGAGTGGAATGATCTATTTTTTTTATTGTACGGCAAGTGTGAGATGGGTTTGCGTAATTACTAATTAGAGGCGTGGGGTCACGGTCTACATTTGCACTTGCTAAACACTGTTGCAGTTAGGAGTACCTATATCAAATGATTGAATAAGGTGAATTCCTCACAATGAAGACCAAAGAGGTACCGTTATCTCATAAAGCCATTTGGTCAAAGAATTTTGTTAATAATCTGACTCAGTTGCTTTTTACTTGCCATCTATAGTTAGTTTGCACAGAGACTAGGCCGATTAGCATGCTTTAGTTGCAAGTCATACTTTAATTTTTATGTTCTCTCAGAAATTTTCGTTGAAGGAACCCTGGAACATTCTTCAGTTCAAAAAATAGTTTCAAGAAGGCAACTGTTGGATATCAATTAGCCTTTGCTTGCAAAATATGTTTTACGGACAAGATTTCCCTTCACACAATTTTCAGAGGAAATGTCACACAGGTCAATTCACATCAGATGAATGAAATAAGGAATATCCACCTTCATAAGACATTTAAACTGAGTCTATTTGAATGATCCCCTTTTGCCAGTTATACTATTTGATTGGCATTGCAGCATCTAATTCAAAGCAAGGGGCATATTCATGGAGAAAAAAGTTTACTTTCTTTGCTGATGTTGACTGGGATTTAGCAGCTGGTCTTTTTCCCAGTATAAGACTCCAATATTTAGTTTATTTGGTAAATGTTTCTCGGAAATTTCAATTGCAAATGCATGCAGTTTACTTGCCGAGACATGACTTTAAAATGTTTTTTTTTTTATTTTTCACTTTCTTAACTTTCGTTAGTAGAATTCAGATGTGGAGATGGGGACACAAGCTCTGAAGCCGAAGCTCTTAGTCTTGACAGGTCAAAACAACATTAGCATAGTTCACTTTTACTTCGTGTGTATAAAATTACTTGGTGCTATGTTATTTTGGATAGAAATGAGATACCCAAAAGTGCTTTTGCTATGTTGTGTTCTAATTGATAAGAATTGAGTCAGATTTGTGCCAAAAAAATAAAAAAAATGACATGTTTATATTTATGTATTAAATAGATATTTGATTCAGAAATTACTAGAAATGCATTGTTTTATTTGATTTGGCGCAACCCTATCCACCTTCCCGATTTCAGGAAATAAGAAGCAGCAATTTGATATGCATTGTTTTATTTGATTTGCAAAACTATAAATGGAACCCAAAGAAAAGATGTAGGGGAAGGCTTAAAAAGATATTTGCACTAAATTAAATTACTTACTCGGGTTTAACAAATGGGTTAGGTCGTAAAAAGCTAACTTAAATTATAAAAAATAAATCAATTGTTTCTTAATTGGAAGAACTTCACGTGGCATGCACGCGTGCCCCTAGTAGTACCAGTGCAAAAGGGCATTATCTCAAATTAGGTTGAACTGCAGTAAAGATTTACCGGTTCATACCATTTTTAACCATAATTTTACATGTGCTAATTGCTTCATTGTTAGATAAATTGAAATCCCATCTACAAGATATGTGTGTGTCCACTTAATGAAGTAAACCACCCAGTTTTCACTACAGATATGCATAGATATAGATATATAGATATATATATATATATATAATAAAACAGAGCAAATTTTCAAAATGTCTTAGAGACACATTTCGTTGGAACAGTTAATATTTATTTTAGGGTGAAATCAATGGCTCATTTCAGTTATTCACTCATTTGTTCACCTTCAAATCCTGCCCAACATGACTCATCTCTCTTTCTCTCTGTAGCAGTGTGCATTAAATGATCCTCTTTTTCTTCTTTCTTTTATTTTATTCCATTTTTCTTCACTGTTCACCTCTGAACTTCTCTCTCTTCCTCACTTTTTCCTCTTTTGTTTCCTTAAAAAAATTGTTCAATGACTCCATGCTCTAATAATCCATTCTTTCTTTGCTTTTCTCTTTTCATTAAATGCTTTGTTTTTTCTTTTCTTTTTTGTTTCTTCTTTCACTTTTCTTGATTTTCCTTTTCTGGTTTACCTTTTGCGGTGGAGATCCGTGCAATTAGATTTTTAATTTAAACATCCCGCTCAATCACATCTATATACTATATATTATAGCAATAAGTTGTTAGACTATTGAATGTGAAAGTTTTGATTTCTTTTTCTCAAAATTTTGAATTTATAAATTAAAAAAATACACATGTCATGAACACATTTGTCCTTTAACGCATAAGGTAATGTTTTTTAAATTACCACCTTTTCAATATGAAAACTTTGAAAATCATTGAATGTAACATTTAAGATCTAAATATATATATATATATATATATATATGTGCCATTATTTATTCTTTAAAATCAATATGGTAATTAAATCTACTTGTCTTTTTATATTTCTAAAAAATAGTATATTTCTAAAACATTCTAACTTCCTTCAAATTTAGTTTTTGGCTGACTTTACGTACATGTATATCTAAACTTTTTAATGGATTATATTTATTCAAATCTTATAATTTGTTTGATAAAAAATCTTATAATTTGTTTACTAAAAGGGATTAGTCAGCTTCTTTAGTGGGTTAATTTAAATTTTAAAATATTAACATGTTAGTTTCAAAATTATTATAATAACAAAAGGTAATGAGACCATGTTTTAGTGTAGCTGATCTTATAATATTGAGTCCAAACAAGTTAATATTTTTTTGCTTATTTAATTTTACAAACTTATATGGCTTAAGTATGGAATTAAAAGAGTTACTCATATTTATTTTAATTAACGTATGGAAAGTTATTTAATCACCTTTCATTATTAATTTTCATTTTCTTAGGAATAAAGTACCTTAATATTTTTCTATTTACTTGAATTATTATTTCAAGATAGTGATTAGGCGCGTTTGTAAAATCATAAGTCAAAGATAGATAACAATTTTATACTTCACCCTGAACAAAGTTAATTTAAGCAACTAGATTAACTATGAATATATATATATATATATATATATATATGTCTATCTACATCAAAATATTGTTAGGTCATTGAACTTGAAAATCTTAGTTTTTTTTTTTCAAATTTTTTAATTTAAAAAATTATTAAAATACACATTTCATGAACCCATTGGTCATTTAATTCATATCGTAATATTTTTTAAATTGTCATTTTTTAATATGGAAACTTTCAAAGTCATTCAAGATAATATCTAACATCTATATATAAATATGTTATTATGGATTCTTTTAAAATTCTTATGGTAATTGAACTATACTTTTTTAAAATTCCTAAAAAATAGTATCTTTCTATATCATTTCAACATATTTTTGTTTTTTATTTAATTTTACAAGTTATATGGTTTAAGTATGGAATAAGAAGATTTACCCATTTTTATCTTAATCAACTACGGTGACTTATTTAATCTCCCTTCATTATCAATTTGTATTTTCTATGTATAAATATGTTATTATTGATTCTTCAAAGTCCATATGGTAATTCAATATGTACTCTTTTTAAAATTCTTAAAATATAGTATCTTTCTAAAACATTCTAACTTCCTTCAAATTTAATTTTTGGTTGAATTTATATACATGTATATATAAACTTTTTGATAGATTATATTTACCCAAACCTTATAATTTGTTTAATAAAGGGACTTAGTAAACATTTTTTAATGAGTTAATCCAATTTTGGATATGTTAGTTTCAAAAATATTATTTTTATCAAAGAAAAAATATTTCAAAACTATTATAATAATAAAAAATAATAAGATATATGCACAAGTCAAGTAACTTACTAATCTTAGATATTTAGATATTCCTTTTGGTGTAATTTTTCTTATTATATATGGTCAAAACAATCTAACATTTTTTGTTTATTTGATTTTACAAATTATGTGGTTTAAGTATGTATGGAATCAGAAGATTTACCCATTTTTTTATCTTAATCAACTATGGGACTTATTTAATCTCTTTTCATTATTAGTTTGTATTTTTAACAATAAAGTACATTAATATTTTCATTTATTTAAATAATTATTTTGAGAAAGTGATAAGGCACATATGTAAGATCACAAGTTTAAGATGAATGATAATTTTATACTTCATATTGAGCAAAGTTAATTTAAGCAACGGCATTAACCATAAAAATATATAATGGTTTCCTATCTTCAACTTTTTTTTTTTCTATAATTTCTGTGTTTTTTTCCTACTATGAAAATGGCCCAATAAACTTGATTTCCCAACTTATAAAAAAAAAATTTTTTTGCAAGGGACATAGATATTTTTAAAGTATGACTTATCATAGTAATGATATACAAATTGCTTTATATATATATATATATATATATTTTTTTTTTTTTTATATGGAAATAAAGAAATATGTTCAACATATTTAATTCATTTGGGATGCAACAATATTTTGAACTCATATGATCTTGTAAAAAAATTTATCAATATTTTTCTAAAAGCATCTTATGATTGTAATTCCATGCATACCACGAGTTTATTCTATACTATATATATATATATATATGTACTATATATTATAGCAGAATGATAAGAGGTCTCTGAAGTTGAAAAACTCAATTTAATTTCTTAGTGTTTTCAATTTTTAAATAACTAATCTATACTATATATTATAGCAGAATGATATGAGGTCTTTGAGGTTGAAAGATTCAATTCAATTTTTTTAATTTTTTAAATTTTTAAATAACTAATTTTACATATGTCATAATAGTATTGGTCTAACTATAAATTATAGAAACTTTTACTTTCTACTGATGATTAGTAAATCTTTGTTTAAACTTAAGTAATCTTATGTTACTTTAAAAAAATTTATCTATCTTTAGTAATTTTAGAAAGTTTTTCCTTAATTTTTTAAAAACTTAGAATTGTTATTTTAAATTTCCTTAATTTTAGAAAGCTCATCCTTAAATTTAAAAATAACATTATGATTATTACTTTGAATTTCCTTAAATTCTTCTATTATAATTTTGGAAAGTTATTGCTTAGATGCAAAACTTTATAATTTTTCTATTCAAATCCTTTTCATTTTTATTTTTAGAAAGACAAATACAAATAAAGCTATAATATATATTATTGCAATTGACTATGAGACCATTGAAGTCAAAACATTTAATTATTTTTTTTAAATTTAAAATTTTATGTTTCTATTCCAAAATGTCCAATCTTGTGCCTTCAATGATTAATTAAAAAAGTAATTTACAAACGAAATAAATAATCTCTACAATTTTATTTTCAATCTTAATTTCTAAAAAATTCCATAATCATCAATTTATATTATATATTATAACAACTGGCAATGATCTTTTCAAAGCTAAAAATATTGATCCAACTTTTCAATTTATTGGTCTTACTTTATATTTATTTTTATTTTAACTTTTAATGAATACGACAAGTTTATCAAAATTCCTTCAAATATGCTCCTTCACCAAAATTTTAATGAAAATAAAAAGTAATTTTCAATTTCTATCATAGAAGTACACATGTCACAAAATTATTAATCATGCATCATTTATTCTTTTGTTATTTCTAGAAATCTTGTACTATTGATAAATTTGTCATTTGGTTGTAAATACTCATCAATCACATTTCTTTAATATGCTTAAAAGTAATAACAAAAATAAATCAAAATATTGGCAAGCTTAGTGATTGAGTTGTGTGACCTCAATAATAGAAATGAACCCATAGACAAATTTTCTAATTCTGCTTAGGTCAATATGAAAGAAATTTTAATTTTTTTTATACTTTTAATAACTCTAAAATATTCTATTTTAAAAAACATTTAATCAAAATAAAACAAAACTTTTAGGTATGCTATAAATAATAAAGAAACAATAAGTATTTTAATTATGCGAGTCATGTAATTTGATGTTTCTGGATAAGCTCGGCGGTAAATGTTGCAACTATTTTGAGAATAATTTGTTGTGATATAGATGCATAGATTTAGATAAATTTTCAGTTTTAACTAATAGTTGTAATTTATTATTTAGTAAAACTCATATTAGTAGTATAAAGTTTTAACAAATAATATCAATTCTTTACTTTTGTTCAAAATTTTAAATTTATTCTCTACATTAATTTTTTTTTAAAACTAAAACTTGTTGTTTAAAATTTCTTTAAATCCCTCTTTTATAATTTTAGAAAGCTCCTTCTTAATTTTAAAAATAACATTAGGATTATTATTTTGAATTTCCTTAATTCTTCTATTACAATTTTGAAAATTTCTAGCTTAAATTCGAAACTTTAGAATTTTCCATTCAAATCCTTTTAATTTTTATTTCTAGAAAGACAAGTACAAATAAATCTATAGTATATATTATTGCAATTGGTTATGAAACTATTAAGTTTGAAACATTTAACTCTTTTTTTTTTAATTTTTTAATCTTATGTCCCTATTCCAAAATGTCCAATCTTGTAGCTTCAATGATTAGTTAAAAAAAACAATTTACAAACGAAATAAATAATCTCTAAATTTCATTTTCAATCTTAATTTCTTAAAAATGTCATAACCATCAATATATATTATATATTATAACAATCAGTTATGATGTTTTCAAAAATAAAAATCTTGATCTAACTTTTCAACCTATTGGCCTTACTTTATATTGCTTTTTGTTTTGACTCTTAATCAATATGACAAGTTTATCAAAATTCCTTCAAATATGCTCCTTCACAAAAAAATTTAATGAAAATCAAAGTAATTTTAAATTTCTATCATAGGAAGTACACATGTCAAAAAATTATTAATTATGTATCATTTATTCTTTTGTTATTTATAAAAATCTCTTATTATTGATAAATTTATTATTTGGTTGTAAGTACTTATCAATCACATCTCCTTAAATATGCTTAAAAGCAATAACAAAAATAAATCAAAATTTTGGCAAGCTCCAATGAAACTTAATTTATTATATAAATTTTTTTCTCAATTAAAGTATAATTGATATGTTTTTAATTATCAAACGGTGATTAAGTTATATAACCTCAATAATCGAAATGAACCCATAGACAAATTTTTTTAATTCTACCTATGTTAATATGAAAGGACTTTTAACTTTTTTTTTTTTTTTTATATATTTTTAATACATTTAGAATATTATATTTTAAAAAATATTTAATCAAAATAAAACAAACATTTTTGAAATATGCTATAAATAATAAAGAAACAAGTATTTCAAATATTTTAATTATGTGAGTCTAATGTAATTTGATGTTTTTTGGTATGCTTGGTGGTGAATGTTATAACTATTTTGAGAAGAATTTTTTATGATATATATGCATAGATTTGGATAAATTTTCAGCTTTAAGTAATAAGTGTAATTTACTGCTTAGTAAAACTCATATTAGTAGTACAAAATTTAAGAACATAATATTAATTTGTTATTTTTATTTAAAAATTTTAAATTGATTCTCCACGTTTTGTGGATAGCACGGGTTCACTGCTAATGTGATGTAACAAAATAGAGACAAAGTTTAGAGATGAGGTGTTCAGTGTTCACAAACTAGATGCAAATGAAACCTCCATAGACAATAACTCCCTTCTATTTGTATTGTTTTTCCTTCTTTTACTATATCATTCTCACATCAAATACCACCACTTCATTTTCTCTCTTAGCTTCCCGATCAAAACCACATTGTTCTGTCTATTTTTAAAAAAACCACAGCCTACTTTCTCCCCCTGTTTGTGCACTGCTACGTACCTATATTAATTTTTTTGTCTGTTAATCTCTATCTTCAGGTAGATAGGTCTTCTCTAGCTCTTCTTCAAGCATCAAGAGATTTTTAAGCTTTGTTTGTGTTCTTTGTTTAGCTCTTTTTTTTTTTTGGCAGAGCCATTCTGTTTCTTCGGTTATAAGGGAATTTGAATGGAATGTTTTGTTTTTCTTTGTTCTCTGGCAGAGAAATGGCAGATAAGAAAATGAACAAAAATTTGAGACTTCGTATGTTTAATTAAACTGTTTAGCTTTTGTTTTTTTTTTCTTTGTGTCCAACTCAAATAAAGATAAAAATAGCTTTTATGATAACCATACCTATGTATAACTTTCTGTCTTATTTTATGGGTGACCATGGTTATCATGTTATTAGATAAAGAAGGGTAATCACAATTTTTATTGGAAGATGAAGTAGTATGGTGCCTATGTATGCAGCCAGGGTATAAAAGAAAGGAACATTAAAAGCAGAGTTGTGTTCTAATTGAAAGGGATTGGTGAATATATATTAACATTAATATTAGCACACATCTATATCGATCTATACTATATATTATAGCAATAGGGTAGGAGGTCTATGAAGTTAAAAGTTCCAATTCAATTTTTTCAAAATTTTAATTTTTTAAAAACATATGATACATATATCCTACTATTTTTGGTTCCTTTAATTTACTTATTTATTTTAAACTTCATAAATGCTATCAATTGATAGTTATGGTAACATTTAAACAAAAATTTAGTTTATAATTCTCCAAGAGAATCTTTACTATTCATCCTTTGATAATTATGGTAACATTTTTAATTTTTTAAAGTTATAATCCTCTTAAAGAATCTTCATTAGTCATAAATTAAATTTTAAATTTCTAAAATTGAAATAACAAGTGTCATTAAATTATTAGCACTATGTAATATACAATATACATGTGAAAAATATCATTGGTTCTTTTTAATTTTTTCTTATTTCTTCTCAATTTTATAAATATTATCCATTGATTAATATGGTAATATTTCCAAAGTTTCTTTAGTATGCTCATTCTAAAGAAAATTATGTCTTAACGCTATAAAATAAAAATGAAACATGTAATGAAATTATTAGAATTTTTTTTCATTTCTATAATCTCAATTCACATACCTCTAAAAAACGTATTCCATAAAATAAATATAATTTTTTTTAATAGAATTGTGATTAAATTATTAATTTTTTTAATCTTAATTTTTTCAAATAAAATGTAAAAAACTTATTTCCATTTTAATTTTCATAGTATTTATATAAAAATAATTTGGATGTAAAAAAATTAATTATACAAATATTATTTTACCCCGATAATAATGCTTCAACCTATATTTGTCACAAGACTTCAATATGATTTCATGTTATTTTCTGAATTTAAATGATGAATAATATAAAATTTTGTAGCAAAATCAAATTTCACAATAAAATTTATTAGTTTTAGCTTGACAAATATTTTGAAGTTTAACTTACACAAACATTCATAATTTATGTAAGTATAATGACTACAAAAATTATATTCGCCAAGTCTAATTATGAGCACATTACAAAGTAGTATTTTTTTAATTGTCACTTTTTAAAATTTTAAGTAATTATTTTTAAAAGATGATTAATAGACTCAAAATAATGTTTGATATAACTACACTCATGTATTGAATTATTGATGCTAACCATTTTAGATAGCTAAATTTCTAAATTTTTATAATTTGAGGATAATTTTCTTTATTAAGATAAATTTAAAAATCAAAATTTTCTAAGCATATTAAGTAACTAATAATAAATCAAGTCTCTTAGACTTTAAAATACAAATTATTTTTAAGTAAAATTTTAGTTTTGAGTAGCTATGTATGCTTATATGTGTACCATTAAATGCACTCAATAGAAAATTTATCTAAATATACGAACTATACATTCAATCAATTAGCCTTTGAATTAGAAAAAATTTAATTTTTATTTAACTAATAGTAACCTTCCTACTATCAAACCTTTTTGTCCAAAGTAACAGTACAGTGGAGACCTAAAAATTTTATTGAGGGGTCAAACTAAAAGTTCTTCAATTTTAAAGAGTCAAGGTAAAAATATGTGACCATGACAAACAATTAAAATTTATTCATCTTAGCAAAAATTTAAGAACAAAAAAATCACTTTAAAATATTCACATTAAAACTAAAGTTTCTTATTACAAGTTAGAGATTTTTTCACAATCCACTTTTACAATTAATTACACAACAATACTAATTATTATAGTTTAACATCACTACAGCAAAATCTTCATTCAGTGGCAACCAAAAGTGCCACTAGAAATGGCTTATAGTGTCATTTTTCAATCTAGTGGCATTTTTAAGAAATGCAATGGATACTGATGCCACTCTAGATACAAATGCCATAAGTTCACACATAATGGCATTTAAAAATGTCACCATTCGTCCTTCAAGCGACAAATGTGAATGTCACTAGAGGCATCATTTATGGCAAAGGCAAGTGCCACAATAATTCTTTTTGTGTCACTTCGAAACACCTTATAACTACCATCAATATAGAGGGAAAATGCCACTATTTCTTGTATTAGTGGCCCTTTTGAGCACCACTAAATACAAAAATAATAATAATAGTAATAATATAATTACTGATAACCTCAATTTCGCTTGAATCTCTGCATTTTCTTTTTATTTCGATTAATAATAACAAAAAATATAATAGAATATTAATTCACAAAAACATACCAAACAATTATAATTAAATGTGTTAATTACAACAAATGAAAGATCCCCAAGCAAAACAATTTTAAAAAAAAAATTAGCTACAACCATCCTAATATTCTAGAGAACAAGACGAGGATTTGCTTCTACCAAAATTGGCATCCCTTGCATACATATGACTTCCATCCCAAGAATCGCCTCTATTGTTTCTGCATGCTCAAGGTATATTACAAGACATCATATGCATCGTTATTTGTCTGCCTCTGCGCCTATAAAAAAACACACTGAAATTAGTTTTAAAAAAAGAAATCAACAGTTGGAATCCAAATTTCAAACATGAAATAAAAATTATAGTATGAACTTTGAGAGGAATAACAAACAAAATGTGGGCAGCAACTAAAGCCACTTAATGGTGAAGATGCACCAGCCAATTTTCTACACAAGTAGTTGGCCATGTCATCGTCATCATCCAGGGATTGTTCAAGCTCATCTCTCACCTGAAGATCAAAGTAATCTTACAAATGAAGAAAATCATTTACAATCTAGAAAACAGAAATTAATAATTGGAGTCCAATATTCTCTCTCGGAGAAACGTCCAAGCAAACTTTAGTTTCTTTTATTTAGTTTTCTCTCCTATTTAGCACATTATTTTGTTTCCTTGCCCTCCTAAACTCTAAACTTCCAAAGTACACTGTAAAACAATATGATGAAACAGAGATAAGCAAAGCCATTATTAGTTTAGGCTCACACATTTCCAAAATGATACAAGTGTTCAAAAAATGGATAATTAGCCAGAGAGAAAGAGCCAGTGCACTATAATAAACAAATCATGTCAGACTCACCATGCAGGACTTCCGTCAAGCAGTTACAGAGCATTAGGTCAGTACCTCCAAAACCCAATTTAATAACAAATCAATGCATGAGGTTCAAAGTAAATATAACACAAAGCAAGCAAGTAGAATTAGATGATGAGAAGAGAATTGATACCTCACTGGGGCTCTCTTTTGGTTCGAGAAGCCTGTTATTTTGGAAACTATTCTGCAACTGAAACCCAAACTAAACATGTCATTTTGACATCTATGCAAGATCTACAGCATCTACTAGCATCATCAAGACATAAATATATCGAAAGTACAGTCATTCATTTTAACGTGGTGAACCTTAACAACATTCTGCGCCTCTTCGTTCCGCTTCAGCATCATCACTCATAGCACACCCTTCTTCTTCATCTTCGCTTCGACCTTGTCGGTCGCATGCACGTCCGGAGAGAGATATATGGTAGGGTGTATTTCCTCCAAGAGACACAAAAGCGATTCCATCAAATTCGATAAAACATAGGATTAGGGTTTGAAACCTTACACATAGAGAAAGATGGAGCGAAATTGGGGCGTAGAGGGTGCAACTGACTGAGAGTGAAGAAGAGTGAGTCAGAGAATCTGGGAACTAAAATACAGAAGATGCATAGCATGGAGAGACGGAGAGGGAGAGGGAGAGGGTGAGGGTGAGATACATAGAAATAGAGAGAAGATTTGGCTCAGTTTCCAATTCGATAATTACCGAGAAGGGAAACGACGAGGTGGTTATCTGAAGATCCGAACCGTTTGCAAATGCCACTAGAGTGGCATTTGGAATTTCAACCAGGCAGCATCACCTTGGTTCAATGTCACTTTTTCTGAAAATGCCACCGAAGTTTTATTTTTTGTGTCATTTTTCTGTAAAATGCCAGCTGAAGACATATGGATGAATGACAATTATTCAGAAATGCCATTAGATGTGTATTTAGTTGCACTTTTTTTAGAAAATGTCATTAAAATGATGCCACTAAATTAGATTTTGTTGTAGTGCATGAATCATATAATTAGTGTAAGATTCAAACGTATACGATTGTTAATTTATTTATTTATTTTTATAAAATTTAATATTTGTTCTTTTAATGAGTTTAATGCACACACATATATATATATATATATATATAAGCATATGTAATGAAGTGGGACTCACAAGTAACCGGCCTTGGTGAAAGTGAAGTATCCTTAAAGACCAAAAGCTGTTAATCTCCTTGTCTGGGGAAGTTTCCCTGACAAAACCATTTTAGAAACTTAATTCTATAATTGAGGGATGTTTTAACTTTATTCTCGAACACGAGTTTATCGCTAATCGAATTGGCGTTTATAATAAAAACGCTAATTGGATTAGCGATTTTAACCGTAGAGTAAAAAACGCCAATTGAATTGGCGATTTTAAGAAACCGCTAATTCAATTAGCGATTTCATTAAAACCGCCAATTGAATTGGCGGTTTTACTCGACATAAACCCTAGTCGTTTTCCTCAGTTCATTCTCGTTTTATATCAGCGATCGTGAGTCTCTCTCTCTCTCTCTCTCTCTCTCGCGCATCAGGTTACAAAATATACAACATTGTCACGCCTCCCTCTCTCTATCTCTCATTCGCGTCTTTCTCTCTCTCATTCACGGGTTCTCCTCCGAGTGTGGGTGAACCACAGGTATGTTTATTTTTTATTGTTACAACCATTGTATGTTGATTTGTTTGTTTTTATTGAATCTTTGTGAGTAAATATGTGCATTATTAGTCCATCAATTATATGTGGTAACAAATTTTTGTGTATGCATTATTCTTAATTTTATTTTAGTTATAGACATGAAAAAACTTTAGTTTAAGTTCTCTGCTACATTTTCCTTCAAATGTATTAAATTAAAATTTAATTTAATTAGCTTTGCTTTAAGCAATATAATGAAAGAAATAAAAATGAGAGAGTGGGACAACAATAAAAAATATGTAAAGAATAAAAAATTAATAAAGTTAATTGGAATTGCTAATAAAATTAATAAAGAATAAAAATGAAATAAAAAAATTATTCAATAAGATATTTACATTAAAAATATGAAAAGAAAAAAAAAATGAAATGGCTAATAAAGTTAAATATATTTTAAAGTTAAATATAAAGATAACAAATGGCCTTATAACATGTGTTTACATATAAAATTAAAAGTTTTAAGAATATTTAATTTAATTTAAAAATAGGAATAAGCAATTAGGATCATTGGAGGCTCAACGTGGCCTCTCTCACTTGTTCGCAAGCTTATACTCCGAGTGTGGGTGAATATGTGCATTACTCTTGGTTTTATTTTAGTTATAGACATAAAAATGCTTTAGTTTATATTTCATTTCAAGCTCACACATTGCATATGGAAACAAGTAAATTTGTTTGCACTTTGGACCCTTGGTTTTTGGTATTTCTCTCTTTTCTTTTGTTATGGATAAATTTTTTAGTGTATTTCTCTATTTTCGTTATTTCAGGGTAAGTTTTTTCAATTGGTCTTCCTTATCTCCGTTTTTATATGTACTCATTTCTAAAAAAAATTAGTATAGTTTTGAGTGTTTAGTGGGATGTTTATTTTAATTTTTTATTAACTTTAAATTTATTAGGTATGACAAGCACCTAAGACTTTATAATTTCGACAATATTGTCAACATAACTGTTGTTTAAAAAAATATAGGGCAAATTGAAACTAATCACTCTTTTACTGTTTCTCTGAAAAATATATAAGCACCTCTCTTGCAATTGTCCGATTTGTGTGGAAAATACGAAAATTAATCAATGAGATATTTACATTAAAAATATTTAAAGAATAAAAAAATTAAAATGGCTAATAAAGTTAAATATATTTTAAATTAAAAAATAGAGGTGCTATATATAGAACACGTGGCTTCTTTAATTTCATAATTTTGAAGAAACTATTGATGAGAACATTTTAAACTCCGCTACATTGCTATATATCGAACACATAAATAGATATATTCATGTAAATATATGAGTTAAGATCAACTTTTAGTTTGTTAGTACCTTACTTGTCAAAACCATTATTTGCTTTGTAAATATATGTGTTACTTTTTTTATTCTCAAACCATTTTGTTTGATGGTAGGCACAGGTAAGTAATGACGACAATGGTACTGTTTTATTGGGGGGGGGAAGATAGTCCGAGATCGAAGAGAAGGGATAGCCTATGATATAGAGGCTAGTGGATGTTATAATGTAGAACTGGGAGCCTCACTTGGTGGGTTACGAGACATAATCATTCCTAAGATGGATGAGTTTGGAGAGCATGTAAACATAAAGTTCATATGTAGATACCCTGTTAGACAAAATGGAGAAGTATGGATATATAAGAAGTTGTCAGTTAAGGATGACGAGACATTGCAAACTGTGTTAAATCTCCCTTCGAGATATCCTGACATGTATTGTGTTGAAATGTACATTGAGAAAGACATATCCACAATGACCACCAGTCACAATCGTCCTGATTTTAATTGGGGAGATGTCCAGTCCTACGGTGAAATCTTGAGAGGG
The DNA here is from genome assembly GCA_033060915.1 of Euryodendron excelsum. Classification (NCBI taxonomy): domain Eukaryota; kingdom Viridiplantae; phylum Streptophyta; class Magnoliopsida; order Ericales; family Pentaphylacaceae; genus Euryodendron; species Euryodendron excelsum. The sequence continues at coordinate 11,787,809 of CM065389.1, read as the reverse complement.
AGAGGTGATGCATCGGATTTAGGGACATTTACTAGAATGCTTACAGTTGGGCATAGTAGTCGAAGCGCAATTGAAGAGGATGCGCCAGGACAATCGATGCCTAACTTGTTCACCCCATACAATGATTACTCACAGGGTCTAAGTAATGTTGAACAATTGCATGACTTTGACAATCCACCCACATATCACCCACAATATGCTTTGGGTCAAGGGGGGTGCGTAGAGGCGGGAGGTCCCAGTACAAGTATGGATCCTGTAGAACGACTTGTGGGCCTTGATGAGATTGGTAGAGGGATAGATGAAGATGAAGATGTAGATATTGTTCAATCCGATCAATCAGAGGAAGATGTTGATGTTTTAATAAGAAATGATGAAAATGACGACTCTGATGACGATGGGCAAGAACAAGTGAATGAATTGAATGACAATCCGGTGCCCTTTTTTACGAACCTGGATGGGGTAGATGATTCCGCAGCTGATCGAGACTTATACCATCGCGGTCCAACATGGTCAGATGTTAATCCAGAGTTTGCAAAAGGTATGGTTTTTAGAGATAAGGATGCAGTGATCCGTGCATGTAATTGGTATCATGTGAAGAGGAACAAACATTATTATGTTGTAGAAACAAATAAAAAGGTTTGGAGCACCAGGTGCAGTCATGATTGCCCATGGAAATTGTGTGCCTGTTTAAAGAAGAAGCATACTTTGTTTGAAATCACACAATACCCTGGGCCTCATACTTGTTTACATGGGATGGAGAGTTTGGATCACCGCAACCTTAATTCGACATTCATTGCACACATGATTAAGACACAAGTTGCGGTAAGTTCTTATAAATTGTAACTTAAAAGTAAGATGTTTGGATATTATGCAGTAATGCTCATATGAATATAAAGATTGAATATTTATTTTGTTGTGGTGTACAGGAAGACCCTGGATGGAAGATAGCTTCCATAATCGAGAGTGTAAAAAGTAGTGCTGGTTTCACAGTCTCATACAAAAAAGCTTGGCTTGGAAGAACAAAGTCCATTGCGATGGTTTTCGGGGATTAGGATAAGTCCTATGAGAAGTTACCAAGGTACATGAGAACGTTGCAGTTCAGGAACCCGGGCACAGCTGTGGTATTGGAAACACGTGACATTGGAAGGTCTGCCGACGTCGCGCTTGACAGAATTTTCTGGGCATTCCGTCCATGCATTGAAGGTTTCAACCACTGCCCTCCAGTGATTTGTATCGATGGTACCCACCTTTATGGGAAATATACAGGAGTGTTATTGATTGCTGTGGCCAAAACTGTTGCCAACAATGTTTTCCCTCTAGCTTTCGCAGTAGTTGAATCGGAAAACTATCGTGATTGGTCATGGTTTATCTACCATGTCAGACATCTTATTGTGCCAGGGAAAGAGGGGATCACATTGATTTCTGATCGGCATGCAGCCATATTGAGTGCAGTAAAAGATTATTGGGAAAGTCCACGAGACGGGCAACCAGTTGGAGTCCATCGATATTGCCTTAGGCACTTTAAAAGTAATTACCAAAAAAAAGTTCAACAATGCTAAAGTTAAGGATCTTATATGGAAAGCTGGAACTGCCCGTCAGGTGCGTAAGTTCGACGAGGCAATGGATGAGATTAAAAATTTACAAACGGAGTCAGCGACAAAAGCATTTCGCGACCTGTGCAACGAGGACCCTAGGAAGTGGACATTAGCGCATGACGGAGGTTATCGTTGGGGAGTTTTAACCACCAACGATTCAGAGTGCTATAATAATGTCTTAAGAGGTGCACGAGACTTGCCCATAACTGCATGTGTTCAGGTAACTTTTTACCGTTTGGTGGCAACTTTCACCGAGAAACGAGTACAAATTCATCGTGCAGCAGAGAAGGGGTTGAGGTACACATCGAAAGTGCAAAAGAAGATAGAATCTTATCAAGCTCGATCGGCGATGCATCGCGTTAATGTCTTTAATTGGTAATGTCATAAAATTTATACAGTTTTTTTAATTCACACCGTTTATTGATAGATTTGTAGAAGTCTGCATCTCTATTACAACTATGAAGTTAGTATATTCCAAATGCAGGGCTCAGGGTTCCGCTGAGGTTATTACAAACCCAGTAGGCACGAAAGGGAATAACAGACATCCGGTGACTTTGAATCCTCCCTCGTGTGACTGCGGAAAATGGGTCATCTACCATTATCCTTGTTCGCACATGCTGGCAGTTTGCGCGAAAACAGGAAAACAACCATGGGGCTTAATTGCTCCTCAATATAATCTCGACGTTTTTGCTCACGTGTACGAATCAAGTTTCCAACCGATGGTGCACGAGCATTATTGGGTTTCCTATGATGGTCCTAAGCTCATTCCAGATCCGACCCGTCGACGAGAAGCTACGCCAGGGCGTCCAAAAAAACAAACGAATCCAGAATGAGATGGACGTCTCTAGGAGACGACAATTCAATAATTGCGGTATTTGTAAACAACAAGGCCATGATAGGCGTAAATGTCCAAACCGGACTGCCTGATTTATGTATTGGAAGAACAATTAGCTACCTAGTGAAGAACAATTTGTATTTCTATTTAAGATAATGGTTGGTTGTCATTAAGCGTATATTTGAACTTAATTGCATTTGAACTTATCGTATTAATTGTAAGGCTTATTTGTATTTCATTGATAGTTTTTTTAGGGTTTTGTCACATCGTTCACATGCATAGATGTGATATTTGTAGGTCTCTGAGGTATTGATTCTATCATTGACAGCTTTTATGCAGAAACCCAATGACTTTGCAGACCCTTACATCATTTATTTTATTATTGTTTTAACCCCATATGTTACGTGTCAATTGCAGGTGTTATGGATACAGCTACGGCTCTTCCTGGGCCTATCGATCGTACTGTGCTGACGTTACAGAGCCATCATCGATCGAGTTGGATATGGGACCATGGGGTATACGCATTTATAATATGTTTTATATTTATGCATATATTTTGTGGGATTTCATGTGTATACTAATGCCCTTCCAATTAATGATGTAGGGTACAGATCCTCTTAAATGCAGACGCGCCGCCAGTCATTTATACGATGTGATACACCCACGTATTTTGCAGTATGTACTACGTGCTGGATTCTATGGTGTCTACCGAGTATGGATGATCCGGTTGGACCATCATTTGATCACGGCGTTCATAGAGCGTTGGCGACAAGAGACCCATACCTTCCATCTGACTATCAGGGAGGCTACCATTACTTTGCAGGTAGTTTCTATATTATTAGGACTACCTGTCGATGGCCATCCTATCATCCGACGGGAGGTTCGGAGTACTGTGCAGGAGTGGCAGGACTTGTGTGTCCAGTTGTTAGGTGTGGCCCCACCCCCAGAGCAGTTAGATAGGGGCCGTGTTCGGCTTACATGGCTCCGTGACACTTTCCAGGCCCTTCCAGCTGGAGCTGATGATGTTACTGTACAGCGGCACGCACGTGCATACATACTTCGCCTGATTGGGGGGGTGCTGATGTCAGATTTATCCCAGACTCTTGTCAGACTATCATACCTTCCATTTCTGGAGGACTTAGACGCGGCAGGGAGATATAGCTGGGGCAGTGCGACCTTAGCTATGCTTTATAGGTCGATGTGCCGGGCGACGAAGCCAAATGGGAAGCAGATAGCAGGCGCACTACTACTTTTGTTGCAGGTTCAATAACTTTGCACTTTATCCAGTATGCCGTAATGTTTTATTTTTATTTCATTTAGTATTTGTTTTAACATTGAACTTTATTCAGATATGGGTTTGGGAGAGATTCCCGCGCATGTGCCCTAGTCGTAGAGATCAGCCTACTGATGGCCAGCAGCCCTTGGATATAGATGGGGTACAGTTACCCGGTGGCCCGTGGGGAGCTAGGTATGTACCTAGTAGTTATTTATATTTACCTTTATATCTTCAGTCATTAAACATAGTTTTCATATTATGTACACATATCTGTCAGATGGAGATCGAGATATCATACAGATACAGTGTCGACCCATGTTGTCCGTGTATATCGTGACCAGTTGGACCGCTTGAGGCCGGACGAGGTATGAATACTCCTTAGCTATATTTATGTTTAGTTTTTTGGTTCATATATTTCAATTAGTAATGGGTACCACATTTTTATGTGTTTGTAGTTCGCATGGAGGCCATATGATGCTATCATCGATTCACTTCCAGATTATTGTCGAGCTGGGAGCGATATCTGGATGACTCGATCTCCATTATTGTGCTTTGAGGTCGTAGAGTGGCATTTACCTGATCGTGTATGCCGACAGTTTGGTTTCAGACAGGTCATTCCACAGGCTCATAACACATCTCCGGACTTACATGGTTTAGATGGGCGTGGGAGACATAACACCGATTGGATGGACTATCATATACAGTACATACAGCGATGGCAGCAGCGCCGCGATCATATTGTTGTTGGAGTTCCTACTGCTGGAGACATGCGATATGACGATCCATATATGCAGTGGTATCGCCGTATCACACGCCCATTAGTGGGTAATCCAGCTCACCGCCCAGATCGAGGCTACCTGGAGGTTGGGTCTACGGTAGAGATTGCGGTTAGTAGTTTTTTACGTAATATGGTTTTTCAAAGCAAATATGATATGGTAAAGGGACTAAAAATTATGCTTCATTTTGCAGACCCGTCATTTCACGACCGTGCATCATCTTATAGATCGTGCTATATATGGGTTTGGGACTGAGCCGGCACTAGAGGACATGTATAGGGCTCGTGACTTGTGTACCAAGTCACTAGACATATTACGGGAGCAGCAGCGTATATCGCAGGCCCAACCATCACTTTCGCAGGCCCATCCCTCAGTTGGCCAGCCATCAGTTTCGCAGGCCCAGCCCTCGGTTGCCCAGCCCTCAGTTTCACAGGCGCATCCCTCAGTTGCCCAACCCTCAGTTTCGCAGGCGCATCACTCAGTTGGCCAGCCAGCCTCGATCCAGACACCTACATCACATGTCACACCGAGTATGCCAGTATATACATATCATAGTGACCCTCGATATGTACCCTCATCATCATATGCGACCAGTTGCGAGGTGAGACCTCGTCGCACTGCACCCCCCCCCCACGACGTTTCTCCTGTTTTTTATGACCAGCGATCTGGTTCCTTGCCCGTCGGAGATGATATGGGATTTCATGCACTTTTCGATCCATTGTTACCTGAAGGGTACCGTATAGAGATGCCTTTCATGGACACCCAGGGTCACGGTCCATCTACTGTGCCATCCGAGACTACACATCCCATACCACCATCACAGGTAGATGGGTCATCTCAGCTCACTCAGGTTAGCAGTAGGCCTCCTATTGATACAGTCGACGTAGGCCCTACCATTGACCCACATCAGCATATACCTCCTGAGGGCGTTTCACAGATCACCCAGGCAGAGCCATCTCAGTTGAGACTACGTAGTATCACACGGGTCTTTACCCGTAAGTCGAGACGAGAGAGGAGGCCACCCCCATGTGGTACAGGTGGTCATGTATAGTACTTGATGGTATGGGTTTTGTATTAGGTACATTTTCAGGAAGTTGTTGAACATTTGTTGATGTAATCGAATAGTATGGTTATTTCTGGTATCCCGTGTTTATGGATGTATCAAATTTTTGTAGTTCATACATTTTTGTATCAAATTTTTTATAAGCGTGCATTAGCTTCACGTGAAGGCATGTCCTGAACTCTTCACTTGAAAGCTGCACGAAGTGATGCATCATTTCAATATAAAGTGTGCATTAGCTTCACGTGAAGGCATGTCCTGAACTCTTCACGCGAAGGCTGCACGAAGTGATGTGTCATTTCAATATAAAATGTGCATTAGCTTCACGTGAAGGCATGTCCTGAACTCTTCACGTGAAGGCTGCACAAAAGTCTTGTTTCGCATCCCAATGAATTCACGTGAACCATTTACTCATGCATTGTATTGTATTACTTATATATACGTCATGCCATTACAAAAACAAGTGTTAAACCATACACACTTCCTAACATGCCGAAGCGAAAAGGATTATTTGGGGCATCGAGTAGTCATTCGGCTCGAAGCGGCGACAGAGATGAAAACCAATCCTCACCCATCCATATGGTACATACATACATGGATCCAGTCGGTAACAAATGGTATGGCCGAAAGCGTTGTTTTCTTAATAAACCAATCCTAATGCACGATACGATGGGTCCGGTCAGCCACATCTTCATTGGTGATCGTCATTAGGTCCACCCCGCGGGGTGACTGACTCCCAATGCATAAGGTCGCCGTGGGAAGACTTGTTCGATAAACGGTGTGAACAAGAGATGTATTGCCGATGGCATGGCCTTCGTGTCCCAAAGGCCCGTTCAGCTAAGTTGTTCAATAGACGATCAGGTAACAGCAAGGTCATAAAAGCACTTGAATGCGAGATTGATCAAATGCAACGAAGGTTGGATAGATATCATTTTACACAGCAAGCGAAGGAACATTGTGGTGATCCAACACAACGAATATTAGAAATCGTTGAAGATCCATTGCTAGTTTCTGACCCAGAACTTTCTGACTTCTCAGAAGAAGAAGGTGACGATGACTTTCAAAACTATCTACCAAGTAGTCTTAGCGTTGCTGGCAAACCGCTATGTTGTTATGTTATGAACATGGTCCATAAAGCTTGGTGTACTTTTTATTTCAGTATAATGTAAAATCAATTATTATGTTTTCATATAATATATATATATGAGCTTGGATCATATTTGGCATTGCGGAACTTATGAACATGGTTCGTTTTGAAATGTTATGCAAAGTTTCGGAATTCCGGAACTTATGTTTTCGGAGTTATGCCAACTCGGCCATTGGGGTACCGAAATGGCGAGAAAGGCTCCGGGGAGCGCGAAACTTGGTGAGAGGCACCGATGTGACACGAGTGACGTGTGGGAGTTGACGGCACGTCAATCGGGTTCCCGGTTTGGAAGTTATGCAAAGTTTCGGAATTCCAGAATTGATGTTTTCGGAGTTATGCCAATTCGGCCATTGGGGTACCGAAATGGCGAGAAAGGCTCCGGGGAGCGCGAAACTTGGCGAGAGGCACCGGTGTGACACGAGTGACGTGTGGGAGTTGACGGCACGTCAATCGGGTTCCCGGTTTTGGAAGTTATGCAAAGTTTCAGAATTCCGGAATTGATGTTTTCGGAGTTATGCCAATTCGGCCATTGGGGTACCGAAATGGCGAGAAAGGCTCCGGGGAGCGCGAAACTTGGCGAGAGGCACCGGTGTGACACAAGTGATGTGTGGGAGTTGACGGCACGTCAATCGGGTTCCCGGTTTGGAAGTTATGCAAAGTTTCGGAATTCTGGAATTGATGTTTTCGGAGTTATGCCAATTCGGCCATTGGGGTACCGAAATGGCGAGAAAGGCTCCGGGGAGCGCGAAACTTGGCGAGAGGCACCGGTGTGACATGAGTGATGTGTGGGAGTTGACGGCACGTCAATCGGGTTCCCGGTTTGGAAGTTATGCAAAGTTTCGGAATTCCGGAACTGATGTTTTCAGAGTTATGCCAATTCGGCCATTGGGGTACCGAAATGGCGAGAAAGGCTCCGGGGAGCGCGAAACTTGACGAGAGGCACCGGTGTGACACGAGTGACGTGTGGGAGTTGACGGCACGTCAATCGGGTTCCCGGTTTGGAAGTTATGCAAAGTTTCGGAATTCCGGAACTGATGTTTTCGGAGTTATGCCAATTCGGCCATTGGGGTACCGAAATGGTGAGAAAGGCTCCGGGGAGCGCGCAACTTAACGAGAGGCACCGGTGTGACACGAGTGACGTGTGGGAGTTGACGGCACGTCAATCGGGTTCCCGGTTTGGAAGTTATGCAAAGTTTCGGAATTCCGGAATTGATGTTTTCGGAGTTATGCCAATTCGGCCATTGGGGTACCGAAATGGCGAGAAAGGCTCCGGGGAGCGCGAAACTTAGCGAGAGGCACCGGTGTGACACAAGTGATGTGTGGGAGTTGACGGCACGTCAATCGGGTTCCCGGTTTGGAAGTTATGCAAAGTTTCGGAATTCCGGAACTGATGTTTTCAGAGTTATGCCAATTCGGCCATTGGGGTACCGAAATGGCGAGAAAGGCTTCGGGGAGCGCAAAACTTGACGAGAGGCACCGGTGTGACACGAGTGACGTGTGGGAGTTGACGGCACGTCAATCGGGTTCCCGGTTTGGAAGTTATGCAAAGTTTTGGAATTCCGGAATTGATGTTTTTGGAGTTATGCCAATTCGGCCATTGGGGTACCGAAATGGCGAGAAAGGCTCCGGGGAGCGCGAAACTTGACGAGAGGCACCGGTGTGACACGAGTGACGTGTGGGAGTTGACGGCACGTCAATCGGGTTCCCGGTTTGAAAGTTATGGGTTTTGAATTGCCTGGGAAATTGCTGATATGATTGCTGGTATGAGAGCATTAAAACCACCAATTGAATTGGCGATTTTAATGAATCGCTAATTCAATTGGCGATTTCATTAAAATCGCCAATTCAATTGGCGGTTTTAATGCAAGTATTTATACGCGTGGAATACCACAAAACGCTAATTGGATTAGCGTTTTCATTGAAAACGCCAATGCAATTGGCGATTAACTTGGCTTCAAGCATAAAGTTAAAACACACCCCAATTGTGGAATTATGTTTATAAAAAACCTGAGTCAGGGAAACACACCCCTTGTCTGCAAAACAGAAGGAAAATAATGATGAAGAAGACAAAGAAAGAGGCAGAAACATGAGGGTTGAGTGTTACCTTGAGAAGAAACACTGTGAGTACTCTAAATGAGATACTGATTTTAATGTGCAATGTTGCTGTGGGTTGCATCTACTGCCACTGCCTGATGTATCACATTAGGATTTATATGATTATGTGACTCTAATTTATTAATCTGTTGTATCACGTTAACATGATGATGTAGTGTCACCGTTATATCCAATATTTATTCCAGCGTAGTGTTTGAAAAGTATGGAAAGTTAGTCTGTTGATGATGGTGTTAACTGTTTAGGATAGCATTACTAGACTCCAAGTAGGACTTGTTCCCCATAAAAAATGATTCTACCACTCCTCGTTAACAATAAAATGCTTATAATTTTACGGGTTTTTGTTTGTATTTGAAAATTGTTTTACATTTTTCAAAATATGAAATACAAAATTGAGCCGAAATCATCGTTTTACAATTGGTGCTTTTAAAAAACATTTTACAATAATTCATTTTTAGAAAACAGTTTTTAAATTTACTAAAATAGTTTTTCTTACAAAATGAAAACCGGAATAAAAACAATGGTTTTTCAACCTTTTCATTTTCTTGAACTTATGAAAAACAAAAATAAAAGTAAGAATTAACAAATTTGAAAATGTGATTTTTCTCAAAATTCACTTCTATTTTTTTAATTTATCCTCGACCTTTTTCAAATAACTCTCAAATTATTAATTTTTTAGAGTTATATTTGTTCAAACGCTCTGAGTTGTTCACAGAGTGGGCACCAAATTCTTCCAATCACCAACCTACAACTTTGCCTAGGAATCCTTGACGAGTCGAAGTGGTGCTCTATCCTTCCTTTCCTTGCAACTAGCATTTTGTTCCTGATTTATCAGACTCTCTGTAAAGGGCCCAGTTTCTCGTTTTTCAGCCTTTCATTCTTGGTTGAACTACTCGGCTTACTCTGGTTCTTTCGCAAAAGACCTTTGATTTGAAATAAAAAATCATAATCTAGATGAGCTAAGAGCATAAAATGAGGAGAAAATTAAGAAATGCTACCCCAAAAAATATGCATTTTCTAAAAACAGAATATTTTCTTTTGTTGTCAATCAATAAGAGATAATTTACTAATAACGGCATCAAACTTGGCTTTTGTCTGAGTGCAGCCTTAAACTATGCTCTGCTGTTAAGAGCTGCATCAAAAAGCTAGAAAAATAACTTACTTGCAGACACACACAGTTAATAAGGGCATAACTCTGTCAACAATTGATATCTTCTTATGATTTCTAGTTACAGAACTGCTGAGTAGATTGTATTCTTCAGCAGAGCAGAATCAAATAGAGACAGCTAGGAATCAAAAGAATTTGGTATCCAAAAGAAAGCAGAAACTGTGAATTATTTTTGACTCGCAACATGTAGATTTCCATGCAATTAGTGAGAGTTCCGGCAAACAAAAAAAAAGAAGATTAATGATTATTGTTACATAACATATGATTACTGTCGCGTAAGATACGTCAATATACTCTGACTGGAACAAAACATCTTGAAAACTAATTATTCATAGAAGCTATGGGCAAAAAAAATTCGTATACAGACATTTACACACTGCGATATACAACCTAGATCACTGAACATTCAAAATCAAAAGGATAAATGCTCAGTATAATAGCAATAGAGAAGGTTCCACAAACCATATGATCCCTCAATCAGAGCCTCTTCCAGTTGTGTCAGAAATTAACCCCTTCTAACCCTCTCAATCAGGTGCATCCTGTAGCGGCAGACAAGTCACGTTCAGAGGGATATATTCGAATATAGCAGAAAGGAAGCCTAATGATATGCATATTCCAAGCACAAACAGTTAATTAATTGGATGCAATCAGGAGTGTATTGAGGCTGCTACGAAATATGCCAAACAATGAATATCAAGCTGTCATGGCATAAGTGTTGCAATTCCCACTGAAGGAGCACTCAATCTGATATTGACAGCCTATAAATGGTGAGAATGGCACAAAGAAAAACAGGACCAGCCTTAGCCACATCTTTTATTTTGATTTTAGGCTATGTCACTATAGACTTTAGGCCAACAATAATATACTTATTCACCCTCGAAAATTTTCATTGGGTTCTCGAGGGGTAGAAAAGTCAACAACTTTCATTCTAGGATGAAGAAAATCTTATTTTCAAACCCAAGCTGTTGAATATTCTACTCTAAATCCTCAAAAGTGTGTCCATTGCTCTCCTGCAACATGCACCACATTAAGCACATTGGTGCTACCTTCCGTGCTCTTTTCACCCTTTTCAATTGATACCACCTAGCCAACACTGGTATAGTTGAAGAACTGATATTGGCAACACCCAGTGTACACCAAAAACAGAAAAAGCACACAGCACAATTACCTAACTACCTCACGGTGAAAAAGTAAATGCTCCACGATCTCTTCTGCCTTCTTGCACATACAACATCAATTAGGAAGCCGTAATGATTTTGATTGATATGGACACCTATTGGGAATCTTAAAACTTATAGTGGTTGATCTCTACACCGTCAATCCTTCGGTAATATGATTTATCTGTTCTTATTCTAGTGAGCATTTAGTCAAGATCCATTTAGAACTTAAAGACTGTCCTCAGAAGTTGTAACTACTTTGTGGATTCTTACAGACCACCTAATTTTTAAATGTTTTTATGCTGCCTTGCATTGCAAACGAAGCCATTGAAGTTCAGAAATAATATTCGAGTCCTATTTAGTTGAAAATTTGTTACTTGTTCTCAGAACTCGTAAGTTTTCTAGAGATGTGTCAAAGCAGGCTAAGGGTGAATTGAGACTGAATTTAAAGAGCTGAAGTGAAGATAATTGGTAGACTGTTGTTTATTCTCTCACATGCAAATTCTTCTTCGCTTTATACTTATCACTGACAGAACCCACCAAATAACTGGCTGTAAATAACATTATTTCTCAATTAATGTTGTGAATTTGATTTGCGTAAACAAATCATGGCTTATCTAGAAAAAACCTGTTGTTTGTGCAATTGATATAGACATGACAGGGTACTCACCTCTCCCAATCCCAAGCGGCTTATTCCAACATCAAGTCCCTTATCTGCTACAACTTCCTGGTTTTCGATCTCCGCATCAGTGAATGCGAGTGCCCGTTGTAGCTTCCTAGGAGAAAACACCTCAACCTCTACCATATACAAAGCACTGACAGGTCGATGATCAGAAAGCGTAAGCTCTGTTCTCCTGTAGCTTAATGGCCTTAATCCCTTCCCAAATGAAAGAATACGATCACACCTAAAAGAAGAAGATGTGTAAAAGCCTGTATGCAAATAAGCATTCAAAACAATAAGGGAAACAAAATCAATCAATCAATCAATAGACACAAAATGAAGCCTGGAATATTTATCATAAAATAGTTGGGGGCTTGCTTAATTTTGTTTTGTCATGTTTTACATGTGATGTTGGCCAATCATAGTAAAATCTTCTTATGTGCTAGGATGAACATAGAAGTGTAAAATTAAGACTGTTCATAACTTTTTGACAGCTTCACATCTCACAAAACTGGCTGTTAGTTAGATTAGATATTCTTCCCATGCCCATCATGCATGCTAATTTTCAAATCAATCGAAAATCAGTGACTATCTCATCCATCAACTCACATACTATATATAACATAACTCTTACTAAGACCACTATACAGATAAGAGAACTCCCAACTTAAAGTTTGGCACGCTTGATGAACATAGAAGAGTATCTAATCCAACAGTCAGTTTTATGAAATGCAATTTCGTCAAAAAGTTTTACATTTGCAGCTTGTTCAAGGCTACAAGTCCCTCAAGGGTTTCTATTAGTTAAATGCCTGATCTTTCCACCTGCCCAAACAGATTAGTTGGCCATCAGATTTAGGAACTCACATCCCTCCAATAATAACACTCAACTCTGGGAGATATATAGATAGGAAAGCTAATAATCTCCAATAACTCAAAATTTGACTAGTATGACGGGCATGGAAAGGACACAATCCAATAGTAATCTTGGAAAATTTTATTTCACATAAAAAGCTATCGAGAGGTGTAAGAATAAAAAGTTTTACAGCAACTAAGGGTTAAACCTAAATCAGTGGCATGCATATACACATAAGCATATATATGCAGGATACACATGGATGTGTACTAAAAATAAAATGATGAACGCCCTGGCCCCTCCTTCCACAGACACAACGTATAGTTCTCAACCAACAACAATAATAACTCGCAGTCATTTTTTCCCATCTTGTTGCACATATCAGCCAAAACAGTGGGCATCAACAGCTTTTTTTTATTTATTTTTATGCTTCAGAAATAAAAACAACAAAACAGACAATGAACTGAATCCTATTCAATTGTTAGTCATGGTTTCTAATTTTTGTAACCAAGTATGCCTCCAATGGTCCATATATTGCCCTTTCAAGTATTTATGAGGCTTTCATATTACCAATAAGTTTTCATCTGTTTATTTTTCAATAAAGAATAACCAATGTAAAGGTCACTCAATAGAAAGTTTTATGTCCCTGTAATGATAAAATACTCAAGCTCCACGTCATTCCCAAATACTTATCTCCTTTGATCTTTTAAATAAACAACATATCTATTCAACAGTGCATATCAGTACCATGTCTCTAGCATATATAAACAATGAAGGAAATGTATCCGCTTGCAGAGAATGGTTTTAAGACAGAACATAACATAAAGCACTGCAGGACCAGAACTGGAATTCTAGTTTACGTTATCATACTTAAAAAATTCTTGATTAGATAAATGTAATGTGACAGACAAAGAGATGATACATGCTTCAGTAAATACTAGTTTGTACCGACTAGAAATAACAAGCAAAGATCGAAATATTGACAAATATAAAAGGAAATCAAGCAAATAATAATGCAAGAAAGAAAACAGATCCAGTTCAACGAAGAATTTTGTTAAACAATAGAAACCAAAAGAAAAAAAATACAAAAATGACTACCCCACAGAAAACAAGCACACATAACAAGATGCATTCGTAAGAGACAAGGACACAATAAAAGAACATGCAAATAGTAATAAAATAATGACATATATCTCAGGGGAAGAAAAAAAAAAGAAAGAACAGAAGAAAAAAAAACACTGATAGATGGTAGTTATAATTTTCAGTGGAGAGGTCATTTAAACAATACAGTAACCAGAAACTAGCATAAACGACTAATGCATCCACAGGACATAAAGCAGTCAAATAACTTATGATGATCAGAAGTGGGATTAAACCCCATGAGAAAAGCAAAAGCTTGTAGATGCATACCATGCTGGAGTACGCCTCCCAACCTTCGGATCCTCCCCATAGTACTTCTCTGAGTTTAACTCATATTTATAGGTTGGCGGAAAATTTAAAGTACCTTCAGACCATCCATCAAATGCACGACCTTTCCTGAGCTCTCGTATAAGCTGCCAGTAGAAGAAGATGTCCATATAATCAGATAGTATACATCAGATCACCTTGACTTCATGCCAAATGCTAAGTCACAATGTAAGCCAAATACCAATCAAGTCAAAATGCATATCAAAGTTGGCAGTCACCATATTGAACTTCCATCAATTCATGATGTTATTGAACATTAATTTCTTACTAACTCGCATTCTCGACAATATAATAGATGTAAGCATCTGAGGCCACATAGGATGGGATTAGTGTCTTAGACTTTCAAATTCCATTTTCTAATCATGTACATGATAAATTCAAATATAGTATGGCTCAAAGAATTGGCCGCATAAACAATCCCCATGCAAGTTAACAAATTAACAATATATGATGACAAATGAGAATGGATACTCCCAACTTATTGATTTGGAGCACCGATAATGTAGGCAAAGTACACTCAAAATTTTGCTTTAATTTTCATTCTATGACTTACAGATATGAGTATTCCTTGTGATTTACGTGTTCAAATCCCTATATTGCTTTTTTTTCTTTTCCCTTCATTACATAATTTCTCTTTGCTTTTAACAGTACAGAAAGTAGCAAGTGCAAGCACACACTAGTTGCAATGCATATTGCATATATCAATAATTTGTCAAGCATACAGCCAAGAGACACCAGATCACCCAGGCATTGGCTACACCCTCTCAGCTCATTTGGGTTCCATATGCCAATTAAAAAGTTTCTAACCACAAGAAAAATACCATGCATATCCATGAACTAACCTATTGTACCAATAGTATGGAAACTATAATCCAGAAATGTATGGTGACGTCAATATTTAAGAATCATTATGTTTCAGAAACATTATTTTCAGGAATACGCAAAATTAGCTAATCATCCAATGTAGTAAAGTGGGCTCAATATTTCAGAAACATTATGTGCAGGAATACACAAAATTTGCTAATCCTCCAATGCAGTAAACTAGGCCAGAGTACAAAACAGAGCATATGATAATATTAAAGCCTGCTTAGTTTCAATTGCATTACCTATTAAAAGAGTAGCTAAAGAAATTTATGACAGATCAGATCATAAACAGTTTGGGTAAAGTACATTGATTGAAGCATCAATAGTTTAGTTTTACTCCCCACACAAATAACTTTAAAAAATATCATATATATTAAGATCAAAACATACTAAACTTAGTTTATTAAAATTACATTCAGTTAGGTACGGACACACACTTCAGAATTTGTATAATTAAGTGCATATCACCAGGATAAGTAAAAGGAGTACAAGGGCAAAACCAATAAATCCATTAGATATTTGCTACAAGAGAAATGTAATATATTTAATTATATATATTAATTTTTTTCTGATAAGTGTATATTAAAATTACATTCAGTTATGTACCGACCCACACTCCAGAATTTGTATAATTGAGTGCATATCACCTGGATAAGTAAAAGGAGTACAAGGCCAAACCAATAAATGCATTAGATATTTGCTACAAGAAGAGATGTAATATATTTAATTATATATATTAGTTTTTTTTTCTGACAAGTGTATATTAAAATTACATTCAGTTATGTACCGACCCAAACTTCAGAATTTGTATAACTATGCACAAATTTATCATGTAAAATCCCTTCCTCGATCCTCTCGAAGGTATTCCACTATGTAAAATCCCTTACACAGTTGTTGATTTTGCTCCAAGTGCCCAGCTCACATCTTACAAGAACTCTTTCCCAAGCTCTTAAAATCCAAGAGATTTTGTCCAAGCTTCTCTGAAACTTACAAGAGATTTTGTCCAAGTTTCTCTCAAAATTATTAATGTTTTTCCCAAGCTACACTCAAACTCACAAGTTTACAAACTCACCAAACAATAGATAAAGGTTGTACAATGAATAACTCTCTCTCAAAGAGTAGATAAGCAAATTTTAGCTCACACAAAAACCTCCCAAATGAATAAAAACAGAGTATAAGATATAAGAGATGAAATATCACTTTCTAACACTTGATCTTATGTTCTTTCTCTTCCTATATGTGTTGGGGATTTTCTATATATAGTCTTGAGTTGATTATAGCCATTGATGGTAGATAAGAGACCATTTGATGCGAAATCGCACTGTTATAATGGTAAAAAATATAGTCGTTGGAGCCCAAATGTCAACACCTGACTTCATATGTCGACACATCAAGTCTACATTCCCTAGATTTTGTTCACTGCCTCCATGTGTCGACACCTGACTTTCATGTGTCGACACAGGACCATCCATTCTTTAGATTTTGGCCACTGTCTTCATGTGTTGACACCTGACTTTCATGTGTCGACACATCCGTCCAAAAAACTTAATTTTTGCAGATTTTGTCCAATCTTCTCCATTGTTTTCAAGTTCTTCAAGGGTCATCCAAATAAGCTTTCTAAAGCTTGAAAACACTTCTTCAAGATATGATGACTTCAAGAACCTTTTCAATCTTTTCGAGATGAATTCACTCAATTTTGATTACTTGTAGAGTTCTTCAATCAACATCACTTTTTCTATTTATCTAAATCTTCTTCAAAATTTTCAAGAGAGCTTCTAAGACTTAAGTCTCTTTTCTTCAACTGATCTTCTATTTTGCTTTGAACATCTTTAATATCTTTATTTGATCTTCATCAATTTGATTTTTTCTAGAATTCTTCAATCAATATAACAAATCTCTTCAAGCTCTTCAAGAATCATCAATTTGAGACTTCTAAAGCTTGAAAGGTTTTCTTCAAAACATGTGGATCTTCAACAATACTTTCAGACATTTATTTTTCCACATCTTCATCAAATCTTCAATGGAACTTATGATCTTTAACTTTGCTTGAATCTTGACTCCTTTGAACACCTTCAATCTCTTTATACTTCCAAATTTATATTCAAACTTTCAAGACTTGTAATACATGAGCTTATTGAATGTGTCAACCCATCATACTCATCAACCTTCCATCCTTCTTGATTCTTCAATATCTTCCATTGTGAAAAGCATAAACTTATTTAAACAGAAACTTGCTCCCCCTTTCTTTTGTGTTTTATGCCTCAGAACATACAAACTTTTGTTCTCCCTTTCTTATGCATTTGATGCTTCAGTGGATTGATATGGCCATGAGGATCGAGGGTCTTCATAGTGAATAAGTTCTTGAATTCTCATAAGATCTTTAGTTAATTTGAAACAGAATTAATCCAATATGTTCCTCTATTAATCTTTAAGTTCTTCTATCAATCTTTATGTTTCCAAAACAGATCACCATGATAAAATTCTAGAGCTTGTATCCTTATTCTCAATACTTGTTGAACTTCTTGAGTATTTTCAATCTCTTCAAGAATAAGATTATCTAAGTAATCTTGTTGTTGGGTACTCAACCAATTAACTCAAACATTTTCTTGTTATCAGATAATTATGATATAATCTGCACACTCAATTAAAATAATTAGATAACAATCACATGATTTTGTTATCATCAAAATCAACATGGGGATCAACCTTAAGTCAACATTAGTGTGCTCCAACGAGAGAGAATAGCAAGGTGTTCCACATAATATTTTTCTTCAATGAATCATGCTTTATGCATCCACGTAATTTGGTTCCAAATAGCCTAAAGAAAGTTGCATATATAATTTGAAGACCCCAAATCCTAGAAAACAAGTCAAATTGTGGTTATTGCTAGCCACTGTATACAGGATATCTCCCCCAAGCTCATGAAACACCAAAAATATATGACTATGACAAACAAGCAACCTAGAGCTCACCACCACCAATCCATATAGACAATTCAATTTGTTTCAAAAGTACGCTACCTATCCCAGAGCTTTATAGTGCCCACTGTCACTTTACAATAAATTCAGGAAACTAAATACATAGAATAAGAATATAGGTCATACAAAATGGTGAACTAGCAAAATTCATCAATTGGCAATGTAAAATCAACATTGGTACTAAATAAGATTTATCGATTGATGATCCGAACTATGCCAGGGAAAAAGAATAATAGTAGTAATAATGATAAACTACCTGGTCACTCTCAACCAATTTTGACCAATTCTTCTTGGAGATCAGCTCTCGCGTTTCCTCATATGACAAATTGATACGATAATTTAGATCACCCAACCAGATTATTCTCCTACAAAGGTATAACCGTCATTTGACAAATTCATGTCCTCTGGAAGAATAAAGAAATGAGAATTCTTAACAATCCTATGATAGAAAACAGCGTATAATTCAATACATACTTTCTATTTCACTTAGTGCAAGGACCACACTAGTGGTCTCCTACACAACAGAGGTACCATTGGTAGAAAAACTTTAAATATATGCACTCCTAGTTTAAATGCTATGCAATATTTTCTTGTCTAGATAGCCATTGAGGATACTTTCAGGTTTTCCAATAAGGTCCAACAGTCAACAATCACGCACGGATGGATGACCTGTAAATAATTTCAGAGTATGGAACTTCTCAGATTTTTAAACCAGAAAAGGAGAGAGAGAGAGAGAGAGAGAGAGAGAGAGGAATGGACTTCTAGTTCTAGCACAAGCCTCATTCGAGTTATCGAACTCTATCAAGAAAGAAAATAAATAATGAAGATTTGTGGGAATAAGTTATATTTAACATGTTCTCGTCTTTCCAAAGGTGGATACTGTAAGTCAAGTTTAAGGAATACCAT
This sequence comes from Euryodendron excelsum, assembly GCA_033060915.1. Taxonomy (NCBI): domain Eukaryota; kingdom Viridiplantae; phylum Streptophyta; class Magnoliopsida; order Ericales; family Pentaphylacaceae; genus Euryodendron; species Euryodendron excelsum. The sequence goes on along the minus strand of CM065389.1, from coordinate 11,768,954 downwards.
TAATTTCTAAATATGACATTTATTACCGCGTAAAAAGAGTTTTCACTTATACTCTTGATACCATGGAACCAATATGCACTAACACAATTTAGATCATGCAAGCCTTTTCTCAACTTTCGAATAAAACATAAACAAAATAAAAGAATAGCAACTCACTTAACCCTGGAAATACATACACATGCATAGATTCAAAGATAACTGATGCAGTCTGGAGCGTGAGGTGATGACCTCATACTTTGACCTCCATGAAATCCTAAAATTGCCTCCACCTATTCTGTTCCTTTGAGAAGACTAGAGTTAGCTAAGTTTTTATCACCCAATTGGAGGTTTCCTTTATTTCTGTAAGAAACTTAGGCTTTAATAGAAGTCTGGACCAGATCCTCCATACTTATGCTTCAGAGCAAGAGTGTAAAGTAAGGCTCAAATAAGAAGGCCTCTTGCTTTTTCTATTCAATATTCCAAGTTCTAAACAGTCACAACCTATTGTGTATAAAATGCATTAGAAAATATTTCAAGCTTCACACCAAATAAGAACTAATCTACTGGTTGTTCAAAAAATATTTAAGCTACTAGTCTCCAGATTCTTTCCCTTAAAGTTTTGCAAATATTTGCCAAAATTCTAATGACAATTGGTGTAATTTGGACTAGTACATTATTTTCAAAGCTAGGATCTATTTTTAGACTCTCAAAACCAGAAAAAAAATCTTATGGAAAGAACACAAGATTATCCACATGTAATCTATCTTAATACTGTTTGGTATCTCCATTAAGTGACGAGAATTGAAAAGGTTTCTGTAAATATCTGAGATGAAGCATAAATCTCATTACTTTAAAAATTTTAACTCAATAAGGTCTAAATTGTTAGCGATGTAACTGGTATTCCTGTGATCGGTTCAATAGATCTTTTCTTCTACGGTTCATATTCCGGATTGGATTCATCCCTGTAAAAATCGAATGAACTGGGTTGTGCCTGTTCCAATTCAAAATTCTAACTCAGTACTAATGCTATGTTTGGTACAAGGGAATGGAAAGGAATGGAATGAGAATGGGAATGAAATGAGAACGAGAATGGAATGAAATGGAATAGTCATTCTCATTCCCTTATTTGGTAAGGCCAATGAACAATGCTAGAATAGAATGAAATGAAATTTGTATATGATATGAAAATTTAATATTATGTCTACAAAAAATATTAGTAATATATTTTATTTAATTATTAAATATTATTAAGCGGCGGCGGCGGTGGTGGTTGGTGGCAGTGGTGGTTGGTGGCAGTGACGCCAGTGGTGGTGGGGCCTCGTCGGTGGGTGGGTGGTGGTGGTCGGACAATGATGGCAGTGGGGGATAGCGGTGTCAGTGGATGGCAGGTGATTGTGGTTGATGGTGGATAGTGGTGGTGGTTAGTGGTGGCGGTGATGGTGAGAATTTTTAACTTTTTAAATTTTTTTAAATTTTAAAATTTAAAAAATTTTTTATTTTTTAAAATTTTTAAAATCAAAAAAATAATTAACAAACATGTTTTATATTTTTTAAAAGAAATTTAACAATAAAAATCTTACTAAGTTTTATTTTATGCTGTTTTATGTGGGAATGGTTATTCCATTCCCACTCTTAAACTAGGAAATGGTCATTCCAACAAAATGTAGGAATGATCATTCCATGGAAATGGTCATTCTACTTTTAAATAGTGATACAAAATAAGAGAATGAGAATGAATGTGGGAATGACCATTCCATTCTCTTGTACCAAATATAGCATAAAATCTTTAGATCCTCAATATGAGATGCTTGCTAGGATTTCATTTTCTATGTTCTTCACATTTTTCTTAATTTTCTTAAATTACAAAATAAACTCAACTTAACTCAAGAACTCTTAGCCCCAATTACTTGGGATTGGCCACATGGATCCATTTTCTCTAATTGGTTCTATTGAAAGCCATTACCTCAGCTAAGTTTAAGGCAATCATGTCCCAATTTTGTGGACTACATACACAGCCAGACATACAATATTCTAAGACCTTGTGCCTTTCGACTTGCATCACATCTGACATAAAGGCAGAAAAACCCTGATTTTACCTCTTGCTTCTTGCAATAAATGCATGAATGAATGCATACATATATGAGCACAAAGCTTTCATCTTTGAGAAATCCAAATAGCACAAGTAGAAAAGCAGCTCACACTTGGAGAAAAACCGCGGTTTGCTATACATTCATGATTGATGTTTCTGAATATCAGGAGGCATAAACTAATAGTAGACTCCAGCCTAATTGTTTTCCTTTTCTTTTGGTAAAAATTAGAAGTAATAAAAATTGTGAGCAGAACAAAGAGCGGCTATATAATTTTGCTTCATTTTCTTATTGAAAAACAAAAGCCATCTAGAAACTGTAGTTGCCCAAGTTTTGCGTAAAAATAGATGCAAACACAGCACTTTCAACCAATCCTCTCAAAAATACAAAAGAAAAGGAATTTTCTTCACAAAAGCGTGTACAACCCCCTTGAAGGAAATTATTGGAAAAAGAGTTCCAAAAACAAATTATAGATTTGAGATAATGAGAAGACCTACTAGCCAGCTTTAAATCCCAGAAATACCAAATTGATCAACTTAATGAAATATATGTTTCTTCTTTTTCTTTTCCATTTTTTTTATCAAGTTGCATAATTAAGAAACTGCCAAGCAAGCAAAGACTGCCTCCATATGTGCCAACAAACATGGCAAACCAAAATAGATCTTAAATAGACGCGCATGAGAGAGAGAGAGAGAGAGAGAGAGAGAGAGAGGCATAATTAAACAGTCAATATTCACTAGAAGTTTCTAGAATGTATGCACTATACTCACTCATAGTCATGAATGCTTTTGGGAAGTCCAATATTAGAAAGTGAATGAAATTGAGTCCTTCGATGTATTTCACGCACATCAACATTTCTTTTAACTGCTTCCGCATCTTTCTCACCTGATGCTAGGTGAGTACATATAAAACAAAATAGCGTCTGATATATAGACATGCTGACAGATATTGACCCCTGGAAAATTAAAAAATCACCATTACTATGGCATGTGAAAGTGTTTAATGCAATCTAGCAAATGAAAACTAATATAATAGATCAAGTAAACTTACTAAAATCTAAGCTACTATAATGCTCTTTACAAACAGAATGTCAAACCACGACGCTGAGAGGCAACATATAGTAATTCACCAACAAGACATGCTATTATGAGAAAATTGAACACACAAGGCTCATGTGCATTGGGAAAGGGGGCTTCCTGGCCAGGGAACACCAAAAGCAGCTGCTACATGAAATACAAAATTATAGAACAACCATGAGATTATTTCAATCCTCCTACCTCTAATTCAACAAGATATTGAGGAAACTTCCAAATAGATGTATCAAACGTACAAGAGCTTTGCATATATTGTTCACCCGTTCCCTTACCGCTTAAACTTGTGAGGCAATTGAGTGTCCAACATGGCATCAAAAGGTTCTAGGAGGTCCTTCGTTCAAATCTCTTCATATGATTTTGTTCCCATGTTATGTTTATTAATGCGTACTAGGTTTCGTTTCTCCACCTACCCCGTTTTGTTCAGTTTGTTCGTTAGTTTGCCTCTGTACATGGGTTGCACACAACCAAGGTGTGAGAACTTGATGTACAAAATTAGGCCCACTTCCAGCTTATGCTTTCGGAACAATGAGGTATGCTAACATGAAAAGAGATAAACTTGGAATTTCACATGGGGCACATCTCGTATTGTAAAATCACGTCTAGGGTTAATTTGAAGTCTTAATTTATGATTTTTATGAGCAATCATGCTGCTAGACAAATATATTTTTAATTTATTAGGTTTTAATAGTTAGGAGTATTTATAGTTTATGGGTAATATATTACATTAGTTCAACATGGATTGTAGGATGGGTCAAATGGACCAAAGTATGGGTTAAGTTATGTTACTGGGCCATTATGTGTGGTTTTGATTCGTTTCAGTAGGCAAATAGTCAAAGTTTCCTACTCTTGCGCCTTAATCCTACTAGAATTAGGAGAAGACCAGCAGTGTATAGATATCGATGTAATGACTTTTTCTACAGAGAGTTGGATTTTGAGAATTTGAGTACAGCTTTTGAAGATTTGTGTGGTGTATCATGCAAGCCTACCTTAGGAGGTAATTCCTATTAAATTCTAGGTAAAATTGCTAAATTCTTCCTCTTCTCCTCCTCCATTTTTTCTTTCGTAAAATTCTATTCTCAGATTTCTATTCATAGCCCCAAAACAGCCTCGATTTCAGTTTAAAATCCCTTTCCTACTAAGCCTACATTATATCTTTTTTGTACCTTCGAGCCTTTAGTTTCACAGGAAAACCTCTAAAAATAGCAACTGTTTAGAGAAGTCCAATCACTTTCCTGAAAATCCAGCAACCTATCCATTCTAAAAATCAAGCCAAGTTTTTTCAACATAATTTTAAAAACTTTCTATAATCAAAATCCACCACAAATCCCTGTGTAGGCAGAAATGCCCCAAGTTTCCTAAAACTGTCCTGCATCAAGCAATTAGTTGTCTAACAAGATAGTCACATGTGCTCCACAAGGTTAACATTTTACATGCAATCTGCTAATCAAGATCAAAACGATTACCAAACCCCAAAGTTGTAGTACACGAACATCACACATTGTTCATAGAGAATCTAAATAATCAGAAGAGTTGATTAAAAAGCAAGAACTAATAAACATGTCATAGGTCTTCCAATTAAATTCTAGTTTATGGCTAGGAAGCACAGACACTCCGCTTAGGGTGCCATATCTGTGTCGGACACACATACTCTTCGGACACGCCGGGACACGTGTCGGACATGCCAATTGGCGTGTCCAATATTTTTATTAATATTTTTTCAGTGGACACTTCTCGGACACATCGGGGACACGTGTGTCCATTAGTTGGACACGTTTTGGGACACAGCGGGGTTAAAATGTTATTGTTAAAAGTATAAAAAAGAGTCTAATTCATAAATTTCAAAACTTTAAAACACCAAAGCATAAAACACCTAAATCCAATTCTTTAAATCATGAACTTGTTAATTGTTGTAATATGATTATGAACTTATTTAGTTATTTTTATCTTGTTTTTGGTGATTTATGAATTTTACGTTCACATACATAACGAATAAAAAATGTATAAAAATATTTCTTTTTGCCGTGTCCCCGCTGTATCCGTATCCTCATTTTTTTAAAATGCCGTGTCCCGTGTCCACATCCGTACTTCTTAGGTCAGGGGTTTGGCTTGAGTACTATATATTATACAATAATTCAATTTACCTTAGGCTAGGGGTAATCCTAAATTTAGGCCAGGGGTTTGGCTTGAGTACTGTATATTATACAGTAATTCAATTTACCTTAGGCTAGGGGTAATCCTAAATTTAGGCCAGGGGTTTGGCTTGAGTACTGTATATTATACAGTAATTCAATTTACCTTAGGCTAGGGGTAATCCTAAATTTAATGGGCATGCAACTTTATGATGAACATGATGTGAGCAATATACTGTGTTCAGGGGAATTCAACACAATGTTGTGAGTACCAGTACTGTAGATTGAGTCTCACGTTGAGGATTAAGCATGGCGTGCCTTTAGAGAACGCATTATGAACATAGACAGGTGAATAGATTTTTCACACAAACCAGAAAATGAGCTCTTGACCCTCAATGACCGTCTTACTTACTTTACAGATGGATCCTCCTTCAACTATGGCAAAATTTGTATAAGGCATATACTAAAGGGCATGAGAAATATTGTCAATGAGTTCCTTGGAGGAAGGAAATGCATGACAACATAAATTTGAATTTTGAAGTCAATTAAGCAAAATAAAGGGAGACAGTGAGCCCAAATTTGACTCGTTAACTGTATGTTTACTTAATTCCAATGTAGAAGCACCAGCAGTTACATTCAGAAGTTTATGCACAAGACAAACAAAGAAGTAAGACACAAATAGCACTATTGAAGGAGTCGCAAATAGGGGACCAGTTCAAGGATATAGTCTGTATACAATTATCCTAAAGTACTTTCAGAAAAATCAAGTTTTAGTTGGTACTTTCCATCACCATATATGTGCTTCCTGTGCTGATGCTAACAAATCAGCATAAGTGACAAAATGCACCAAGTGAATTTAATCAGTCCACAACAGTATAAATTGACTAACCTAATATTTTGTAATAACCCCAAAATATAAAGCAAAATTGCAGGAAAAAAAAAATGTAATTACAATGTAAATTTTATATCGATGACCAGCAAAACTGACAAGGATGGTCAGAAGTATCATCAATACGAAAGTAAACATTCAGAAAAGGAACAAACCTTGTTACCTATGTAGCCCATAACACCAACACCAACAGTAGACACCTTTAAGTTCTGGATATGCCTACGCAAGCTTTTGCGAACCCAGATTGTGAGAAACATTCCAACCATTTGCTTGCTTACTATTCTTACAAATTGGGGTCTTCTTTTCCGGTACATAAGGGATTCAAGGTCTGCAAGCAAAGCTGCCTCTGGATGCACTCTCTTAGGTCTTTCTAAAACATGCTTGGCCAGCAGTTCCAGTGGTGGCTCTGGCCATCTCAAACCTATCCTCGCTGTCCCATTGAGGGTTTTCATTAATTTGCTATTGTGTTGAGAAAGCGATGCTTCTGCTTTTCCTGTACAGTCTTCTGTCCTAAAGCAGTTCAACCTGTCCAGCTTCTTTGGAGAAGAAAATTGCCTCTCTAAATCCTGTCGAACTGGCAGGCTTAAAAGGGCATCATCACCAGAAGTTTCAGAATCCATAAACGCATTTTCACCTGTGACTGATCCATCCCTGACTTCATCAAAACCATGGGATTCTTCATTTAACGGATGGATATCCTCCTCACCATTACTATCAGATTCAAGCATTATTTCATCTTCTATATCTGGGGCATCATCAGATGGCTTAAACCTTGAAGGAGAAGGGGGATCACTGTAGCATTTAAATTTTGAACTCGCAGGTTGAATTCTATCAAGGTTTTCACGGATAAGGTTTTCCCATTTTATCACTGGGCGGCTATCTTCAGTACCCAAGATATTGCTAGCATTTAATGGAATAATCTCCTGAAAACTGTAAATACATAGCATACTGATTATTCTGAAATGCACTCTCTCATGCAAAAGAAACATATGGAGTCCCTTAATGCTGGTATTTAAGAAGAGGATATAGATATGCGAGTGCACATGCACACATGCACACACAAGGAATAAAAAATTCAACCAAAAAAAAAAAAACTAACCTAATGTACTTCAATAAGAGTTACAGTAGTAAAATAAAATGGACTGGATCAAAAGAAAATGATATAACCACCATTTCCAGATGAAGAAATGATTTCCATGGGTATGATGCTCTAATAGAAACAGCGCAACCAGAGGAATTCCATAAACCAACCCATTAAGCACTTACCCAATCACATATATGTCAGCAGGTTCACTTATATCTAACCAACTTCCAATGTCTAGGTCATCAGGTGGAAGCTTTCCTCCAACATTCCATGTACCAACACATACTCTAGAAACAAAAAAGACAGCAGAAAAAGATATAAAGGCATGACTAACAGAACCACAAAAACAAGTAGTTTTTAAACTCGCCAAATTAAGGCCATTCAGCTTCTGTTTCAATGTACATGAGAAGAGCTAACTAACCTGATTTCCTTTGTGTTTATATACTGTGCCCTAAATGTCTCCGATTGTTGTCTTCTTAATCTTGGAAGAGCATCTGAGTCCAGAAGAAATATGGACCAAAATGTAATCAAATTGTATAATGTAACTTATTAAGCATTTTTATGACATAAATTCAACAAAAGATAAAGCGGAAAAAATTCCTTAGAAATTACTATTGGCCCTATTAGCCAAGTGGCACCCCATTGCGTTGTCAAATTTGTAGTAAAGGGCTCAAGTAACCAAGAAAAAATCATATCAACCAAACAGCAACCAAGAAAGAAAAATAACTTTGAAATCCACAGGACCTTTGAAATAGTTAACAATATAATAGCAAGACAAATCATGAAAAGGGCTTAGCAAAGGGTATATATAGGACATCAAATAAGAATATTTCTGGAACCCACATTGAAATGAATTAATTTCACATCAAATTTTATAGAACTTAAAAAAAGTTTGCTGTATAATAAAACTGACCATCCCATAACAAGTATGTAAAAAAAAAAAAAAAAAAAAACAAAGGACACTACACCACATTGACCCATGTTTCATTTTTTTCCCTTAGCTTTCATCATTTAACTTAAGAGTGCTCTTTACAATTTAAAAAAGTCAATTCCTCCGCTGAAGATTTCTTCACTTAGATAAAGCAAATAATGGTTATGCACTTATACCTAACTGTTGCCATATGTAATAAATTAATAGTGCAATTAACTACATGTCATCCACAAAAGAGACAACAACAATAGGCTACAGAAAATCAAGAATCTTATTGATGACTTTCTAAAACTATGTTTCCAAGACCACTCCTAAAAGTCATACATATCGACTATCGACTAAAGTCATACATATCGACTCTTCAGCAAAGTAAAGGCAAAACCTTTTTTCCTAGTCAATTCACGATACACAAAGTCCATGAAGTGCAAGCAGTTATCTAATATGTCAAAAATTTCAAAAAATAAAAATAAAAATTAAACACATCAAGATTTGAACTTTAAACAGTGCGCATTACCAGTAGGATCATTCTCAACTTCATCCCGTTTGTTGCCATCCCGAAATAGCGGTTTACCATCACATTCGAAAACTTCTGCTAAAAAAAAAAAAAAAAAAAACACTTTTACAATCAAACTTAAACCCTAGAACAAATTCTTCAAAAATAGAAGATATAAACTGAAATTTTCATTATTGTCTAGATATCATAATTGAGCAAAATTGTGGAGTTTTGCAGTTTCCTGGGTTGATAGTTGATAGTTCTTATCTCCGACCTTCGGGATCGGAATCGATATCGGAACCGCTGTCTTCGGCGTCGGCGCTGTAATCGGACTCCTTAGCGCTGATGTTGAGCCATTTGCGCATGACGACTTTTGGCCAGAAGAGCTGTAGGCATGTGCAACCGAAACAACATATTTCAGCTCAACTTCTCAGCAATTCCTCACGAGTCATCGCAAAGAAAGATAAAGAGAGAAAAAAAAACCCCTCTATAAAACAAAGGATTCTCTCTGGAGAGAGTGTTTACATACAAAGTATATTTATAGAAAGAGAGAGAATTAAATTACCTCGGGTGGATTACGCTGCTTTGAGCTTCGCTTCATTTTTGACAGGCTACAGAAATAGAGTGAACGCAACAAGCACAAACAAGGAGAACAAATTAAATGTCGTGTTTTAGCCGTTGCTGAAGAAGAGGGGTGCGCAGGTTAAAGAGTAACCACCCGGGTCGAAAGCCAATGGTAGTGGCCGCTTATACCACCGTTCAACGGTACAAAAATCATAATGGACATTTTAGAATAATAACGGAGTTGGCTTATTAAGTTAATTAGAGGCGGCTGTACGTGCATTTGCACGTGATAGTAATATCATACAAATATAAAATTTTTAAAAAATTTATTACGAAAATAATGTAATTAAATGATAGTTATTCACATAAAAATTTAAAATTTATATCATGATAATTCTTATTTATAAAAATATAATTATTATTAAATTGCATACTCAGGTTAACAAATAGGTTAGGTTGTAAAAAGCTAACTTAAATTAAAAAAAAAAAATCAATTGTTTCATAATTGAAAGAACTTCACGTGCAATGCACGTGTGCTTCTACCAGTACAAGAGGAAAATGGCATTATCTCAAATTAGGTTGAGCTGCAGTAAAGATTTGCCAGTTCATACCATTTTTAACCATAATTTTACACGTGCTAATTGTTTCATTGTTAGATAAATTGAAATCTCATCTACAAAATATGTGTGTCCACGTATTTAATGAAGGAAACCGCCTAGTTTTCACTACAGTTATGCATAGATATATATATATATATATATATGAAGTGGGACTAACAAGTAACCGGCATTGGTGAAATTGAAGTACCCTTAAGGACCAAAAGCTGTTAATCTCCATGTCTGCAAAACAGAAGGAAAATAATGATGAAGAAGACAAAGAAAGAGGCAGAAACATGAGGGTTGAGTGTTACCTTGAGAAGAAACATTGTGAGTACTCTAAATGAGATACTGATTTGAATGTACAATGTTGCTGTGGGTTGCATTTACTGCCACTTCCTGGAGAAAATAGCTTGATTAGGATTTATCTGATTATGTGACTCTAATTTATTGACCTGATGTAGCTTGATTAGGATTTACCTGATTATGTGACTCTAATTTATTGATCTGTTGTACACATCAGCATGACGATATGGTACCACTGTTATACTCAATATTTACTCTAGTGTGACGTTTGAAGAGTATGGAAAGTTAGTTTGCTGGTTATGGTGTTAACTGTTTCGGACAATATTCCTATACTTTAAGCTGAGTTTGCTCCACCTAAAAGACGATTCTACCGCTCCTTTTTCTCAAAAAAATGCTTATAATTTTACTGCTTTTGGTTTGTTTTTGAAAATTGTTTTACATTTTTTAAAATATGAAAAACAAAATTGATCCAAAAACATTGTTTTACAATTGATGTTTTAAAAAAACTTTTTAAAATAATTCATTTTAGAAAACAGTTTTCAAATTTACTAAAATAGTTTTTCTTACAAAATGAAAACCGGAATAAAAAAAATGGTTTTTCAAACTTTTCATTTCCTTAAACGTATGAAAAGCGAAAATAAAAGTAAAAATTAAAAAAATTGAAAATGTGATTTTTTTCAAAATTCACTTCTATTTTTTAATTTATCCTCAACTTTTTTTCAAATAACTCTCAAATTACTAATTTTTTAGAGTTATATTTATTCAAGCCTATGAGTTGTTCACAGAGTCAGCACCAAATTCTTCAAATAACCAACCTACAATTTTCCCAAGGAATCCTTGATGAGTCGAAGTGGTGCTCTATCCTTCCCTTCCTTGCAACCTAGGTATTTTATTTCTGATTTATCAGACTCTCTGTAAAGGGCCCAGTTTTTCGTTTTTCAGCTTTTCATTCTTGGTTGAACAACTCGGCTTACTCTGGTTCTTTGGCAAAAGACCTTTGATTTGAAATAAAAAATCATAATCTAGATGAGCTAAGAGCATAACATGAGGAGAAAATTAAGAAATGCTTCCCCAAAAAATATGCATTTTCTCAAAAAAGTATATTTTCTTTTGTTGTCAATCAATAAGAGATAATTTACTAATAACAGCGTCAAACTTGGCTTTTGTCTGAGTGCAGCCTTAAACTATGCTCTGCTGTTAAGAGATGCATCAAAAAGCTAGAAAAATAACGAAGTTATTTACTTACAGGCAAACACAGTTAATAAGGGCATAACTCTGTCAACAATTGATATCTTCATACGATTTCTAGTTACAGAACTGCTGAGTGGATTGTATTATTCAGCAGAGCAGAATCAAATAGAGACAGCTAGGAATCAAAAGAATTTGGTATCCAAAAGAAAGCAGAAACTGTGAATTATTTTTGACTCGCAACATGTAGATTTCCACGCAATTAGTGAGAGTTCTGGCAAAAAAAAAAAAAAAAAGAAGATTAATGATTATTGTTACATAACATATGATTACTGTAGCGCAAGATACGTAAATATACACTGACTGGAACAAAACACCTTGAAAACTAATTATTCATAGAAGCTATGGGCAAAAAAAATTCGTACACAGACATTTCCACAAATCATATGATCCCTCAATCAGAGCATCTTCCAGTTGTGTCAGAAATTAACCCCTTCTAACCCTCTCAATCTGCATCCTGTAGCGGCAGACAAGTCACGTTCAGAGGGATATATTCAAATATAGCAGAAAAGAAGCCTAATGATATGCATATTCCAAGCACAAACAGTTAATTAATTGGACGCAATCAGGAGTCTATTGAGGTTGTTACAAAATATGCCAAACAATGAATATCAAGCTCTCACAGCATAAGTGTTGCAATTCCCACTGAAGGAGCACTCAATCTGATATTGACAGTGTATAAATGGTGAGAATGGCATAAAGAAAAACAGGACCAGCCTTAGCCACATCTTTTATTTCGATTTTAGGCTATGACACTATAGATTTTAAGCCAACAATAATATACTTATTCACCCTCGAAAATTTTCATTGGGTTCTCGAGGGGTAGAAAAGTCAACAACTTTCATTCTAGGATGAAGAAAATCTTAATTTCAAACCCAAGCTTATTCGACTCTAAATCCTCAAAAGTGTGTCCAGTGCTCTCCTGCAACACGCACCACATTAAGCACATTGGTGCCACCTTCCATGCTATTTCACCATTTTCAATTGATACCACCTAGCCAACACTGGTATAGATGAAGAACTGATATTGGCAACACCCAGTGTACACTAAAAACAGAAAAAAGCATACTCCAAAATTACCTAACTACCTCACGGTGAAAAAATGCTCCACAATCTCTTCTGACTTCTTACACATACAACATCAAGTAGGAAGCCGTAATGATTTTGATTGATATGGACACATATTGGGAATCTTAAAACTTATAGTGGTTGATCTCTACACCGTCAATCCTTTGGTAATATGATTTATCTGTTCTTATTCTAGTGAGCATTTACTCAAGATCCATTTAGAACTTAAAGACTGTCCTCACAAGTTGTGACTACTTTGTGGACTCTTACAAACCACCTAATTTGTAAATGTTTTTATGCTGCCTTGCATTGCAAACGAATCCACTGAAGTTCAGAAGTAATATTTGAGTCCTATTTAGTTGAAAATTTGTTACTTGTTCACAGAACTCGTAAGTTTTCTAGAGATGTGTCAGAGCAGGCTAAGGATGAATTGAGACTGAATTTAAAGAGTTTGAGTGAAGATAATTGGTAGTCTGTTGTTTATTCTCTCTCATGCAAGTTCTTCTTTGCTTTATGCTTATCACTGACAGAACTTCTTACTAGCGATTTTCTAAGTTTAGAACCACTTATACACAGGAAACCTCGAATTAATCGGATCCAAAACGCACATTTCCCTTCATATTCAGAAATCAGCAATTCCAAGCCTTAACCCACCAAATAACCGGCTGTAAATAACATTATTTCCCGATTAACATTGTGAATTTGAAGGTGTTGGCCTAAAAGTGTTTTGCATAACATAAGAACTATTCAGAGGCTTTGTTTGCATAGGCCCTACATCAACCTATTTGTGCAAGCCTTTGAAACAAATCATGGCTTATCAAGAAAAAACCTATTGTTTGTGCAATTGAAATAGACATGACAGGGTACTCACCTCTCCCAATAGCAAGTGGCTTATTCCAACATCAATTCCCCTTATCTGCTACAATGTCCTGGTTTTCAATCTCCGCATCAGTGAATGTGAGTGCTCGTTGTAGCTTCCTAGGAGAAAACACCTCAACCTCTACCATATACAAAGCACTGACAGGTCGATGATCAGAAAGTGTAAGCTCTGTTCTCCTGTAGCTTAATGGCCTTAATCCCTTCCCAAATGAAAGAATGCGATCACACCTGAAAGAAGAAGATGTGTAAAAGCCTGTATGCAAATAAGCATTCAAAACAACAAGGAAAACAAAATCAATCAATCAATAGACACAAAATGCAGCCTGGAATATTTATCATAAAATAGTTGGGGGTTTGCTTAATTTTGATTTGTCATGTTTTACGTTTGATGTTGGCCAGTCGTAGTAAAATCTTCTTATGTGCTAGGATCAACATACAAGTGTAAAATTAAGACTGTTCATTACTTTTTGACAGCTTCACATCTCACAAAACTGGCCGTTAGATTAGATATTCTTCCCATGCCCATCATGCATGCCAATTTTCAAATCAATCGAAAATCGACAACTATCTCATCCATCAACTCGCATACTATACATATAATATGACTCTTACTAAGACCACTATCCAGATAAGAGAACTCCCAACTTAAAGTTTGGCACGCTAGATGAACATATAAGAGTATCTAATCCAACAGTCAGTTTTATGAAATGCAATTTCGTCAAAAAGTTTTACATTTGCAGCTTGCTCAAGGCTACAAGTCCCTCAAGGGTTGCTAGTAGTTAAGTGCCTGATCTTTCCACCTACCCAAACAGATTAGTTGGCCATCAGATTTAGGAACTCACATCCCTGTAATAATAACACAATTTCTGGGAGATACATAGATAGGAAAGCTCCTAATCTCCGATAACTCAAAATTTGACTAGTATGACGGGCATGGAAAGGACACAATCCAATAGTAATCTTGGAAAATTTTATTTCACACAAAAAGCTATCGAGAGGTGTAAGAATAAAAAGTTTTACAGCAACTAAGGGTTAAACCTAGATCAGTGGCATGCATATACACATAAGCATATGTGTGCAGGATACACATGGATGTGTACTAAAAATAAAATGATGAACACCTAGGCCCCTCCCATAGACACAACGTATAGTTCTCAACCAACAACAATAATAACTCAGTCATTTTTTCCCATCTTGTTGCACATATCAGCAAAACAGTGGGCATAAACTGCTTTTTTTTATTATTTATTTTTATGCTTCAGAAATAAAAACAACAAAACAGACAATGAACTGAATCCTATTCAATTGTTAGTCATGGTTCTAATTTTTGTAACCAAGTATGCCTCCAATGGTCCATATATTGCCCTTTCAAGTATTTATGAGGCTTTCATATTACCAATAAGTTTTCATCTGTTTATTTTTCAATAAAGAATAACCAATGTAAAGGTGACTCAATAGACAGGTTTATGTCCCTACAATGATAAAATACTCAAGCTCCACATCATTCCCAAATACTTATCTCCGTTCAACAGTGCATATCAGTACCATGTCTCTAGCATATATAAACAATGAAGGAAATGTATCAGTTTGCAGAGAATGGTTTTAAGACAGAACATAACACAAAGCACTGCAGGACCAGAACTTGAATTCTAGTTTACGTTATTATACCTTAAAAATCCTTGATTAGATAAATGTGATGTGACAGACAGAGATGATACAAGCTTCAGTAAATACTAGTTTGTACCGACTAGAAATAACAAGCAAAGATCGAAATATTGACAAATATAAAAGGAAATCAAGCAAATAATAATGCAAGAAAGAAAACAGATCCAATTCAACGAAGAATTTTGTTAAACAATAGAAACCAAAAGAAAAAAATAAAAAAAATGATTACCCCACAGAAAACAAGCACACATAACAAGATGCATTCGTAAGAGACAAGGACACAATAAAAGAACATGCAAATAGTAATAAAAAAAATGACATATATCTCAGGGGAAGAAAAAAAAAAAAGAAAGAACAGAAGAAAAAAAAACTCTGATAGATAGTAGTTATAATTTTCAGTGGAGAGGTCATTTAAACAATACAGTAACCAGAAACTAGCATAAACGACTAATGCATCCACAGGACATAAAGCAGTCAAATAACTTATGATGATCAGAAGTGGGATTAAACCCCATGAGAAAAGCAAAAGATTGCAGATGCATACCATGCTGGAGTACGCCTCCCAACCTTCGGATCCTCCCCATAGTACTTCTCTGAGTTTAACTCATATTTATAGGTTGGCGGAAAATTTAAAGTACCTTCAGACCATCCATCAAATGCACGACCTTTCCTGAGCTCTCGTATAAGCTGCCAGTAGAAGAAGATGTCCATATAATCAGATAGTATACATCAGATCACCTTGACTTCATGCCAAATGCTAAGTCACAATGTAAGCCAAATACCAATCAAGTCAAAATGCATATCAAAGTTGGCAGTCACCATATTGAACTTCCATCAATTCATGATGTTATTGAACATTAATTTCTTACTAACTCGCATTCTCGACAATATAATAGATGTAAGCATCTGAGGCCACATAGGATGGGATTAGTGTCTTAGACTTTCAAATTCCATTTTCTAATCACGTACATGATAAATTCAAATATAGTATGGCTCAAAGAATTGGCCACATAAACAACCCCCATGCAAGTTAACAAATGAACAATATACGATGACAAATGAGAATTGATACTCCCAAATTATTGATTTGGAGCACCGATAATGTAGGCAAAGTACACTCAAAATTTTGCTTTAATTTTCATTCTACAACTTACAATTTACGTGCTCAAATCCCTATATTGTTTTTTTTTCCCCATCATTACATAATTTCTCTTTGCTTTTAACAGTACAGAGAGTAGGAAGTGCAAGCACACACTAGTTGCAATGCATATTGCACATGTCAATAATTTGTCAAGCATACAGCCAAGAAACACCAGATGACCCGGGCATTGGCTAAACCCCTCAGCTCATTTGGGTTCCATATGCCAATTTAAAAGTTTATAACCACAAGAAAATTACCATGAACTAACCTATTGTACCAACAGTATGGAAACTATAATCCAGAATCGTATGGTGACATCAATATTTCAGAATCATTATGTTTCAGAAACATTATTTTTAGAAATACGCAAAATATTAGCTAATCATCCAATGTAGTAAAGTGGGCTCAATATTTCAGAAACATTAAGTGCAGGAATACACCAAATTTGCTAATCCTCCAATGTAGTAAACTAGGCCAGAATACAAAACAGAGCATATGATACTATTAAAGCCTGCTTAGTTTCAATTGCATTATTACCTATTAAAAGAGCAGCTAAAGAGTTAATGACAGATCAGATCTTAAACAGTTTGGGTAAAGTACATTGATTGAAGCATCGATAGTTTAGTTCTACTCCCCACACAAATAACTTAAAAAAATATCATATATATTAAGATCAAAACATACTAAACTTAGTTTATTAAAACTACATTCAGTTAGGTACGGACACACACTTCAGAATTTGTATAATTAAGTGCATATCACCTGGATAAGTAAAAGGAGTACAAGGCCAAAACCAATAACTCCATTAGATATTTGCTACAAGAAGAGATGTAATATATTTAATTATATATATTAATTTTTTTCTGATAAGTGTATATTAAAATTACATTCAGTTATGTACCGACCCACACTACAGAATTTGTATAATTAAGTGCATATCACCCGGATAAGTAAAAGGAGTACAAGGCCAAAACCAATAAATGCATTAGATATTTGCTACAAGAAGAGATGTAATATATTTAATTATATATATATATATATATATTAGTTTTTTTTCTGATAAGTGTATATTAAAATTACACTCAGTTATGTGCCGACCCACACTTCAGAATTTGTAAAATTAAGTGCATATCACCTGGATAACTAAAATGAGTACAAGGCCAAAACCAATAAATACATTAGATATTTGCTACAAGAAGAGATGTAATATATTTAATTATATATATATTAGTTTTTTTCTGATAAGTGTATGTTAAAATTACACTCAGTTATGTGCCGACCCACACTTCAGAATTTGTAAAATTAAGTGCATATCACCTGGATAACTAAAATGAGTACAAGGCCAAAACCAATAAATCCATTAGATATTTGCTACGAGAAGAGTTGTTTTATATTCATATATAAGAGTTGTTTTATATTTATTTTTTATGAGCATATTTATAACTCTTATATGATCAAGTGTGTGAGGTAACTTCTTTTTTCATGAATGAGTACTGTTATTTTGTAATAAGAACATTATCTCATGATAATTCGTTCTCCTTGAATTTAATTATTAGTGTATTAGTGTGCTCCAGAGAGAGAGAATAGCAAGGTGTTCCACATAATTTTTTTCTTCAATGAATCATGCTTTATGCATCCTTGTAATTTGGTTCCAAATAGCTGGAAGAAAGTTGATATATAATTTGAAGACCCCAAATCCCAGAAAACAGGTCAAATTGTGGTTATTACTAGCCACTGTATACAGGATATCTCCACCAAGCTCATGAAACAAAAGAAAATATATGACTATGACAAACAAGCAACCTAGAGCTCACCAGCACCAATCCATACAGACAATTCAATTTGTTTCAAAAGTATGCTACCTATCCCAGAAGTTTATAGTGCCCACTGTCAGTTTACAATAAATTCAGGAAACTAAATACATAGAATATAGATCATACAGAATGGTGAACTAGCAAAATTCATCAATTGGCTGTGTAAAACCAACATTGGTACTAAATAAGATTTATCGATTGATGATCTGAACTATGCCAGGGAAAAAGAATAATAGTAGCAATAATGATAAACTACCTGGTCACTCTCAACCAATTTTGACCAATTCTTTTTGGAGATCAGCTCTCGTGTTTCCTCATATGACAAATTGATACGATAATTTAGATCACCCAGCCAGATTATTCTCCTGCAAAGGTATAACCATCATTTGACAAATTCATGTCCTCTGGAAGAATAAAGAAATGAGAGTTCTTAACAATCCTATGATAGAAAACATAGTATAATTCAATACATATTTTCTATTTCACATAGTGCAAGGACCACACTAGTGGTCTCCTACACAACAGAGGTACCATCGGTAGAAAAACTTTAAATATATGCACTCCTGGTTTAAATGCTATGCAATCTTTTCTTGTCTAGCTAGCCATTGACACTACTTTCAGGTTTTCCAATAAGGTCCAACTGTCATGACTCCAAACCCACCTTGTGCGGATTAGGAATTGTAACCGGCTAGTAGCTTAGCTACCCAAGGCCGAACTAAACCAAAAGACGGATCACTTACTTTGATATAATGCGGAAGCATGATTCACTCTTTTATTTATTAGTAAACATAAAGCAAATACCTATTTCACCATCGTAACATAGTTTTATTACACAACCATAGTCTTAACACAAATCTAAGAAAATCTACTAGTTCAAACTTATCACAAATCAAAATATAACTCGAGTTTTCATGACATTCACACATAGGTAGCTTGGCCAACAACTTTTCAAACTTAAGCTCTCAATCTTGATTACCTGAAAATGTTTAAGAAAACATGAGCTACAAGCCCAATGAATAATTGAATAATTGAAGTATCAAAATATACCATAGGCTTGATTTACATATGATATAAATACCATTTGCATAAGATCTTGAAACAAGTAAAAGAGATATCCATATACTAAACATAAGTATACCTTTCAAAAGATGCTAATTTAGTTTTATACTTGCAGAAGCATCTAAATATCAACATTATATATATAATTCATAATATACTCATGATCTCGGCTAAACAAAAAATCCGTAACAAAACATATGCACTAGTGATGTGTAATAGAACGACAAGAAGTCATGAGGAACGTCTTCCTAATTATATCAAGATTTCGGCTTACTTTAAGTCCCTCCGATGTAGAACCCCCGAGTATGGCACATATAGCTTTCAAATCTTATTCATTAACTTAATTCATAGATTTTCTTGATAGAATAACATAAGGCTTAACATCAAAATATAATTCCTAATTTTGAAGAGTAACATAGACATATAATCATTTGCTTTGAAAATGCATTGTTCAAATATAATTTGTAGAAAAAGAACATTTACATTGGAAATATGTATGTTGTACTCCAAATACACCATTACTTACCTCAAGTGCTTAATGCCTAGAATTTCTCTTCTAAAAATTGGAACTTGATCTTCAAGAGTAATCTTCTAACCTCCACTCTTCTCTCTTCACTATGCTTAGACTTACTTGTATTCAAACCCTCTTATCTACATGTACTATTTATAGGATGAAGTAAAGGAAGTAGATATAATACTTTACTAATTCTTTATTCTCCACTAATTTAGTGGGCTAACTTTCATTATCATTTAGGTAAAGATAATCATCCCACTTATCAAGTGGAGAAACTTTATTCTCCACTCATCTAAGTGGAGTAATACTTTCATGATTATTTTGCTAAGTGTTGCCACCATTTGCTTCTCTTTAGTTGTGTATAAATAGAGAAGTATATGTATGAAATCAATATATGCATAGAAGAGAATTATGGCTTGAGTGTGAGGATTCTAGGGTGTTACACCAACAGTCAACAATCACGCAAGGAGGGAAGACCTATACATAATTTCAGAGTATGGAACTTCTCAGATTGTAAACCAGAAAAGGCGAGAGAGAGAGAGAGAGAGAGAGAGAAGGGCGGGGGGGGAGGAATGTACTTCTAGTTCTAGCAAGAGCCCCATTCGAGTTATCAAACTCTATCAAGAAAGAAAATATATAATGAAGATTCGTGGGAATAAGTTATATTTAACATATTCTCATCTTTCCAAAGGTGGATACTGGAAGTCAAGTTTAAGGAATACCATTAATTTCTAAATATGACATTTATTACTGAGTAAAAAGAGTTTTCACTTATACTCTTGATAATTGGAACCAATATGTACCAACACAATTTAGACCATGTGGGCCTTTTCTCAACTTTTGAATAAAACATAAACAAAATAAAAGAATAGCAACTCACTTAACCCTGGAAATACATACACATGCATAGATTCAAAGATAACTCATGCAGTCTGGAGCGTGAGGTGATGACCTCACTCTTTGATCTCCATGAAATCCTAAAATTGCCTCCAGCTATTCTGTTCATTTGAGAAGACTAGAGTTAGCTAAGTTTTTATCACCCAATTGGACGTTTCCTTTGTTTCTTTAAGAAACTTAGGCTTTAATAGAAATCTGGACCAGATCCTCCACACTTATGCTTCAAAGCAAGAATGTGAAGTAAGGTTCAAATGAGAAGGCCCCTTGTTTTTTCTATTCAATATTCCAAGTTCTAAACAGTCACAACCTATTGTGTATAAAACGCATTAGAAAATATTTCAAGCTTCACTCCAAATAAGAACTAATCTACTGGTTGTTCAAAAAATATTTAAGCTACTAGTCTCCAGATTCTTTCCCTTAAAGTTTTGCAAATATTTGCTAAAATTCTAATGACAATTGGTGTAATTTGGACTAGTACATTATTGTCAAAGTTAGGATCTATTTTTAGAGACTCGCAAAAAGAAAAAAAATCTTATCGAAAGAACACAAGATTATCCACATGTAATCTATCTTAATACTATTAGGATCTATTTTTAGACTCCTGCAAAAAAGAAAAAAAATCTTATGGAAAGAACACAAGATTATCCACTTGTAATCTATCTTAATACTGTTTGGTATCTCCATTAAGTGATGAGTATTGAAAAGGTTTCAGTAAATATCTGAGATGAAGCATAAATTTCATTACTTTAAAAATTTTAACTCAATAAGGTCTAAATTGTTAGCGCTGTAACTGGTATTCCTGTGATTGGTTCAATAGATCTTTTCTTTTATGGTTCATATTCCGGATTGGGTTCATCCCTGTAGTAATCGGATGAACTGGGTTGTGCCTATTCTGATTCAAAATCCTAACTCAGCACTAAAATCTTCAGATCCTCAGTATGAGATGCTTGCTAGGATTTCATTTTCTATGTTCTTCACGTTTTTCTTAATTTTCTTAAATTACAAAATAAACTCAACTAAACTCAAGAAGTCTTAGCCCCAATTACTTGGGATTGGCTACATGGATCCGTTTTCTCTAATTGGTTCTATTGAAAGCCATTACCTCAGCTAAGTTTAAGGCAATCATGTCCTAATTTTGTTATATAATGGACTACATACACAGTCCGACATAAAATATTCTAAGACCTTGTGCCTATAGACTTGCATCAAATCTGACATAAAGGCAGAAAAGCCCTGATTTTACCTCTTGCTTCTTGTAATAAATGCATGAATGAATGCATGCATATATGAGCACGAAGCTTTCATCTTTCAGAAATCCAAGTAGAAAAGTAGCTCATGCACGGAGAAAAACTGCAGTTTGCTATACAATATTTTGTAGTGAATGTAGAAGGGAGGCATTCATGATTGATGTTTCTGAATATCAGGAGACATAAACTAATAGTAGACTCCAGACTAATTGTTTTCTTTTTTCTTTTTGGTAAAAATTAGAAGTAATAAAAATTGTGGGCAGAACAAAGAGGGGCTATATAATTTTGCTTCATTTTCTTACTGAAAAACAAAAGACATCTAGAAACTATAGTTGCCCAAGTTTTGCGTAAAAATTGATGCAAACACAGCACTTTCAACCAATCCTCTCAAAAGTACAAAAGAAAGGGAATTTTCTTCACAAAAGCGTGTACAACCCCCTTGAAGGAAATTATTGGAAAAAGAATTCCCAAAAGAAAATTATAGATTCAAGGTAATGAAAAGACCTACTAGCCAGCTCCACATCCCAGAAACACCAAGTTGATCAACTTAATGAAATATATGTTTCTTCTTTTTCTTTTCCATTTTTTTTTATCAAGTTGCATAATTAAGAAACTGCCAAGCAAGCAAAGACTGCCTCCATATGAGCCAACAAGCATGGCAAACCAAAATAGATCTTAAATAGACGTGCATGAGAGAGAGAGAGAGAGAGAGAGAGAGAGAGAGAGAGAGGGCATAAATAAACAGTCAATATTTACTAGAAGTTTCTAGAATGTATGCACTATACTCACTCATAGTCATGAATGCTTTTGGGAAGTCCACTATTAGAAAGTGAATGAAATTGAGTCCTTCGATGTATTTCACGCACATCAACATTTCTTTTAACTGCTTCCGCATCTTTCTCACCTGATGCTAGGTGAGTACATATAAAACAAAATAGCGTCTGATATATAGACATGCTGACAGATATTGACCCCTGGAAAATTGAAAAATCACCATTGCTATGGCATGTAAAAGTGTTTAATGCGATCTAGCAAATGAAAACTAATATAATAGATCAAGTAAACTTACTAAAATCTAAGTTACTGTAATACTCTTTACAAACAGAATGTTAAACCATGACGCTGAGAGGCGACATATAGTAATTCACCAACAAGACATGCTATTATGAGAAAATTGAACACGAGGCTTGTGTGCTCTGGGAAAGGGGGCTTCCTGGCCAGGGAACACCAAAAGCAACTGCTACATGAAATACAAAATTATAGAAAAACCATAAGATTATTTCAATCCTCCTACCTCTAATTCAACAAGATATTGAGGAAACTTCCAAATAGATGTATCAAATGTACAAGAGCTTCGCATATATTGTTCACCCGTTCCCTTACCGCTTAAACTTGCGAGGCAAGTGAGTGTCCAACATGGCATCAAAAGGTTCTAGGAGGTCCTTCGTGCAAGTCTCTTCATATGATTTTGTTCCCATGTTATGTCTATTAATGCATACTAGGTTTCATTTCTCCACCTACCCCGCTTTGTTCAGTTTGTTGGTTAGTTTGCCTCTGTATATGGGTTGCACACAAGAAAGGTGTGAGAACTTGAAATACAAAATTAGGCCCACTTCCAGCTTATGCTTTCGGAACAATGAGGTATGCTAACATGAAGAGAGATAAATTTGGAATTTCACATGGGGCACGCCCCGTATTGTATAAACACGTTTAGGGTTAATTTGAAGTCTTAATTTATGATTTTTATGAACAATCATGCTGCTAGACAAATATATTTTTAATTTATTAGGTTTTAATAGTTAGGAGTATTTATAATATATGGGTAATATACATTAGTTCAACATGGATTGTAGGATGGGTCAAATGTACCAATGTATGGGTTAAGTTATGTTACTGGGCCATTATGTGTGGTTTTGATTGAATTCAGTAGACAAATAGTCAAAGTTTCCTACTCTTGCACCTTAATCCTACTAGAATTAGGAGAAGACCAGCAGTGTATAGATATTGATGTAATGACTTTATTCTATAGAGAGTTGGATTTTGAGAATTTGAGTACAGCTTTTGAAGATTTGTGTGGTGTATCATGCAAGCCTACCTTAGGAGGTAATTCCTATTAAATTCTAGGTAAAATTGCTAAATTCTTCCTCTTCTCCTCCTTTTTTCCTTTCGTAAAATTCTATTCTCAGATTTCTATTCATAGCCCCAAAACAGCCCCGATTTCAGTTTAAAATCCCTTTCCTACTAAGCCTACATTATATCTTTTTTGTACCTTCGAGCCTTTAGATTCACAGGAAAACCTCTAAAAATAGCAACTGTTTAGAGAAGTCCAATCACTTTCCTGAAAAACCAGCAACCTATCCATTCTAAAAATCAAGCCAAGTTTTTTCAACATAATTTTTAAAACTTTCTATAATCAAAATCCTCTACAAATCCATGTGGAGGCAGAAATGCCCCAAGTTTCCTAAAACTGTCCTGCATCAAGCAATTA
Organism: Euryodendron excelsum; assembly: GCA_033060915.1. Classification (NCBI taxonomy): domain Eukaryota; kingdom Viridiplantae; phylum Streptophyta; class Magnoliopsida; order Ericales; family Pentaphylacaceae; genus Euryodendron; species Euryodendron excelsum. The sequence goes on along the minus strand of CM065389.1, from coordinate 11,744,782 downwards.
GTTGTCTAACAAGATTACATGTGCTCCACAAGGTTAACATTTTACATGCAACCTGCTAATCAAGATCAAAATGGTTACCAAACCCCAAAGTTGTACTACACGGACATCACACATTGTTCATACAAAATCTAAATAATCAGAAGAGTTGATTAAAAAGCAAGAACTAACAAACATGTCATAGGTCTTCCAATTAAATTCTAGTTTATGCGATTGCCTCCCATGGTTTATTTTGGTCAAACACATCTAAGTACATCTCACAAGTGGGTATGCCACACAGTCAGGGGCTAGGAACCACAGAAATTCCGCTTAGGGTGCCGTTTCTGTGTCGGATACGTGTTGGTCACACATACTCCTTGGACATGCCGGGACACGTGTCGGACACGCCAATTGCCATATCCAATATTTTTTTAGTAGACACTTCTCTAACACATCAGGGACACGTGTGTCCATTGGCTAGATATGTTTTGGAGCACAGCGGGGTTAAAATGTTACTGTTAAAAGTATAAAAAAGAATCTAATTCATATATTTCAAAACTTTAAAACACCAAAACATAAAACACTCAAATCCAATTCTTCAAATCCTGAAATTGTTAGTTGTTGTAATATAATTGTGAACTTATTTAGTTGTTTTCATATATGAATTTTACATTCACATACATAACAAATAAAAAATGTATAAAATATTATTTTTGCCGTGTCCCCACCGTATCCGTGTCCTCATTTTTTTAAAATGTCGTGTCCCGTGTCCCCATCCGTGCTTCTTAGGTCAGGGGTTTGACTTTAGTACTACATATTATACAATAATTCAATTTTACCTTACGCTAGGGGTAATCCTAAATTTAATGGGCATGCAACTTTATAATGGACATGATGTGAGCAATATACCGTGTTCAGGGGAATTCAACACAATGTTGTGAGTACCAGTACTATAGATTGAGCCTCACGTTGAGGATTAAGCATGGCATGCCTTTACAGAACACATTATGAACATAGACAGGTGAGTAGATTTTTCACACAAACCAGAAAATGAGTTCTTGAACCTCAAGGACCCTCTTACTTACTTTACAGATGGATTCTCCTTCAACTATGACAAAATTTGTATAAGGCATGTACTAAACGGCATGAGAAATATTGTCAATGAGTTCCTTGGAGGAAGGAAATGCATGACAACATAAATTTGAATTTTGAAGTCAATTAAGCAAAATAAAGGGAGACAGTGAACCCAAATTTGACTCCTCAACTGTATGTTTACTTCATTCCAATTTAGAGGGCACCAGCAGTTACATTCAGAAGTTTATGCACAAAACAAACAAAGAAGTAAGACACAAATAGCACCATTGAAGGAGTCGCAAATAGGGGACCAGTTCAAGGATATAGTCTGTATACAATTATCCTAAAGTACTTTCAGAAAAATCAAATTTTAGTTGATACTTTCCATCACCATATATGTGCTTCCTGTGCTGAGGCTAACAAATCAGCATAAGTGACAAAATGCACCAAGTGAATTTAATCAGTCCACAACAGTATAAATTGACTAACCTAATATTTTGTAATAACCCCAAAATATAAAGCAAAATTGAAGAAAAAAAAAAGTAATTACAATGTAAATTTTATATCAATGACCAGCAAAACTGACAAGGATGGTCAAAAGTATCATCAATATGAAAGCAAACATTCAGAAAAGGAACAAACCTTGTTACCTATGTAGCCCATAACACCAACACCAACAGTAGACACCTTTAAGTTCTGGATATGCCTACGCAAGCTTTTACGAACCCAGATTGTGAGAAACATTCCAACCATTTGCTTGCTTACTATTCTTACAAATTGGGGTCTTCTTTTCCTGTACATACGGGATTCAAGGTCTGCAAGCAAAGCTGCCCCTGGTTGCACTCTCTTATCACCAGTCATTGATAACTTGAAAGAACTATACATTCCAATAGATTTGGAAGCTCTAAAAGATTTAATAGAGTTAAAGGAATTAGGTCTTTCTAAAACATGCTTGGCCAGTAGTTCCAGTGGTGGCTCTGGCCAGCTCAAACCTATCCTCGCTGTCCCATTGAGGGTTTTCATTAATTTGCTATTGTGTTGAGAAAGCGATGCTTCTGCGTTTCCTGTACGTTCTGTTCTAAAGTGGTTCAACCTGTGCAGCTTCTTTGGCGAAGAAAATTGCCTCTCTAAATCCTGTTGAACTGGCATGCCTAAAAGGGCATCGTCATCAGAAGTTTCAGAATCCATAAACGCATTTTCACCTGTGACTGATCCATCCCTGACTTCATCAAAACCATGGGATTCTTCATTTAACGGATGCATTTCCTCCTCACCATTACTATCAGATTCAAGCACTATTTCATCTTCTATATGTGGGGCATCATCAGATGGCTTAAACCTTGAAGGAGAAGGGGGATCACTGTAGCATTTAAATTTTGACTTCGCAGGTTGAATTCTATCAAGGGTTTCACGGATAATGTTTTCCCATTTTATCACTGGGCGGCTATCTTCAGCACCAAAGATATTTCCAGCGTTTAATGGAATAATTTCCTGAAAACTGTAAATATATAGCATACTGATTATTCTGAAATGCACTCTCTCATGCAAAAGAAACATATGGAGTCCCTTAATGCTGGTATTTAAGAAGAGGATATAGATATGCGAGTGCACATGCACACACAAGGAATAAAACCTTCAACAAAAAAAAAAAGCCAACCTAATGTACTTCAAAAAGAGTTACAGTAGTAAAATAAAATGGACGGATCAAAAGAAAATGATATAACCACCATTTCCAGATGAAGAAATAATTTCCATGGGTATGATGCTCTAATAGAAACAGCGCAACCAGAGGAATTCCATAAACCAACCCATTAAGCACTTACCCAATCACATATATGTCAGCAGGTTCACTTATATCTAACCAACTTTCAATGTCTAGGTCATCAGGTGGAAGCTTTCCTCCAACATTCCATGTACCAACCCATACTCTAGAAACAAAAAAGACAGCAGAAAGAGATATAAAGGCATGACTAACAGAACCGCAAAAACAAGTAGTTTTTAAACTCACCAAATTAAGGCCATTTAGCTTCTGTTTCAATATACATGAGAAGAGCTAACTAACCTGATTTCCTTTGTGTTTATATACTGTGCCCTAAATGTCTCCGAATGTCGTCTTCTTAATCTCGGAAGAGCATCTGAGTCCAGAGGAAATATGGACCAAAATATAATCAAATTGCATAATGTAACTTACTAAGCGTTTTCATGACATAAATTCAACTAAAGATAAAGGGAAAAAAAAATTCCTTAGAAATTACCATTGGCCCTATTAGCCAAGTGGCACCCCATTGCGTTGTCAAATTTGCAGTAAAGGGCTCAAGTAACCAAGAAAAAATCATATCAACCAAACAGTGACCAAGAAAGAAAAAGAACTTAGAAATCCATACGACCTTTGAAATAGTTAACAATATAATAGCAAGGCAAATCATGACAAGGGCTTAGCAAAGGGTATATGTAGGACATCAAATAAGAATATTTCTGGAACCCACATTGAAATGAATTAATTTCACATCAAATTTTATAGAACTTAAAAAAAGTTTGCTGTATAATAAAACTGACCATCCCATAACAAGTCTGTAAAAAAAAACACAGGACACTACACCACACTGACCCGTGTTTCATTTTTTTCCTTAGCTTTTATCATTTAACTTAAGAGTGCTATTTACAATATAAAAAAGTCAATTCCTGCGCTGAAGATTTCTTCACCTAGTTAAGGCAAATAATGGTTATGCACTTATACCTAACTGTTGCAATATGTAATAAATTAATAGTGCAATTAACTAGTGTCATCCACAAAAGAGACAACAACAACAGCAAATCAAGAATCTTATTGACGACTTTCTAAACTATGTTTCTAAGACCACTCCTAAAGTCATACATATCGACTCTTTAGCAAAGTAAAGGCAAGACCTTTTTTACTTGTCAATGCACGATACACAAAGTTCATGAAGAGCAAGTAATTATCTAATATGTCAAAAATTTCAAAAAAAAGAAAAAATTAAACACATCAAGATTTGAACTTTAAACAGTGCGCATTACCAGTAGGATCATTCTCGACTTCATCCCGTTTGTTGCCATCCCGACATCGCGGTTTACCATCACATTCGCAAAATTCTGGCAAAAAAAAAAAAAACACTTTTACAATCGAACTTAAACCCAAGAACAAATTCTTCAAAAATAGAAGATATAAACTGAAAATTTCATTATTGTCTAGATATCATAATTGAGCAAAATTGTGGAGTTTTGCAGTTTCCTGGGTTGATAATTGATAGTTCTTATCTCTGACCTTCGGGATCGGAATCGATATCGGAGCCGCTGTCTTCGGCGTCGGCGCTGTAATCGGACTCCTTAGAACTGATGTTGAGCCATTTGCGCATGACGACTTTTGGCCAGAAGAGCTGTAGGCATGTGCAACCGAAACAACATATTTCAGCCCAACTTCTCTGCAATTCCTTACGAGTCATCGCAAAGAAAGAGAGAGAAAAAAAAAAAAGAAAGGAAAAAGAAAACCCTCTAGAAAACGAAGAATTCTCTCTAGAGAGAGTTTTTACAAAGTATATTTAGAGAGAGAGAGAGAATTAAATTACCTCGGGTGGATTACGCTGCTTTGAGCTTCGCTTCATTTTTGACAGGCTATAGAAATAGAGTGAACGCAACAAGCACAGACAATGAGAACAAATTAAGTGGAGATTGAAATGGTGGTTTTAGCCGTTGCTGAAGAAGAGGGGTGCACAGGTTAAAGAGTAACCGCCCGGGTCGCAAAGCCAACGGTAGTGGCTGCTTTAGCCTGCTTATATAATGTATCCTATACCACCGTTCAACAGTATAAAAATCAGACTTGGACATCTATTCTAATATATAAAAAAGACTAATATATAAAAGTAGAATCTGATAGTGTCTTTAAAGCTAGATTAAAGGTAGTTATTATTTTAATAATTATTTAATTATTTATAAATTTTAAATTATAATTATTTATAAATTTTAAATTGTACATATCTGATTCACTTGTTGATATTAATATGATCATCTTTTATCCGATAATTCAATACACACGATGATCCAATAATAACTATGATCTTACAATAATTGAGGATTGCACAAGCATTGCGTATATCTACTCTCTAGTCTTAGAATAATGAAGTTGACTTATTAAGTTAATTAGAGACGGTTGCACTTGGATTTGCCCATGATGGTAATGTTACACAAACATAAAATTTATAAACAATTTGTTATGAGAATAATATGGTTAAATGATAGTCATTCACTTAAAAACATAAAATTCACTATGATAAGTTTTATTTACAAAAATGTCATTGCGATTTTATATAAATATTTTATAAAAGAATAATATTTTCCTTATTCATATTAACATACACAACATTGAGTTCGGCAATTTTTGTACAATGAGTGTTTGGACATGAATTATTTTTTAAACTTATAGCTTATAACTTATTTTTTAAATGTTATTTGGCTTATCCTCAAAAAACCTATTTAGAAGAACTGTTTACCAATCCTTCACTTAAAAAAGTACACATTTTTATAAAAAAAATCACTTTAAAATACTACTTTTAAAAATAACTTATAGTTTGTATCTTACAGCTTTTAAGTTGGTCCAAGCACTCCCTTTGTGCAATCCTGCTGGGATAATTTTCATTTAAAAAGTTAAAAGCATATTAATTTTACAAATATGCCCCTAATATATCGAGGTTGTTTGTTTATAGTTTTAGTTTATGTTTTCATTTTTTTAAAATTCGATGAAACTGTGTTTCAAAAATGGTTTCATAAAAATCACTTTCTGTAAGCTGGTTCGAAATTTGTTTTTAAAATTTTTTAAAAAAAACACTTTAATTTTAGGGAAGAAGAAAAAAAAATTATTAGCTTTTAGAACCATTTTCATTCGAAAATAAAAATAATATGAAAATAATGATATTTATGATAATTTCCTTTTTTTTTTGTCTTCGAGAGAATAAGAAAAATGAGATGTTCTTAAAAAATTTTATTTTTAAGAACACAAAAAACGGAACTGGACATAACTTTTAAAAAGACCATTTAGGCCATAGAATCAACATTTTAATTTAATCTTTTGGTTAACATATTTTCCTATTTTTCTCTATTTTAATTATTTTCTTTACACTTTTTATATGATGCTCTCGGGTCATGAGATACGAGGCCTGACAGACTATTGTACCGTTTACATATAATATAAATTCATGAATTATATAAATAATGACTAAACACAAAAAAATAAAAATAAATTTAAATTTAAAATTTTATAATTTACATAAGAACTAACTAATCACTAGGTAGTATTGTGGTATAGAATTTAACAAGTTATTTACCTTTGTTAGTTGGTGGCCGACTTGGCCCGACTGGGGGGTGTGTGAGGATGCTTGGGCCCACCGGTTTGTATGGTGATGTGATGTTCTATGTTACAGCTGGCAATAGTGAATCTGGGTTGGACCCACAGTATGGTGGCCTAAAAAGGAGGGGGCATCAATCTCCGAGTGGGTTGTGGTTTGAAAGCTGGGCAATTAAGATTAGACCATTAGAATCCTCAATATATATAGGACAAAATAGAAGTGTGGACGCGAGGACTTTTTATCAGTTTGGTCATGGTATTTATTTTCTATTTTTTGTTTCTACTTTCTAAAATTTGATGAAATTGTATTCGTCAAATTAATTTCGAAAACCGTTTTCGTTGAAATAAGATTTGGTAAATTAATTTTGAAACTTGTTTTCAAATTTTTTTTTTTCAAAAAATGCCCTAGCTTTAGAAATTAATAAAAAAGTACTTTCTGAATTTTCATAACAGTTTTCATTCGAAAATTAAAATAATATAAAAACGATAGTATTTTCAATAATTTTTTTAAAAAAAATAAGAAAAACAAAAAATTTTTAAATTTTTTATTTTTAAGAATACAAAAAATATAATCAAAATTGGAACCAGCAGAACTGCAAGTGTGTTAATTATTAAAGCATAAAATAAATCACTTTATAATTTCTTTGCACTGTATTCAGATTTGGTATTAATTCTAAGGGCACCAAAAGGGCTCTCATACTACAAACTCTTGTAAATTATTTTTTTCCCTATAGATTTCAGTCTTCAAGATTTTGAAAAAATACAAAGGAACAACCTCAATGAAAAATCAATTCACCATACCTAAAAAACACAAATGCAAACACATTATATGCACTCAAATAAATTTCTACCTCCAAAAAACCCTTGATTTGGTTCCACTTACAAATGCCGTCGCATTAACTATATGAATGTAATTTAAAGGACAAACATAGAGTACATGAAAGTATATATATTCAAGGACAAGCAGATTTCATGATGCTATATATGTATATATATATATATATACTTGCACCATCCCACACCCAATCATCCAACTCATTTATATAGTTCATGTAGGCATGTATTCGAGGACAAACATAAAGTAGAGGAAGCTGTATATACTTACACCACCCACACTCATTCATCCAACGCATTTATAGAATACATGAAGGTATATATTCAAGGACAAACATAAAGTAGAGGAAGTTGTATATACTTACACCACCCACACTCATTCATCCAACTCATTTATAGAGTACATGAAGGTATATATTCAAGGACAAACATAGAGTACATTAAGCTATATATATATATATATATGTACTTACACTGCCCACACCCAAACTCCTCCTATGTTCAATGCCTATTCGGTACAATATATCTTGAAAATAAAATTTATACGCAATAAATATTTGTATTACTCTTTGGTGAGTTCAGGTGACACGACTTAATACTGAACGGTGCCACCCACTAAATATTAACCCAAAATAATTTATAGTATGCTTCTCTACCACTCCTCATAAATTCTTATTAAATCATTACCACTTTTATCGTCGGGACTCATTGCAGGTTCATGAAAAGTATAATTTATAACAAAACTAGTATATAAAAAAAATTAAATAAGAGTACTACATTTGGACTGAATTTTTTCCAATGTTTACCGACACTCTATTTATCTTACTTTTAGTCAGGACCAATACTAGCTAATTTTCCTGGGACCTAGTAATTAAAGTCGCCATGCTAGCATCACTCATGAGGTGATAGCTATCGTTCGACCAGTGACATGGAGTACAAGGTCGGCCGAATTTATAGGACCAACATCATCACACAAATCTAGGGGAATATTGGTCGGAATCTCCTACACTAAAATAATATTTTATCAAGTTCAAAATCAAAATTTAAGTCTGTTCAAAATAAAAAAATTAATATATTTTTTCTTCATCTCTAGTGAGGATGTTAATACGTATCATGCATGTATTTTTATACACGTATATAGACGATGGTAAAAAAATGATCAAGCTCCTCTCTAAGTCTGAAAAAACTAGAGATTTTTAGCTCAAACTAGAGATTTCTAGCTCAATTAACAATATTATTACACACTAAACTAATTAATCCACCTCTAATAAAGAGCCTCGTCACCAAAATATCTATATTAAAGACAAACACCATTAGATTAGAGTTTAGTTGACAATGAAGGATGCATCAATTAGAAATTGACAACTTGAGACAATGATAATGCATCAATATAAGAAAAAATAAAGTAAAGATCATTTCAATCGACATCAAGATTATGACGACCATAAGATGAAGAACTAGAAGAGGTAGAAAGAAGACAAACGTAGTGTTGTAGGTGAGAAAGAAAACCAAGAGATAGGAAAAACTTTGTTTATTCAAAGTCAAAAGTAGTTCTAATCATACACCCAAACTCTTTATATAAGGGTAGTCCAAATAGGAAAACAAGATTAAAACCATAATCCTATAAAAATTAAAATTCTAAGAAAACTCAAGCTCTTGGATGCCTTCTCTTTCTTTGTAATTATAAGTGCGATAGTCTTGGTCCCCATCACCATGGTTCGTAGATGTGTGATACAGATAGAATGTACCAATTTGCTTTGCAAAGTTTCTTCTTATACTTATCAGAGCTATCCAATGTTTTTTCTTTCTTTAAATAAAAACTAAATAAATTACATACATGTATTAGAATGGGCCACAGTTTCTCTTTTCAAGCCTAGCCCACTAATTCAAGGGAGTCAAGGGACCTTTAACTCTTGCCCAGCTCAGCCCTGGAGCTTAAAAATCTTGTCCAAACCCTAAAAAGTCTGGATCGAAATGGCTAACCTAGCAGGTCACTGGGCTGATGGCTACTCTTACCGCGGGATTTTCTCATTGACTAATTCACTACCAATGGCTTCTTCTTTTTCGCTAATCGGGTGTCGGGACTAACTTGTGCGCACATTGACTAATTCCTTAATTTGTGCAGTTTTTCATCCTAAACTTCAATTTTAACACCTTATTTAGCTAAAATCATCCATGAGTAGCTCCCAAATTAGTGTGAATGGTGTATTAAGTGTAAATATATGAAATGATAATATGAGGACTTCTGCTAAGCTTATTTAAAATTGAATCTATCAATAGAAAAACTAAAAAAAAATAGAGAGACCAATACTCCATCAGCCTTGATGCAAGGGGAGGACATCTTGCTGCTTTTCAAAAACATCGAATCTAATAACTTTTTCCCAAACGGATAAATTTTGGGTAAAATTTCGACCTAACCCCAGAAAGGGACCAATTAACTTATAAATTAAGTTTCAAAACAGGTGTCGTATGCAAAACTCACGTGTAGAACAGTAAGTAATTAATTAATTTTTTTCTCCCAAAAACGACCCATGATGTAGGACAGGTAAAGTTGTTTCTATATATAATTTTATTTCTCAATATTTTTTATTACTCATAGATATAAAATTGTAAGAACCACATTATAAATTCAAGTGTGACTCATCACTTGTGTTTAGTGGGTAAGAAAAGTAATTGAGAAAAGAAATTACATATAGCACTTTCCTTTTAATTAAATATGGCATGAGGATGAAATTATAAAAAGGTTCCCAATAAGTTGAAATTACATCCACCAATGATGCTTAAATTAGTTTTCTTTATTTGCTTTTTAATTTTAGGATAAAGTACTGAATCAAAGGGAGAAATTTAAATGGCACTTTAGAAAAAGGCAACACCATATAATTGCCAAAAATAAAAATAAAAATATAACTATCTATCTATACTATATATTATAGCAGAATGATAGAAAGTCATTGAACTTGAAAGTCTTAATCTATTTTTGTTAAGTTTTTGAATTTACAAAATAAAAAAAGTACACATGTCATGAACTCATTGGTCATTAAATTAATATAATAATTTTTGTAACATACCATTTTTTCAATATAGAAATTTTGAACCTTGTAGACAATATTCACAATTTACATAAATGTGTTATTATTGAATTTTTAAAATCAACAAGGTAACTAAATCTAATAGTCTTTCTAAATTCCTAAATTATGGTGTTTTTCCAAAACATTCTAGCTTCCTTACAATTTATATTTTGGCTGAATTTATATTTATGTACATTTGAATTTTTTAACAATACGTTTTTGGATTTTTAAAATTAAAAGACTCGATCCAAGTTTCTAAATTTTTGAATTTTTAAGTATTAATATTACAGATGTTATAATAGTATTGGTCTAATTAGAAACTTTTATCTTTTATTCATGATTAGTAAATTTTTACCATAATTTAGTTAAATCTCATATTGTTTTAGAATTTCTTTACATAAAATTTAAAAAATAGTAGAATTCTATTTTAAATTTTCTTAAAATTCTTCTTTTATAATTTTAGAAAGACCTTCCTTTAATTAAGAAATATGGAATTTGGTATTCAAATCCATTTTATTTATCTTTCTTGAAAGACAAAAGTAATATTTTATATTTGTTAGGAGGTATTTGATTTGATAGTTTATATCCATTTTTTTTCAAAATTTTTATCTTTAAAAATATAAAATACATGTGTCATACTATTATTAATTTTATCTAAATTTTTGTTTATTTCTTCTAAATTTCATATAAAAAAAATCAATTTCTTTAATTATGAACCTTTCTTAACAATCTTTTCTTAAATTTCTAAAATAGAAAGGACACACATTGTTAACTTTCTTTTTAATAAAACAAATATTTTGAGTAAAATAAAATGAAGAGACCTATAATAAAATTATTTATTCTTTTATCCTTATTTTTTTCAAATAAAATGTACAAATATCAGTAACAATATACTAAGTGAGCCACGTGTTAAAATTTATATATCTACATGTGTCTATTAAATTCATGTATCATTTTTATTTCCTCCTTTGTATCGACTCTTTACACATGAATAGTTTAAAAAATTGCCATGTGCCCAAACTACAGGAGAATCTTACTGTTCGATCCAAAGAAAAGTTATATTTTTTTTTTGATTGGGATCTAAATGAAAGCTTTGGATATAATATTTTCAAGATATGTATATAAAAATAAATTAGATACAATAATATGATTAAAGCCTATTCATTTATGATTGGGTCATGTATAACCCATTTAATTACTTTTTTATAATGTTAAATGTTTTAGGTCAATCATTTAATTAAGATTCATTCATTTACGATAAGGTCAAAATGAATTAATCTATTTTTAGATTTTGTAGCAAATATTTTAGAATTCAACATATTCAAATACTTCTTTTTGCTATCCACTTGGAAAAACTTAAGTTGATCATCTCAATTTATGTCCATTATGAATAAATTTTTTTGTATCATTTTAATTTAAAGTGGCAAGTATTTTTTATTTTTGAAGAAAAAGGCGCATTCTTATGATTGTATTATAATATTATACTCTTGATCATGAATTTCTAATTTAGTAGGTAGGACAATATGTAACACATGCATTTAAAAATGAACATAAAAAATACTATAGTCACTGATTTTGTTTATCGAATTTTCATTATGGATAGATATAAGTAAGTAAATCCCACATGTATTGGATAAAGTGGACCCCATCATCTTGTGTCTATCCCTGATGAAAAGTCGAAGAAAAAAGCCGATGACTCTAGCATTACACAATACACATTCAAAATATTAAATGTACTATGAGACTAACACTCGATCTTATTAAATCATTCATTATTTCTTATTCCTGTGCATGGCACGTGCTCGCTACTAGTACTATATATTATAGCAGAATGATAGAAGGTCTTTGAAACTAAAAGTCTCAATCATTTTTTCTCCAAATTTTGATTTTTTAAAAACATAAAATCCAAGTGTCATATTCTTATTGGTTCCTATTAATTAATTTATTATTTATTTTAATCTTCATAAATTCTATTCAATGATAGTTATGGTAATGTTTTTAAATTTCTCTAATTATAATCTTCCTAAAGAATTTTTATTAATCATAAAAATATTTTAAAATTCTAAAATAGAAAGAACATGTCAATAAATTCTTAGGACTTTATTTATATACAATATATATATTTCAAAATATCATTGATTCTTTCTAACCTTTTTTCTTATTTCTTTTTAAATATATATCTATACTATATATTATTGCAAAATATTGTTAGGTCATTGAGCTTGAAAGTTTTGATTCCTTTTTCTCAAGTTTTTGAATTTACAAAATAAAAAATACACATCTCATGAACTTATTGGTCATTTAATTAATATGATAATGTTTTTTAACATACCATTTGTTCAATATAGAAGCTTTGAACATTCAAGATAATATTCAAAATTTACATAAAAATGTTATTATTGATTTTTTAAAATCAATATGATAACTAAATTTAATAGTCTTTCGAAATTTCTAAAATATGGTGTCTTTCCAAAACATTCTAGCTTCCTTACAATTTAGTTTTTAGTTAAATTTGTATTTATCTACAAATGAATTTTTCAATTGATTATATTTACTCAAATCTATACTAAATATTATAGTAATACGTTGTTGGGTTTTTAAAATTGAAAGACTAAATCAAATTTTCTTAATTTTTTAATTTTTAAGTATTAATAGTATTGATCTAATTAGAAACTTTATCTTTTATTCATATGATTTGTAACTTTTTATCAAAACTTAGGTAATCTCCTATTATTTTAGAATTTTTTTTACATAAATTTAAAAAAATACTAGAACTCATTTTAAATTTTCTTAAAATTCTTCTTTTATAATTTTAGAAAGATATTCCTTTAATTAAGAAATGTGAAATTTTGTATTCAAATCCAATTAATTTAACTTTTTAGAAGGACAAAAGTAATATTTTATATTTCTTAGGGAAGCTTTGAATTAAAAGTTTCAATCTATATTTTTGAGATTTTTAATTTTTAAAAATATAATATATATATGTGTCATACTATTATTAATTCTATCTAACGTTTTATTTATTTTTTTCTAAATTGCGTAAAAAAAATCAATCAATTGATATAGTAGGTAGGATTGTCAAATTTCCTTTAATTATGAGCTTTTCTTAAAAATCTTTTCTTAAATTTCTAAACTAGAAAGGACACATGTTGTTAACTTCTTTTTGAATAAAATAAATAATTTGAATAAAATATAATGAATAGACTAATAATTAAATTATTATTATTTTATGCTTAGTTTTTTTTTTCAAATATAATGTACAAATATAGGTAAAATATACCAAGTGAGTCACGTGTTAAAATTTACATATCTATATGTGTCTGTTAAAGTTACATATTATAAATTTTTGTTCTCTCCTTTTGTATAGACTCTTTACACTTGGATAATTTCGTAAAGAGCTATGTGCCCAGACAACAATAGGTTCATACTATCCGATCTAAAAGAAAGCTTTGGATATAATATTTTTAAAATATATATAAAGCTAAATTAGATATAATAATATAATTGAAACCTATTCATTTATGTCTGAGTCATGTATAACCTTAATTTAAATATGACATGTATAACCCACTTAACTGCTTTTTTTTAACGTTTAATATTTTAGGTCAACCATTTAATGAAGATCTATTCATGTAAAAATGCACATTCACAATATTAAATGTACTAACACACTCGATATTATTAAATCATTCATTATATTTGTAAATTTTAAACCCACATATAAATAAAACAACATATTAAAGTGCCAAAATATTTAAAGTAAAATTAATTGTCCATGAAGTTTGAACCAGATAATATGTATGTATTGATGTAGTTGAAATGATTTGAATAACTTAAACAAATAATGTTAAGACGGGTACAAAAGACTGTGTTAGCCATCATATTTAATTTTCAGCTCATTCTCCTAAGAAGTGATTCTTTGTAATTGACTATGTATATAATACTTATTTATGTAATGAGTGTCTGCAATCTGCATGCTTATAAAGCACAAAATTCTTGTATATCTCCATTTGCATGCTTATATATGTGGATGTGTGTATGCATGCGTTTCTTTTTTAAAAAAAAAGAACTCGTTTCAATTTAAGTACAAAAAAGCCTTAGCAAATCCGGTACAAACTGGTCGGCACCGAACGAAACCAGCTAGTATTTTCAAAATTTTTCGGTACGGAGCGAATTAGAGCAAAAAAATAACTGGTACGGAGCGAGTACGGAGCGAATTACCGAAAAAATACAAGGGAGAAGTGGAAGATTCAAAAGGTTTAAGCCTGAAAGAGTTTAAAATCTTGCAAGTCTTTCTGAATCATCACCCAATATATTGAGTCTTCATTAAACTAAACCTTGAGAGAGAGAGAGAGCCAGCCACCATTAGATGCTCTCTACAATCATCGACTATAAAACAGAATCATCATATTCAAATCTATGTAAAGACCAATCAGACACTCTATATATATACCCATTAGAAGCATTGATGAATCCCTGTAAGCACAGTTCAAGCTTGAATAGTGAAAGCAAAGATCACAAGTAGACCAACATAGATAGCACATACACATGCATATACGTAGGCACGCATATACATACATATATTGATATACATGTGGGAAGGCCGTACCTTTTTGTGTGGATTTGGTGAGATGGGATTTCCTTAGAAGATCTCTTTCTCTGTATCTGCAATGGCTTTCTCTGAATCTTGAAAGTGTCTGAGAAGGAAGACAGACTTTCTTGCTGGATGCAAATGGAGTGAGAAAGAGAGAGATTACTCCACTTATTGTGTTTATAACTCATCTTATTAAACCTGGTTATGCCACGTGTGTTCATAGTTCATTGCACTTTTCAATTTGGGAAAGTCGATAAATTATTTATGTTTGTATTTTTCAATATAAGAAATTAGAAAAAAGGGCACTATAGCGTAACTGCGCAAGTCTCCCACATAAAATATTTGATTCCAACAAGAAGTGAACTCTCTCACTGTATGAAAGGCAGAGCAAGAGCACTCAATAAATGTTCGAATGATAGAAGGAATTGCACGATGTGCAAGAGCTCACAAGCCATAAGTTATATAAGTAATATCGTAATAATAACACATTGCATTATGATATATTATATTATAACTTTTATTTTGAATAAGTTTTATTATGAAGTATAATATGGAAAATATTTTATTCATGTACTATAAGGTTTAACTTAAAAATAATAATTTTGTCAGGTTTCAGATTTATACGAAAATGAGAATATTTAATTTACATATATGCAAAACTATTATACATGGGTAGTATAGATATGGTCTTTCTTATGCAATGTCTAGAAGATTATGCATATTTAACCACCCACAAGCCACTACTTTTCTTAAAGAGTTCACATTCGGTAAAGATGAATCAAAAGCACAAGCATTCATGGAAGGCAGGTGGGTGGGTGTCTAGAATGTTACCAACCACAGCTGGCTATTATCTGCAATCATGAAACCTTAGTAATAAAGCAAAATCAAGACCCTTTGAAACGTTCATTGGGGGCATTGGGACACCTTATAATTACAAATTTACAAACTATATACACAATGTTGGGGAGAAAAGAAGATAGTGCATAACCCATACTTTTTTCAATATTTTGTTTGTTTCCTTTTCCTCTTATCTCCGGGCAAAAATGCAATGGTACAAAATCTTATTATTGTAGAGAGAGGCTGCTCGTGTTTAGAATTCAGAAATATTTAAATTTTAATAAAGTAACCTTATAACTACGCCTAGACCTACCTCAAATTAAAAGTAAGTCAAATTAAGGTCAAATATTTTATGATGAGTTCACAGAATCATGTCTTCAATAACCACTACAAGAACTTAAGAACCATATATACTTCATTGTTAATTAGGTTTGTCATTAAGAATAATTAAGATGAGCATTTGAAAGCATTTGAAAGCTGTGTTTTATCTTCTCTCAAACGGCATATAACAACTAAACTAAGCACTTGGAGCCATAACCTGTCATTTTTCTGCAATATACGTATAGAATTGTATATTAAAGATCAAAATAATTCAGTGACACGTGAATATATAATTTCTTATCATAAGGCCTCCTAGATTAACAAGTATTTGCATTTTGTATATTGAGTGTTGAATAATCCATAGTCTTAACTCAACTCTAAAAATCGACTTACAAGGATCTTTTCTCTCGGAACCATTCAACTCATGCTCTATATCTTCATGTTTCGCGTGAGGGCATGAGCGAGAGTGTGAGTGAAGTTTTACATTACCTGGATACGAAGACATGTACATCTTTATATATATTCTTAGGCAATTAATCATCACCTTGTAAGTCAGTTTTTAGAGTTGAGTTAGGCTCATATGCACATCACCACACTTCGCACTAGGGAGGGTGTGAGTGAAGTTCTACTTCACCTATTAAGACCACTTAACTCATACTCTTATCTCATATCTCTACGTTTCGCGTGAGAAAAGGTGTGAGTGAAATTTTACATTATCTGTCCACGCTTCGCATGAGGAAGAATGTGAGTAAAATCTTAATTCACCTCTTAAATCCATTTATCTCCATACATCACGTGAAAAAAAGTATGAGTAAAATTTTACAACACTTAAATTTGAAAGCCTATACCTCATTATATATTCTTAATGAACCCTCATCTTACAAATCAATTTTAACGATTGAGTTAGGCTCGTAGTTTCTCTCCCTTTCACGTCGAGAATTATACAAATGATTGATGCCAACTTTTACAAGCGAAAGGTCACCTGTCGTGGACATGCCTACTTCCCTTGTGAAATTACTCATGTACCCTTTTCACGTGTACATGTAATCTGCATCAACAGATTTTCTCGGGAGACGCTTTCTCCGGTACCACAAAATCACAGCGCCTGACATCGCCAAAATACTCCGACCGTATTTATTATATTAGCACCCAATCTGGACACTGTCACAAACTGCGGCGAAAGAAAATTACGCCCATATCAAAACCTCACCGCCGAGAACGAGTCTGTCACAGCGCCTGATATCGCCAAAATATTCCGACCTTTTTTATGAGCACTCAATCTGCAAGCAGTCACAAACGATGCGGCGCTGATCTCTCCGGCAACAGCTCACACATCCACCGCCTCAAGCATTTTATTTGACCGCCTCAAGCTTCCACCGCCACTATCATTTTATGTGTGGGTATATATATGTGCATTCATGCTGTGGTTTACAACAATCAGAATTGATGGCAACAAGCGGCTGGTGAGGTACGAAAGTCCCTAAAAACCCCAAGGTACGTCAATTTCTTTTTCACCATGACCGTCTTTGTTTTCAGAATTTTTATGTGGCTTTTGATTGGACTTGCTGTTTGCTCCATAATAGTCTCTGAATCTGAATCTCTTTCATAGTGAGTGGCAAATCTTGTATGTTTAGAAAGGTTTGCGTATAATGGATTGTTAAGTGGTTGGGCTTTCTATAAAAATAAAAAAAAAAGGTTTGCGTATGGTAAGTTCACCAATAATGGACATACCTTGATAAAAAACCTGCCAACTATTTGATAAAATTCCTTCAAGAACACATCTACATCTACAATTGTTAAAAAGGCAAAGTGTCTGATGAAAAACTCTTTAAGAGTTTCATTCCATTGAATTTTTATCCTTAATTTGCTTTTATTTCTTTTGCAGATGGCTGTAATTTCAATCATGTTTTTAACTTATTTAGTGATTTAATTTTTTCATGGGGGATACTTCCTTGAATTCTCTTTTTATTTGTTCATATCTTTTTATTTTTTTTCAGTTGTAAGGTGGTTTGAAGTTATCAATCTAAGCAACAAACATAAATACCTATCAATCTGTAAGACTTGAAGTTTGCAACTGATGATTGTACAAAATGCGAGATTTCTATTTGTATAAAAAAATATGACTTCGAGAAACAGAAGTTGTGCGCAGCCATGAATGTATTAGGTGCAACTTACAGAACCTGTTGTCTGCAGGGTTCCATGGTGGATTCCTACAAGGAAATTGACTGGTGACTTCAAAATTTGATAGTTGAAGGTGCAGTGAATGTGCTCTCAATTGTAGCATTCTCATGGGGAAGTTCTATCTCTGGGCACAACCAGCAGCTACATTGTTGAATGATGCGTTTACTACTATTTGATTCATCATTTTCTATTGAAATAGCTAATCTGATGCTTAGGACTGTTTGTAAAAATTGAAAACTTAGTGGGGATACATTTTGTTTTGATTTGGTATGCTATATTTTACCATTCTTGCAATTTGTACTAAAACGTACGAACTGATAATATGAACTGGAGGATTATAATATATGAATTGAAATTTGATTGGCACGTGCTTTATATATATATATATATATTTGTAACCAAGTGACCAAATTTAGTAGAGACAACTCATGCCATATGTTGCAGAGAGAGGCTGATCTATTTAACATGGGTATGTGTACACATGGCACGTGATAGCTAGAGTCAACCTATACGGGTACTTGAAAAGCTGCAGTTGAGATCCAAAGCAATCCCAGTCTAGCTGGGAATGTTTCTTCCAAATGCTGCAGTATTCTTTTTTTAATGACCGGGAGTTCCGTTTGTGCGCACCTGATTAATTTCCAAGTCTATGTAATCCTTGCTGTAGAGTGGGGTTCACCCTATATTTGGGAGATGGACTTCCCACTGAATGCACTTAGTGCTATCTCTATTATCTTCCGCCGCAGCTTGTGTCAGCGTGGAGCCTAGAAAGAAAATTAAAGATTGGCGTCAAATTGCATCAAATTGTGCATGTGATCTGTCGGATGAGCAATGTTTATATATATCCTTGTACAGATCAGAGAACGCAAGGAGTGGAGAGGCAGTGAAATACACATAGTTGTATTTGTTTGATAGAAAGGCTTTGCTGTGTTTGTAATTTCATAGATTCAATAGTGAAGTTTTGATCCCGCTCCCCATTCCCCATTGTCTTCGCCCTTATCTTCACAGCCGTAAAAGAAGACTGGTTGTCTTCGTTGTTGATTGAATCTCTCCTCTCCATTAGGTTCTAAATTGAGGAGAGTTTGAGAGGTTTCAGAAGTGGGGGAAAAGAGAGAATTGCCAAGCAGAGGCAAGTCTAGAGGGCACCGCCCCAATTGATTGGTAGTGGGCTTTGGTATTGCCATGGGCAATTTGTATGGACATTTGTATGGTAGTGAGGTTTTGTGAGGCAGAGTGGTGTTGTGAGTTGAGAGTTGTAATCTTCTCTTTAAATAGTTAATCTCGATTCTAGTGTGGACATAAATAAATTGTCGAACCACGTTAAATCTATCTCTATTAGGTGTGTGTGTTTTGGGGCTCATTTGGACGTAAATAATTTGTATGGACATTTGTATGGTAGTGAGGTCTTGTGAGGCAGAGTAGTGTTGTGAGTTGAGAATTGTAATCTTCTCTTTAAATAGTTAATCCTGACTTCAGTGTGGACGTAAATAAATTGTCGAACCAAGTTAAATCTATCTCTATTAGGTGTGTGTGTTTTGGGGCTCATTTGACATAATACTCTTACAGAAACCGAGTAATTACCAAGCCGAAGACTTTGGTAATCAATGCCTTAGGCATGGGTCTGCTTCCTCCAAATTCAAAATATCAAATTCGAACCTTCTTAGGTGCTTTTACTTAGTGCTCAGTACAAAGCCCCAAACATGGTTGTAAATTGGGCAACAATGATAGAAAGACTTTGCCTAATTTACCTAAGTAAGATGAAGACAGGAGCCACATTCTCAGTACAAAGCCCCAAACAAGGTTGTAAAGGTAAAGAAATGGTTGGGATTGAAATACCTATGATTGACAAGAAAACATGCACGACCAAGCATGGCATTGAGAAAAAAACATGTTGTGTATATACTTAGGATGTCATTCACAGAGCTCACATGCTATATAGTATATTTCAAGATAGCAATTAAATTAAGCCACGAAGGTGTCAGCTACTTTAATTGATAAATTTTTTTGACGTCGTATCAAAAGTTCGGGATTGAAATCGTTCTTTATTAGGATTGAAGAGTTATGGGTTGGGGAGAGCTACCCTATACAGTAACCCAACACCATTAAACGAAAAAAAAGATGGCTAGAGTGTGAGACATAATGCACATGTTATAAATCTAACAAATTGGATTACTTAAACTTGTATATATAATAATTTCACAATGCCATTACTCTGTTTATTCTTGATAAAGATAATTATTATGAAATGCCATGTTTGGTTATTGAAAAGGTCAAGATTTAAAACAAAATAAAAAAGAAAAGAAAAAAATTATTATGAAACAAACATATCCTGGAAGAAAAAAAAAGTAAAAAACAAAAATAATATATTCCAACGGTCCAACCTCCACTAGTATCCTTAAAAGATGGCTAAAAAATTATTGTAGATGACCGTAATATGCACGGTGTAACTTTTATTGTGATTTTAGCCTTACAAGAATACACAAATACTCAAATCACAATGAAAATTATATAGTGAGAATCGTATAGATGTGGTGGCTACTTGGGATAACTTTCCTAGATGGCCGTGTTTAACCTCATTCCTCACATCAATTTCACTTTTCTGCTCCAAGTAATTGCACCCAAAATATTTCTTTCCCTAGCACGTCGGTTTACAAATTAAAGATGACAATCAATATATTTTATTGAAAAATCTTAATATTACAAAAAATATAAAAATTTCACCAAAATAATATAACAATAGTATTTTACAATTAAAATACAAAAAATTCCACCCGTATTTGCTAAGCTTTCAGTATCAAATTTCATATAAGAAACAAACATTTTGAGCCGAGTTGTTACAGGCCTAACATTGAACAATGTCTTTTAGAACAAACTGTGGGCTTACATTTTAAATGACGAGCCCAAAACCCAGTCTCCAATGCGTATTCTGTTCACCAGGCGCATGTTAGAAATTCCCAAAGCAAAAAAAGCACTCAAAAAACAACCGGGAAATTGGGGTTATAATTATAAATTAATCATCAACATCAAGATTCAAAACACAGCTAATTGGGTGCGCAGGATAAGAAGATATGCCGCCATTCCCTCATCCCTGTAAGTCCCTTCTGTTCTCTTCTCATCCCAAAAGCTCTGTAACTTCACAACTGTCTATAACACCGTCCAAAACGGATCTTTTATCGGGTCAAAGAGTTGCCCGGGTCCAAAAACATCTGTTTCCATCACTTGGTCTGCCGGAACCCTAACTTTTTCTTCAGATTCTTCAATTTGGAGAAGAACCCACATTGGGTTTTGCTTGCAGAATGACGTTTTTGAGAATTTTAGGGGAACCCAATTTCCCGAACATCCTGGAAATGAGGGAATTCAAGGGGCTGAAGAGCTTGGATTGCTTGGCAAGCCAACTCCTAAACCCATTACCAATGGGTCGTGTCACTGAAGTTGATACAAAACCGCCAAAAACCCGATGAGGATGAGGTGCTGAACCCTTTCTTGAAGTTCTCTAGGCATAGGGACTCATTAGGAAAATCAATTGAGACTAATGAAGACAGTGAAAATGAGGAAGGGACTGAGAAGGTCAATGTAATTTGTCCAAAAGAAAATTAAGAAACAAAATCCTTATAATCAAGTGAGAGAGAGAGAGAGAGAGAGAGAGAGAGAGAGAGAGAGACCACACCTTAATTAGAAGTCTTCAATCATGGCCTCCAAATTAAAGTGTTTGTTTTTTTCTCTCTGCTTATTAAAAAAGATCACACTTTTTTTTTTACTATTTGTAACTTAAATTCCTCTTACACCTCGCGCTTAAGTTATTTGTCCATAAAAGGGAGGAAGGCTTGCAACTCACCTGCTATTTATTTTGTCTTTGTAAAATCCAGTCGAAAAGGATTACTGATGAACCGGAGAAGAACAGGAGTTTGAATTTCACTTGGATATTATCCCCCGCCACCTGCCCCACAACCCTTTTCCAACATGAATGAGATGGAAAAATAATTAAGTGATTAAGTACTGCTGAGTGCTCGATAGTAATTTTTATCAAAAAATAATAAATAATGATATGTGATGAGTGAATATATTAACAACTTGAATTTATGGTGATGATTGAATACATTAACAACTTGAATTTATGGTATAGTAGAGAGATTTTTAAAGAAACACTTTATCAAATTTTATCATATATTATTTTTTTTTAAATGTCTCTCTAATACTATACAAATTTAGGTTTTTAATGTATTTATACATCACATGTCATCATTTAAAAGGAATAACTACCGAGCATTTAATAAAACCTAATTACTAAAATTTTTTTCCGGATGAGGAGAGTAAATTTCATGTTCATTGGTGATGCCACAGCTGGTGTTAATGGAATTTGTGTGTGGAATATCACTACTATTGTTGACATGGAGGAAAAGAAAGAGGAATTTTTTCAATGCTAGACTTGGATATATATATTATTATATACATATACATATATATATTCTATATCAATTTCTTGTGTTCTGTATATCTTATACAGGGTATATATATTATACCCATTTGTAGAGTGTATACAATTCAAATGTTTTCCACTTCTAGGAAAAATTATTTATTTTAATGTGAAAAAGGTATATTCTATTTTAATTTGATCAAAGCCAAAGATAGAAATTATCAAACGCCAAATCAATTTTATAAAAATAAGGTCCTGTTACTAAATAACTGTTAGAGCACTATGTGTTATCAACTCCTTGAAGCAATCTTAGGGTATTTAGCTTAGTAATTACTTAGTCTGTGCAAGATGCGGGGCCATATAGATCTTGGAATTAGTCTGCTTGGACACCTAATTAGTGAAAAAAAAAAAGATTAGCACAATGGTTTTAGTTTTTATAATGTTTTTTCAGTGGCTTGCTACATATCTCAAGCATCAGTTGTGGACAAATTGATGCATCAAAATCATTTGATGTGCATTTTACTTGGTAGAGGAAATAACCTGACGTTCTTTATCTAATCTCTCTGTTGCTTCTAGTTTGTTAGCTTCTTTGGTGCTAGTTAGCTCAGATAAAACCTTTAGGATCTGGCC
The DNA here is from genome assembly GCA_033060915.1 of Euryodendron excelsum. Lineage (NCBI taxonomy): Eukaryota > Viridiplantae > Streptophyta > Magnoliopsida > Ericales > Pentaphylacaceae > Euryodendron > Euryodendron excelsum. The sequence goes on along the minus strand of CM065389.1, from coordinate 11,721,500 downwards.
TTTGTCAGGTAAACCTCTAAGTTGTCACTGTTTAGTGATGTATTACTGTTAATTATCCTTAAAAGCTTCAATGACCACTTCCTTTCCTCCAAAATTCTGACTTCTGAGATTGTTTTGATTCTCATGACCTCTTTAGACAAGATATTTATTCCCCGATTGACTTCCAAAACATCTTTCTTCTTATATGCATTGAAATTTGTTCAACTTAAATGGCTCGAAAAATAACATTCCTAATTTATGGGATTTCAGGTTGAAGCAGCATAAGAAACAAACTTTTCCCACACACTATTAAATCCTACCTCACTATTTTCCATAATGAATTACAGATTGACTTTGTAAAATGGATTGCAGAGAATAGATTTTGATAGTGAAGTTATTGCATGAAGACCATATACTTTTTAATTAGATGTGTTTTTATAATTTTTTTTTAGGACCAAAATGGTAGTTATTGTTAAAAAAAAAAATCATTGGGGAAATCGTAAAACTAATCATGACATCATCTATTTTGGTGGCTCAGTTATTTAGGATTTGGATGAAGATGTACCTTCAAATAACAGATTTGATTTCTCTAGGACATCTAAAGGTGCCTTATATTTTTTACAGCTCCTCTTTCTAGAAAAATAAATTTTTGTGTGTTGGAGGGAATAAAGGGGTAGTTAGTAGTTACATTGGTAGCATTCTGGCTGCTGTGAAATTAGTGTATATTGAATTTCGCGCAAGTTTCCAGTAACATAACGTCTGATCCATTAATTAGAAAATTGGATCAATCGGCAGACTTTTTTTTCTTTTTTTTTCTCAGAACTTTTTGTGCATTCGGATGTTTGTATTTTAATTATGTGTTTTTCCATGTTTTTCCCTTACTATTGGATCAATTGGAAATTTCTTACGATTTCTAATATATCCCCCATTTGAGTGCTAACCTATGACCGTTTTAATTTACTTATTTAACTTTTTTCTTACTTGTGACAAAAAGTATTTTCCGAAGTTGAAGAGATGACAAAAGCTACTAAAAGTATTTTTCGAAGTTGAAGAGATGACAAAAGCTGCTAACCGTTTCAACGGCTCATAAGTTAGAACCCCTTCGAAAAGTGATACCCTGCCTTTTGATGACGAAAGAAATTTATATTCAAATTGGAAATGGTTCAAGTTTGAAAGGGATGATGAACTGAAATGAGCCATTGGGCTGGGGTTGCTACGAGCCTTCGCAGTTGGGAATAGGGAAAATTTGGGGATTTTTAACTCAACCGGCTCAGGTGATTTTTTTCACGTCAAGTAGTCGAAATCGTAGTTATTTCATACACTGCCATGCAATGTGGTTGTTATATTTCTTCAGATCACAAGCCATCTAAAAATTAAAAGAAACAAAGCATTTCACTGCACAGCCTAAAGATGATATTCATTTCTCCTATTGTTTCACTTGATGTGCAATTTGCCATCTTAGCTTCAATTTTATGCTAATACTTCTCATAGATAGTATTAGTTATGAGCTTGAAGCTTTTCGTCAACTTTGACTTCAAGTTCGTTGATTAATTTCCTTGATGATAGAACAGAAAGAATAATTTCTTTCATTGTTTTGACACAATGGCACTATATAATAGCTTCAAGGCTTTAGTCGTGCTGTACAGTGGGCCAGTGCTTGTCATGGCCCATGAAAATTTTTGTTGACCCCTATGAAAATTTAATCTTTCTTGGCTAAGATTGAGCTGAGAATGCTAATCCATTGTACTCCCACCTTTGCCCCTCCTATGTGATGTAATTGCTATGGAGGTAAGGACATATCTCTTTGAGGACTCCATTGAGTTGGGTTTTGAATTTCAAATGGGTATACATAATAATGGAATTAGGGTATTTATTTAATTTTTTTAAAATGTTAGTATCAGTCGTGAGTGATGATCAGTTGCAGGTAATGCTAGCCACCTCTGATGGGTTCCATCAACTGTAAATGAGTTTCAGCTAAGGTAACTAACATCAGCTGGCGAGTGATGAACCACTCAATTTGGTAAAACCAGATGCAGATGGAAGTACTATGTGTCATGTATCAATAAATGTCATATTGACTCAGTGGTTAGCTCAATCTAAGTCTTCTATTTTCTTGGCTCAAAGCAGGATTCTGGAAGGATGCCTCAGAAAATATGGCCTTTGTTTGTCTTGATAGGAAGTTAGAGAGTTCTGAGGCCTTGCCAACCCTTGACCTATGTACATATATATTATCTATATCTCTGGATGTATATGTGCGGTAACCTTATTTGTGGAGTATTTATATATGTAGTGAGGATGCTGTGGCTTGTCTCCTGGGGGCATCTCTCTTTTTGTCTTCTTCATGTCTTCTTCTATAGCTTAATTGTGTGTTCTCTCCACTTCGTTTAGAAAGATATCACTCAAAATGATATAGAATCCAAGTGAACCAGCTGACATACCCTACTCTATTTAGGGTTTGGGGCTCCATGAATCTATTTGTTTTTTTATTTTAAAGACAAAAATGAAGATCAAAGAAAGGTACCCCAAAGTCAGTCTGCATAGATGAAGGACCATTAACCAGTTGCCTTCAAGAGGCACTACTAATACAAGAGGATCTGTTTGGCAGCTGGGGCAGTGATTTTCTGTTCGAGAATTGGACAGGCATATTCCCATTAAAAATGGGATTGAAGAAAAATAAGATTGGAGGAGTAAAATGGAGAGCCCTCTGGACAATAAAATTTGGAACACAATATTCTAGTGCCTTTTGATTCAGTTTTACTCTGAATAGCATGGCCTCACAAATTCTGAGACCACCCATTATATCACCCATTGTTTTATGTGTTAAATGAACTTATTTGTTCAGCTCTAGAAGAGACCATCTATATTACTTGGGAAATTAAGAGATTAAGTAATTTTATTAATCACCAATATCATAATAATTAATTATATTAGATGCATGTTTCCCACCCAGTGCCCCTGAGAGTAGTACAGACCCATGTCCATGTTTGTAGGCTCAAGTCTGGCTCTTCTGTATTGTAGTGGACTCAACAGCTGGTAAGTGCAATGCCATTTTATGATGTCATTCAATTGAATAGGTCCAATATTGAGTTGCTTCCTAGTTCCTCATAGACGATTCTTGACTCTCTGCAAGTTGAGAGAGAGGGGGGCCAATGATATGAAATATATAGATATAAAATATTTAAATTGCAAAATTGAATTGCGTTGAAGCCCCAAGACTAGGTAAGGTCAAAAGCCCTCTAAAAACTCGAGATTCAGAGAGATATGTAGCGGCGCAAGAACGTATTCTTTTTTAACCCTTTTTATACGAGTCATGTACCTTTAACAGGGAACTAGCTGGACCCCACTATACCCATATTGAGTACCCTTTTTTTTTTTTCTTCTTCTAATCTTAGATTGTATTTTAGATCGTTCCACCGTTGCACTTGATTTGTACATATTCCATGGACCCATGATGCCTCTCTCTCTCTCTCTCTCTCTCTCTCTCTCTCTCTCTCTCTCTCTCTCTATATATATATATATATATATAAATATATACTTATTTATTTATCTGTGTTTGTTAATTGTGATGTAAGTGTGTGAAGTGGTGGTTTTACTTAGGCCAGAGACATTGAAAATAAGTAGAGTGACTCAAACAATATATCTTTTACTAGTCTAAGATACTTTGGCATCAATGCATGAATGAATTAATGAAACGTCAACCTGAAGAAATGGAAATCCAAGTTATTTTATCTTCATCATTTTGTACATATATATACCTGCTCAAGTTATCGCTTATATATATAGATATATAATTGTTTCATCCAAGTCTCTCTAGGCATCAAGTTAGGTTTTGACTTGCTAATTGAGTGAGTTAGAATCAACAAAGCTGCACCGAGGATTAGAAATGATTACTGCCATTTAATGTTCAAGTATCTGCTCAAGGTAAATTTGAGATCACCTGATTTGCATATATGGCTTGTCGAAGAGACAAACCAGCAAGAAAAAGCAAAAGCTTTACACACGCACACATATATAAACATAATTGCTTTCTTCTTGATCATGTTTGGCCTGTTTTCTTCTTGGTCTTCACAATGTATGGCAAACTGGATTCTAACTATCAGCTGATTTTGGGGCGAATTTGAATCCCAAGCTATAACATGACCATAGACTAGTGTGAAGGTATCATAAGGCACAATGTCCAAAGGATTAAAGGGTACGACACTTTATAAAATGGATAAGAGGTTTAAGATAATTTGTTTATTAATTAGATGTTTTGGAATCGTTTGAAAATTTTTTTGTTTTTATGTTGTTTTTATTTTTCATATTTTCAAAAACAAAAATAATAAAAAGTCCGAAAACATTATCAGTATTCATTTTTTGAATGTTTGACAACAGAAAATAAATTTTCAAAATAAAACTAAACACACTCTCAGCACCAACCAATTTATGACTTAAAGTGTTAGGTATATAGAAGGTATACACATTTTCATTTAGAATCAGAGAATGACTTTTTAAGATTTAAAAAACATAGCAGTTTCAAAGTAATGGAAGCTAAATCGGATAAATCATGATTGAATGGGATACTCTACATATATTGATAATTGAGACAACTATTCTTTTGAAAATAGTTAAGGTAGCTCAATACACTACGCTCCTATTATTATGGGATCTAAGAGAGTTAAATATATGTAATTTTAATCTGCGTATAAATTTTTATAATCATTTAGATACAAAAAAAATACCCTTTTACCCAATAATGAAAGCAAAGCAAAACATCCAATTGTATCGAATCTAAACTTTGAATTTCATGCAAATTCAGGAACATTAATGAATGAAAGGTCTCGTGTGGCTGAATGGGAGAACACGGTCAAAACTAAAACCCTAAAAAAGCCCTAATCGTTACATGTGCCCTAATATACTCTCTCTCTCTCTCTTGCTCATGTGACTGGGATTTTTCTTTAGCCCTACTCCCAAAACAAGCCCACTAGTTCTTCCTCGGTAACCAAATCACCCTACCTTATTTATTTTTACCCACGCCATTTGTAATCACACAGTACAAAAGATTATATTACCGACTTCACCCTTAAAAATTAGATGCTCCAATTAAACTTCCTCTATATGCACGCCCTTCCTTAAACCCTAGCTATATATATTTATATCACAAGGCCCTTGTGAGGCCATATATATTAGTTTATGCCATACACATGTACTTATATGTGTATTATGTAAGAAAAAGACATTTGAATTGGTTGGCTAATCCAACTCTCTCTCTCTCTCCTATTTACCTTTCACAATCTCCTAAGCTGCCTCACTCCTATATCATCAAGTCCCTCTCCTGTTCCCTAGGCACTGTGCCAGCTCCTCCTCCTCCTCCTTCCTTCCTCCTTCCCCTAGCTCCGACCACCCCCTCATGGACTCTGAAAAGCCTTCACTTGCCGGAAAAGCTGACCCACATGGCCTGAGATGGTACCGGAGCAATCTGACCCACTAGCTTGCATTTGCAGGGCAAGACGTAAGAGGCTTATTTTAGTAATTTAACATTTTGTGGAGAAAATATGTTATAGTTATTTAAGAAATAAGGTACCTTCAAAATTGTTTTATAAAATTGAGAACAATATTAGTTCTAAATTAGTATTTCAAAAATTGTAAAAGGAAATTCCATGACAGATTTTTAATTAAGTTTATTTTTTAATAACAATATTCAACATTCAATAATAAATCGAGTCTTTTTAATTGAAAGCATCAACTTCTTTTAGTAAATTTATTAAATTTAAGTGATAGCTAACTCTTAAGCTATCAAATGCAAATTTATTGAAGTTTTTTAAATTACTAGGGGTAAGCATCAAATCTCTATTATAAGGGCAATATTGGAATTTCATCGTCCCCAAAGCTTGCAGACGTCCCTCATCAGTAGCGTCCAAATCATTGCATTAAAATAAAACTCGGGGTATTTATATGCAAGGAATGGTGTTTGGACTCTCAGCAGCATCAGAGAGCTTACTTATAACTCAAAGCTCCGCCACCACTTCCGCGGCCACCACAACCACCGATCAACCCTGAATCAGTGATGAACCCAAGAAGTCTCATTGGCCACCTTTAATGGAGTGACCTCCACAAGAGCTTAAGTTGGCCATCTTCACCATCATCACCACCACACCCGCTAGTACCACCGCCAGGTTCGGCGGAGCCGGGAGGAAACGGCTCATTTCCGGTGAGAGAGCTAACACTCTACACCACTAACTTTTCGCCATATTCAATGTACAACACTCAACTTTTTGTTCACATGCTTGGGTTTTAAGCATCACCCACCACCACAAAATCCTCTCTCACATGCATGTTGTCCCCTAGAGTGGACTTTCACCACCGCCGCCGCCGCCACTACCATCACCACCAAAGCTCAACTCCATCAAACCCTTTTGTTAACCTTCACCATCTATCCACTTTCCAGGCAAATATGGGAAAACCAAGCCATTTTGTTGCCTCTTCTTTCTTGTCTTTCTTGTTCTTCTTCTGGGTAAGCTTGACAAGAACACTAGTGTCCTCTCTCTCTCCTGATGGACAAGCCCTTCTCACTCTCCTCTCAGCTGCTGACCCTTATTCCAAATCATCATCTTCTATACTCTCCTCTTGGAACCCATCAAGCTCCACACCATGTTCATGGCAAGGCATTACATGCTCACCTCAGGACAGGGTTATCTCACTCTCTCTACCAGACACATTCCTCAACCTCTCTTCTCTACCTCCACATCTCTCTTCTCTCTCCTACCTCCAACTTCTCAATCTCTCATCCACCAACATCTCTGGCTCAATCCCTCCTTCCTTTGGTTCCCTGTCCCATCTTCGCCTACTAGACCTCTCTTCCAATTCTCTCTCAGGGCCCATTCCTCCCGAGCTTGGCCACCTTGGTTCACTTCAATTCCTTTTCTTGGATTCGAATCGATTGTCAGGTCGCATTCCTCAACAGCTTGCTAATCTTTCTTCACTACAAGTCCTCTGCCTCCAAGACAATCAGCTTAACGGATCGATTCCATCGCAATTAGGCTCGTTAGTGTCCCTCCAACAGTTCAGAGTTGGGGGAAATCCTTATCTGACCGGTGAAATTCCGTCACAATTAGGACTTCTTGCCAATCTCACCACATTTGGGGCGGCGGCAACTGGACTTTCCGGCGTCATACCGCCCACATTTGGGAACTTAATCAATCTCCAAACACTAGCCCTTTATGACACTGACGTGTTTGGTTCAATCCCACCTGAGCTCGGGTTGTGTTCGGAGCTAAGAAATTTGTATTTGCACATGAACAAGCTCACTGGTTCAATCCCTCCTCAACTGGGTAAGTTGCAAAAACTTACCAGCTTGCTTCTATGGGGCAATTCACTCACCGGACCTATCCCAGCCGAGCTGTCCAATTGTTCATCCCTCGTTGTCTTCGACGCCTCTGCCAATGCTTTAACCGGTGAAATCCCCGGTGACTTGGGGAAGCTGGTGGTTCTTGAACAGCTTCATTTGTCTGATAATTCGCTTACGGGTCTAATACCATGGAAGTTGAGTAACTGCACTAGTCTCACAACTCTTCAGCTAGACAAGAACCAATTATCAGGTCCAATTCCATGGCAGGTTGGTGATTTGAATTTCTTGCAAAGTCTCTTCTTGTGGGGTAATTCAGTTTCAGGTACCATACCATCCTCGTTTGGGAACTGCACTGAACTCTACGCTCTCGATCTTTCGAGGAACAAGCTTACCGGGTCGATCCCAGAAGAGATATTCAGTTTAAAGAAGCTGAGCAAACTACTTCTTCTGGGGAATTCACTATCAGGAGAGTTGCCTCCAAGCGTCTCCAATTGCCAATCTTTAGTGAGATTGAGGGTCGGCGAAAATCAGCTTTCAGGGCAGGTTCCAAAGGAGATTGGCCAATTGCAAAATCTTGTTTTTCTTGACTTGTACATGAACCATTTCTCTGGCGGTTTGCCTTCTGAGATTGCTAACATTACAGTTCTTGAGTTGTTGGATGTGCATAACAACTACTTAACCGGTGAAATACCGGCTCAGTTAGGCGAGCTTGTGAACTTGGAGCAGCTTGATCTCAGCCGGAACAGCTTCACCGGAGAAATTCCCGGGAGTTTTGGTAATTTGAGTTACTTGAACAAACTCATCCTCAACAACAATCTGCTTACTAGCTCAGTCCCAAAATCCATTAAAAACCTGCAGAAACTAACTCTTCTTGATTTGAGCTTCAATAGTCTTTCCGGTTCAATCCCACCTGAGATTGGCTATGTCACAAGCTTAACCATTAGTTTGGACTTGAGCTCAAATGGGTTTACTGGTGAAATCCCTGAGACTATCTCTGGCTTGACACAGTTACAATCACTTGATCTTTCAAGAAACATGCTTTATGGAAAAATTTCAATTCTTGGTTTCCTCACTAGCCTCACTTCCCTGAACATCTCCTACAATAATTTCTCCGGTCCTATTCCGGTGACACCCTTCTTCAGAACTCTATCTTCGAATTCATTCCTTGAGAACCCAAACCTTTGTGAATCCCTTGATGGGTCTACTTGTTCTTCGGGGCTAGTTCGAAGAAACGGGTTGAAATCGGCCACAACTATAACTTTGATAGCTGTAATTCTAGCTTCTGTGGCAATGGCAATTGTTGTGTCCTGGATTCTTGTGACCCGGAACCATAAGTACATGATAGAAAAATCCTCTGGCACTGCCGCTTCTTCGTCAGGGGCCGATGATTTCTCTTATCCGTGGACTTTCATTCCCTTTCAGAAACTCAATTTCTCAATTGACAACATCTTGGATTGCCTGAAAGATGAAAACGTGATCGGAAAAGGCTGTTCCGGGGTTGTTTACAAGGCGGAAATGCCCAATGGTGAGGTGATTGCAGTGAAAAAGCTATGGAAAACGAAGAAGGATGAAGAACCGGTGGATTCTTTTGCCGCGGAAATTCAAATTCTTGGGCACATTCGCCACCGGAACATAGTGAAGCTCCTAGGCTACTGTTCCAACAAGACTGTCAAACTTCTCCTCTACAACTACATTTCCAATGGAAATCTGCAACAGCTCCTGCAGAGTAACAGGAACTTGGATTGGGAAACCAGGTACAAAATTGCAGTGGGGTCAGCTCAGGGCCTTGCTTATCTTCACCATGATTGTGTTCCTGCAATCCTCCACAGAGATGTGAAGTGCAATAACATACTCCTAGATTCAAAGTTCGAGGCTTATTTGGCCGATTTTGGACTGGCAAAGCTGATGAACTCACCAAATTACCACCATCCAATGTCCCGAGTAGCAGGGTCTTACGGATATATTGCCCCAGGCAAGTGAACTTTTTAAGATTTTCTCTTGCTTACATTTCAGCTTAGTTTTCATATATAATCTGCAAAGCTCTGCTATTTTCTCCATGACTGAAAGTTTTACATTAACTGTTGCAGAGTATGGATATACCATGAACATAACAGAGAAGAGTGATGTTTATAGCTATGGAGTGGTCTTGTTGGAGATCTTAAGCGGGCGTAGCGCTGTTGAGAACCGGGTTGGCGATGGACTTCACATCGTTGAGTGGGTGAAGAAGAAGATGGGAAGCTTTGAACCGGCCGTTATGATACTTGATTCAAAGCTCCATGGACTGCCTGATCAGATGGTGCAAGAAATGCTTCAAACACTTGGAATTGCAATGTTTTGTGTGAATTCGTCGCCGGCCGAACGGCCCACCATGAAGGAAGTGGTGGCGCTGTTAATGGAAGTGAAGAGTCCACCTGAAGAATTTGGAAAAACTTCACAGCCTCTAATAAAGCAGTCATCAAACCAGAGCTGATCTTTTTTTCTTTTTTCTTTTTCTTCTTTTCTTTCTAATGGTATTGCTGATTGCATTTCTTTTGTTTCCCAAGATAGAAATTAGTGTTGTTATTGTGGGAAATGAGAGGAGGAGAGCTTTGGGTATTGTTATTGTCCTTGGGTTTGTTGTACAGTTTTTAGAAACATGAATGTGGTTGATTTGCTTCATGTTTAATCATTTGTTGTTTGTCTTTGTTTCTTAGAACTCTTGCACTCAGTTTGGTTCTTGGAAGGAATGATAAGAAAATGTAAAATGCTTAAAAAAAGAAAGTTATTTTTGAGAGTTTCCCATCATTTTTTCCTTTTTTTTCCCCTAGAAAATAAGGACAGAATACAAGGTTTTTGTCTTGGATTCAACCACTCACCAATTTTGGCGGGAATTAGAGATCTCAAAAAATGGGTTTGAAAGAGTTGCGTTACCAAAGCTTTATATCATGCCCAAAACACATTAGGAAATATTTTGGTGTAGCACACTATGCTCTTTAAACTCGTAATGACATAAAGTTTGTAGATCATTTATTTTTTTTTTTTTTTGTATTTTTAATGATATGATGTAGCCTTATTATACGTTCAACTGGTAAACTGGAGCGGAGCTAGATCCTTTTACTTTCCTCAAATTTTCAAGGGTTTTTATTCAGTTGGATTCAAGAGAAGAAATGGTGTTAATTTGTCAAATTCAATTCAACTTCTCTTTGCATAATCCAACGTTTCAGAAATTTCAAAATTACTGCCCAAATTTTTCCTGAACTTTGTTTTCCCTGACCTTAACATATATACACAAATACATATATAGAAACAGATGCAAGATAGAAAATTGTAAAATTGTAAAATAAAAAATTATACTGATTAGTTTATTGCAAACAAAATCTTATCCAACCGAACTTTGAATTCAATTTTGTTGCCTATACCAAATCCAAACTTGGATTGAGTTTGTCAATTATGCATTGAATTCTATTGAGAAAAGGTGATCCAGGCATGCACCTCCACAAATTCTTTAATGGATGTGTATGGACTAAAACTCTGCACCCAAAGAAACAAAAGAGTATTAATGGAGTTCATGTGGATCTTGGAGGGAGAGGAGAGAAGGAAATCCAAAATAACATTACAAATATAAGCAGGCCCAATGTTGCAGGGGCAAGAGAAGACAGACAGGAACCGGCCATGCATACCTTCCTCTCAGTCTCCATATGCCTCAAGTACTCTTCACTTGGTCCATACCCCTTTTGGATTTGGTTTGTAAAAGAATGGGTCAAAGGGCAAGTTGAAGAGGATAATAATGACCCTCTCATCAATTTATTTATTTTTTCTTTCCCTTGCATTACTTTTCAAGTAGGGAAAATCAAAGCAATATTAACAACACAATGGTCTGAAAACACCCTTTGATGAAACTTGACGTGGTGGGATTAGTCAGCCACTAAACTGTTGGCCTGGGAAAAGATTCCAGTGGTCAGAATTGATAAAGTTTAAAACTTTTTTGTAATTTTCAAAGTTATTATTTTTCTAAATTACTATATATACCTTACATGTCTCTCGCTTTCAACCCAACCCAATCTATAGAAGTTTTTAGTTAGGATATTAACTATGAAAAATGTGTAAAATTTAAGTGATTCAAAATAGATACTATTTTTTATTCATTTAGAAAATGAATTTTTTTTGTTTCATATTTATGAAATCAGATAAATGAGAAATGAATCATTTAAAAATAAAAATGACCAACTCCTCAGTGTTCATCCCGATTAAATTAAAACATGAAATATTTTATTACATCAATAACATAAATTTGTAATTAATAAAAAAAACTTTTGATGCAGTAAATGACAATATCTGATATGCATGACTACTAAAAGATCCTCGTACTACTTCCGTCGGCCTAAGTAGCATGGGGAACCCAGCAATATAGCCAGCTGAAGTATCTTCTGTTACATATATATGTATATATATATATATATATATAGACAGGATCAAATTAAATGACCATCATTTCAAAAAGTAGATTGTAAAGATGCAAGTACAATACTGGTGAGCATTGCCGTTATGAGTAGTTACAAATAATTCATTGATCAGTGGTCTGAATAAATCTTGTTCTATCAAGAAATCAGATGTTGATCACAATATAGTCCTATTGTTTGAAATATGTATAGCACTCTTTTCAGTCAAGATAAGCTTAAATCCAAGTTAGACGCACCTGATTCAGATGGTAGTGTAACTACAATGGTGCTGCACAAAGCAGGGCAATGAGACCTAACACTAATATTATGAATAATCGAATATGGCTTCCAGCAGACAAGGTCATTCAATGCCTCAACACGGTTAAGCATGCCTAACAACAAGAGATGAGAAGCATTAACAAGAAAGGTTGATCTCGTATTGTCAATAAGTACACCCTAGCATCCTAACAAAATATTTTCCCAATGCACAAAAATGGCATATTAAGAAACCAAGACTATTCTGGTTGCCAGAAAAGGAAAAAAAACAAAAAAACAAAAAGACTAGTCTACTCCATTGAATTAAGAGTTCTTTGTTCCTTTTTTCTTTCATTTGAGAAGTAAAATTAAGAGTCTTCCACTGTTATTCAACTAGCATCTTACATATATAACATCTCCCCGACACGACTGACTTCCAAGCAAGTTCCCTAGTGTATCCTCCAAAAGCAAGCTAATTTGGTCATCTGGTTAAGGCCTGACCACATAACACTTGGCAGCAGTTATACATTTATTTAATCTTTGATTGCATTTTTTTTCCCTTTATACTAATAACCAGAAGTATAAAGTGAACCAAATATTTGAACTCTCAAAATAAAATAAATAAAAAGAAAATTTTCTTCGTATTTAAATTGTAAGCAAGACTAAGAGATTTGAATTGATGGCTGAGAGATGGCAAACAGTAAACATCACTCCCCTATACCAATTGTTCATAAAGAGAGATTTTATGAGTTGTCCACAGAATTAGAGTGAGATAGATGAAGAAAACAGCTTCTGGAGCATTTCTCTACTGTAGGATCAAGTAGACTGGATGTCCAGAAACTGTATATACAAAACATTGAACACAGCTAGAACATTAAACTTAAAAAAGATTGACTAACAAAAAGAAAAAACATAAATGACTGAATGAAAGGTGAGAAGGCCGGGGTCGAAGCAACTAGGGAGAAGGAAAAGTCATCTAAAATGGTGTAGTCATGTGTAACTTACGCCAATAAATGCCACAGTAATGAGTAGTATGATTCTACGTTGAAGCTGCTACAAGAACTTGTAAGCTGAAAAAGAAAACGTGCTTAGAGGCGGTGAAAAAGGGCATGATAGCTAATGATATAACTGTTAGTGTGGCCCTAAAATGAAATGACTAGCAAAAGTGATTCTTGTAGACCCCAATGAGTAGGCATATTATGATTTCTTGAGTTGAGTAGCGAACAAGTTCTTGCAGCAAGTCATACCATATATTATTCCAAACAGAATGAGCATAAAAATAAAGAACTTGGCTGAAGTTCTCCTGAAGAAAGGATTGCAAGCTGCTACCACTATAGGAACTACAGGTTTCACAAGGTAACTCTAGGTAGATGAAGCCTGCAGCAATGGATTAGCTATACTTAGGAGCGTGATGATGACAATCATTTTTTTTTCTCTAAGATTCTACAGGAAAAACTATGCAAAGGTAGAGAACAAGAGGTGAAATCAAATTGGGAAACAAAATAACAGACTGCAATTCTGTAAAAGGGGCATACATTTGTGAGAACAACTTAGAAAAACAAAAAAAGATCTTAATAAACTAGTATCAAAGCACTTGAAAAATAAATTAACAGGGCTTTGAAAATTCGCAAGTGAAAAGCTGAAATAATCACCTAGATCTATGAGTATAGGTATCCATTTCACTTCTTCTAAAGGGATGAGATAAATTTTACTGCAATATTGAACCACCTTGGTCAACTTCAAGAGGCATACATTCATTTGTTATTATTAGTAGTCCAATGGCCAAAAGATGCTCTCTTAAACACCCACAGCCTCAGGTGCAACATCAAATGAGTTAATGCTACAATTTAGCCCTGGAAAGACACTTGAGCAGCATTAAGTAATAACATTAGGCAACAAATAAAAAATAACAATTCATCACTAGAGTTTCTTATTGCTGTAGATGCCGTGCAACATACACCATGAACACAAACCCTGAAATGTTGTGGATAGAACATTCAACAGGTATTTAGCAATGTGCTTCATTAGCTCATACCCCTCATTGAAAGATCAGATAGCCTTACTGAGTTTGCTTATCCCGTTGAACACGTTTGTGACAAGAAAATACAACAATTTTCAATAAAAGCAACACCAAGATCTTCAAAATAAATTAAAAAATTTTAAAAATGTGCTAGTAATCATTGTTCATCATCCACTCTAACACACTATCTTAAATCGCCATTGTTGTAAACAACAACAAAATATCATTGTAAAAAATGCCAACTTACCCAATCAAACTAAAAACCACAGAACTCGAATTGAAATATGTAAAATTCGAATAAAGAAAGGCTCACTAATCATTCAGTTGAGCAAATTCAGCCTTCAACTGCTCAATTTTGAGCCCCATTGACCTCTGTATTGCTGCCTTTTCCTTTTCAGGCAACTTTGCTAGCAGACCCTCGTACATGCCCAGAACTTCTTTAACCGCGTCTCGAGCGCACTCGGCTTCTTCATCGAAATACACAGTTTCTTTGGATTCCAAGGCAGTCTCTATCTCCTCCCTCGCCTCTGCGAACTTTAGGTTGATCTCGTCGACCTCTTTGCTCGTATCAACACAGTATTGCCTCAGATTTTGGCCAATCCTGAAGTGCGTCGACGGCTTTGAGCTTGTTGGGTGAGGAAAATGATGGATTTTCCCCGATTTTGGAGGTGATAATGAGTCTGAGAGAAATTGATTTGGTAGAGTTGTGAAGGAATTCCAGAGAAACGAAGATGTGGGTATTGAAGACTGCTCAAAAGGGTGTCTGGAAAGCCATTTACAGAGAGAGATGGATGAACGACGCAGCATTTTGAGAGCGAGAGAGAGAGAGAGAGAACAAATGAACGAAAAGCAAACAGTGCGCAATAAACCGAAACCCTATAGTTACTATTGCCAAACGGTAATCAAGCGGTGATCAAGTGGGCTTAATCTCAGGTGGGCTTCTGATGTGTAAAATGGTCTGGGAGAGCAAGTTGGATCCAAATAGGGGCCCATTTACTATCAAACTGGGCTTCATAATGGAGTAAACTTAACTAACCAGGTACAGTGTTACACTGACCCCAACCATAAAAAACTGCAACGCCACATCGGCATATTTCAATCAATAGTATGGTGCCAGGTCATCTATGGTAGAGGTTCAAGACCACCAAAACCACATTGTACCAAGAGTCAAACCCCAACCCAAACCTTAACAAATCCTCCATA
Organism: Euryodendron excelsum; assembly: GCA_033060915.1. Classification (NCBI taxonomy): domain Eukaryota; kingdom Viridiplantae; phylum Streptophyta; class Magnoliopsida; order Ericales; family Pentaphylacaceae; genus Euryodendron; species Euryodendron excelsum. The sequence goes on along the minus strand of CM065389.1, from coordinate 11,706,298 downwards.
CCCAACAACCCCATTTAGCATATATGCATTTATATACATGATTGCATAAACCGACTTCTATGCAGATGAACCCTTCAATAATACCTAATGGCTCGACCAATTCTCTCAATGCACCGGCTCTCGGGCACATCTCAAGCAGGCTATGCTGCAGGGACCCTTCTCTTGTGTGCCTTCACCCTATTCATGTGCGCTTCTCACTCGCGCAAATGGCGCCGATGGAGAGCTTACTATGGCTACAACAGAGATCCCGTCATACAACTCAACAATGAAGAGATGGTTCCCGGGTTCCAATTCGGCAATGCTGAAGGAAGCATCCGAAGCGGTGAAGTCTCGGTTTGGCAGAAGAACATACTCATGGGTGGCAAGTGCCAACTCCCAGACTTTTCCGGGGTCATTATATACGATGCTGGCGGCAATATTGTTTCCCCTGCCAAAGCTCCCCAGGCTTTCCCCTGCAAATGATGAGGAGTTCGAAGTTGTTGAAATCAAGTCTTCATACCCTCGTACTTCTCCTTGTAGCTTTGTTGAATAAATTTCATGCTTTCCAGAAAATACAAGTCCATTAATCCATGAAGACGATGGTGGGTACAATCTTTTAATGCCAAGTCACTGTATAATCATTAGTTGCCTTAGGAAAGGGGCGAAAAGAAAAACAATGAAACTTGAAACAATATATTCAGGTGCAATCTTTAATAGGCTTTTAATTCACATGATCCAAAATTGTGACAAGTAGCTACAGTTAATTGACCCTCAGTAACTTCTCTTATTAGATGAAGAACTCCGCCCCCTGAATCCTACAACATTTAGTTTTGAGAATGTCGATTTGACAACACCGGACTTTCTGCCGTCTGTCATTCTCTTCCCACCAGAAACAGCACTTTTTGAACTACTTGCACCTGAAGGCCTAAATGGTTTGGACAGTTTAACTGCTGTCTTTGTAGATTTGGATGGTGCAGACACCTTTCCAGATTTTGTTCCTGAGGTCTTTTGGGCAGATGAAACCTTGCCTCGGACACTTGATGATTTCACTGATGCAGCTTTACTCTTGTTTTTGTGGTTTGTTATCTTTGTTGATTTAAAATTCTTCTGCTCAGTTATTCGGGACCTGGCAACGTCCCTCCTGACATTATCTACCGTAAGGGATTCCAAGCTCTCATTCTTCATTATGGCCTCCTCAATCCGGGTGGCCAGAGTCAGGTCCTTCTTTGCAACCAAACTTGTCACCTTACCTGTTAAAAGAAAGTATATTGATTTAGCAACTCTACGGTGGTAAACAAATATACTGTCAAATACATCAAATCAAAATGTAACTGTGTATGTCCAAATAGAGATTAATAGTCAAACATGTACAAGCCACGAAGGCAAAAGCCCTGATCATGTAGCCAACGCTGTATGTTTAGGATAAAATATTTCCATTTAGAGTGACGATATAAAGTTGAAATTTAGCATAAAATACTTCCATTAGAGTGGCAATATGAGTAGCAAGTAGCAACTTACAATTAATCCTTAAATGCGCAGCATAGAAGGTAAGAAGTTTAGACAAATATGTGAAGGCTTCCACCAGATTCAGAATTTCATCTCCTCATAGCTCAAACTATAGGAGTTTATCACAAAACTAGGTCTATTTTTATATTTATTTACCAAACCCAAGTTGTTTTCAACTTATTTACCAAGCCCAAGTTGTCTGAGAAATAATCTTTGAAAACATGACTTCAAGCCTGAAGTTGTCTTCAAAGCACAACTTCTGAAGGTTAAAATTTGTCTTAGATTCTTATTGAAGTTGTGTTTTGAAGACTTCTTCAGGCCTGAAGTTGTGTTTTCAAAACAAAACTTCTTACACAACATGGGTTTGATAATTGAGTTTAAAACAACCTGTAATTAAGAAATAAGTTTTAAAATAACTCATATTTAGGCATAGAAAAACTCATATTTAGGCATAAACTCTCAGACTATATATCCTTATTCTTTACACAAGCCCTCAGTAATCCCCAAGTATCACTCCTTTTTCTCTTCCTTTAATTTTTTCATTTAAGAAAGCAAACAAATGAAGCAGGTAAATACCTTTAGCACCCATGCGAGCAGTTCTTCCAGTCCGATGGAGGTAGTCAATCTAAGAGTCACAGAAAAGGATGGTTCAACTTTCAAATGTTGAAAAAAGGAAATTGACATGCAAGATCAAAAGAACATTGACAAAGCAGTCAGATGATGCTTACAGAGTTCAAGGGAAAGTCAAACATAATAACATGATCCACATCCAAGTCCAGTCCCCTCGCAGCCAAGTCTGTGCACACCAACGTGGGGCAATCTCCATCATCACTCTTAAACTTTTGGAGGTTCTCAACCCTAGGTCAGGAGAATACAGCTCTTTCAGAGCCAGAACGAAAACAGTGCTATTAAAGACAAATACCTACATAGTTGAGCTCTGATAAAGAGCATTCCCAATCCTTCAATTGTTTCCATCACTCAAAAGAGGAAGAGAGAGGGGGGAAAAAAAGAGAGAAAAAGAAGTAACTAACCACCTTATTTTCGTTTCTTCTTATAACTAGTTAGTTGGGAATGTACCGAAAGAAGAGTTAATTTTGGGCTTGGCATCTCAAAAGCTGAGATTCTCTTTCTTATGGTAAAACTTTACCTGGGAGACAAGTCCAAAACCTTGTAGGCAGGCAGTTCAAAGTTCAAAAGGACATCTAATAATGTTTATAGGTCTTTGTGTCCCCTTCCCCTCTTCAAGGATTTTTTGAAGTTTTTCTTCCTCTTGGGGTTTATACAAGCCATCCAGAAATGGCAGCAATCCACTCAAAGTGCCGAAACAGGTGCAAACCATGCATTCTGGCAAATATGTACTTGAAGATATAATTCAGACAATAATACCTTGTCTATCTCACCTCTGTTCTGCTGGCACCTCCCCATGGTAATTAACAGTAGAGACTTGATTTTCATTGAGAAAGTGGTCCACAGCACGACTGGAATTCAATGTGTTGCAGAACACCATCACTCTGTTTCCCTTTGCTAAACTTGGCTCGAGGACCTGTATTGACATTATCAAATGCTAGAATTTGAGTTTAGTAACTAATCAGATTAATCATAAAGTTACACCAACTCAATTCTATAACATGATTTGGCATTCAGTTTTGCAGATAAACTTCAATACTGCTGCTGCCAAGGCTAACACTTCAGTAGCTCTGTTAAATATTCCCTAAACTCAACGGGTAATATAAGAATTGTCATCTTCATCTAATGTTGGGTCATTATGGGCCTCCACACCAATGGATTAGACAGGAAAAGTAATACCGTGAATCTACATACAAACTTGTGGCCCTAATTCTCCAGCTTCATAATTACTTTTTACTCCTGTCTCCCCCGACTCTTGCAATCAACAATAATAGGAAAGCGTGGCTATTTTAACAATAAAGGTTTTACAACATAGACAAATTAACATGCTCCTTTCCCAGCCTTTGGACTGAATGTTTAGATATTTAGCAATCTAATAACCCAGGCAGAGTTGACACCTGAGAAGTTGAATCAGTGACATCACCTTACTATGTTAGTGTAGTCTTCTACAGGATGCAGCAATAACAATTTTGGCCAAAACAGTGTTCAAATCCATAATTGAAAGAATTGCAAAAATAGAGCATTAGTACAGATTTTTCCCTTAGAAAAGCAATCAAGCAGAGCATATGCCTTTTTTTTCTTTTTGTTATAATCAAACTTTCAATTCCTCTTGCCCTTGTGACACAAGGTTTTCCGATGCTATTACAAGTCATCGTCCTTCCAACTCCGAACATAAGATTTTATGGTCCCTTTTTTATTTTTTATAAGTAAACGTATATGAGATATAGGTCCCCTACATAGATAGATCCGAATTTTCTGTTTCCTCACACTGCTAGGCTAATCTAATTTAGCTATCAAGAGTGGCAAAAATTTAAGTACCACCCTGTACTCCTTTTGACAAAGTACTTTAAATAAGATAGAAATAATTTAATTCAGAGCACCAGAATTCCAAAGGCAATATGATAATTATATAAATAAATAAGAACCCCACTCTATTATGAAGACATGAATAATGCTACTTATATCTTGATCAGGATAAAAAAGATATCTCCTTACTACTATTACTACCGCTAGTCTGCTATGCCGTACTGCCACTATTTTATAACTGGTGATCAGTACAGGACAATTACAAAGCTCAACAGAAATATACCTGTAGCAATGCCTCCAGCTTGTTTTCAGAACCTGAAAGTCTGATAAAGTCATGGCGAGCAGATGCAATCTTCTTATGCAACGTTGACGTGCGTACATGTACAATTCCTTGAAATTCCTCATCAATCAGCTTTTGCACAGCCTGCAAAACATCGCTTAAGTTAATTGACCAACGTCCATGAAGACCAAAACCTGTATCGAAGCAAATCACCAGAGGATAACCATTCAAATATGTTGACCACCAGCATATGGTCCCAAAACTGGGTTGCATCCACAGAAGGGGCTGCGATTATACCCTCATCTGAGAAAGGGTTTCTATGGTGTATACATACAGAAGTTGCTAAAAGAAGCAATTATCAAGTAATTCCACATAATAATTGGGTAGTTGGACACCATACTAATATGAAATAATTGAATCAAAACTTCAACAACATCACAACAAACAAGGAAATTCTAAATCTAATTAGTTCCAAACCATATATTTATTGTTTGTTCAAAACAAAAAGAAAAACAGATGCACACATTCTTAAGATCCCAAACTGGCCTCACTACTGCACTCATTTAGATGCCATTGGAAAACAGACTTGGTACATCTCGAATACTATACAAAACAAAGCACACTGGGAAGAAGTACGAACGGTTTCACTGCACTACGGAATAGCATCTCATAAATGAACTTAGATGATAGTGCAGCTAAGTGTACCTTTGTCATTGTTGCAGAGACCAAAACAGTTTGAAATCCTTTATCATCAGATTTTGATGCACGGTTTTTCAAGGGGCCAAGAAACTTCCGAATATCCGGACCAAAGCCACGATCAAACATGGTGTCTGCCTCATCCAACACCTGTAATAGACTAGTACCATCATTAAGTGTTCTAGAGTTACTATCATGTGAATATGATATAGCAGTTGCACAATTTTTTACAGATTGCCAAAAAGGAATAAGGACGAGAAATGACAACAAAAAGACGAAGATAGTAAGATGCCCACCACGTAATTGATGTCACCATAAACTATGTTGCCCTCCTCAATATGTTGAAGAACCCGACCAGGGGTCCCCACTACCATGTCAATTGGGGTGTTCAACGAATCCTCTTGAGGTCTTAAACGGCTACCACCACTTACCATGGTAGACCTGAATCGTGCATGATGGCTGACAGACTTTGACACACGAAAAACCTGCAGAGCCAATTTGGTTTTAATTCAGAGAAAGAAGTCCTTATGATTTATGGAGGCCCAAAACCCATAGAAATTACATAAGAACCTGCTCAGATAGCTCCCTTGTGGGACACAGCACAACAGCTCGAGGACGTCTGGGCTTCATTAGCATACCATATAATACCTCATCCCGTCTGAGCAACTATAAAATCAACTAATTAGAAGCTTCTTATATTAATCACAAACATTAGTCTTTTACTTATCGGAAAAAATTACAAACATAAGCCTTTTGGAGTTGATGATGTTGCATTCTTCTGAACATAAGCACAATTATGACAACCAATTTAGATGAATGGCCACAATCCAACACGCAAAGAAAAAGAAAAAGGCCAAACAATTCAATTTTCTTATCTCGCTTTTTGTGTGTATGGTCTCCACATTTGTGTTTGGACAGGTAGATGCATACATGTAGGTGTATCTATAACAACTCCCAGAATTCTGACTACATTTTATCAAATTAAACGGTAAAATTAATGAATGAATGGAGTAAAATTTACCTGAGCAAGAGGCAACATGTAGGCAAGAGTCTTGCCAGAGCCAGTGTGAGAACCCAACACTACACTCTTCCCTTCGAGCACAGCAGGTATACCAATACTCTGAATCTCCGTAGGGACCGAAATACCCAATTCCTCCAAAACCCCCATCACCTCCTCATTCAACCCCAGCTCCTCAAAACTCGATGCCAAGGCCCCACTTTTCTTCTTCTTCTTCGACGCATCATCCACAGAGGAGGCCGACGGATGTGGTGCCGGTGTCGAGCGGGTTTGTGGGGTTTTTGCAGAGTCCTTGAGATGCCTGATTCTGAGCCTATCGAGGAGGATTGACTGCTTTATGGGTTGCAATACCTCCTCTGTTGTGGCGGTGGGAGTGGAGCATAGGGGCCTAAACCCTACGAGAAGCCTTGGTGGCGGTGGGGATGAGAGTTTGGAAAGTGGGAAACGCTTGGCCGGGGAAAGGAGAGAGAAAGAGAAGCGGGTTGAGGCAGAAGAGGAGAGAGAAAGGCCAACAAGTGTCCTTCCTGTTCCACCACCACATCCCAATCCCATTTTCGCAGCTTCGTGGCTTCGGTTTTTCTTGCAGCGGCGGTGGCGGTGGGGCGAAGTGTAGTGGAGCAATCGCTAGTCTTTTACAAATTTTTAAGATCTTTACTGAGTAAAATATAAAATAAAGAAAAAAAATATGTTCGAACTGTTTTCTTCATTTTCCTTTTCCTTCTGTGTTTTTATCGTTACCATTAAACCCTCTGTCAATGCATCATTCCTTGTGGTTTTTTTTGTTTTTAACAATTCCTACCCTCTGTTAAAAAAATGGAAATACTGGAAAGAAATTTTTTACATTCAAAAAAAAGAAAAAAAAATGAAGAAGAAGAAATAAGTGTCTACACCCAAAAATAGAGAAAATTTTTTTTAATTAAAACATGGCACAAAGAAAGAAAAGCTATAGCATTGTCATTAAGTAAAAACAAATTTTAATGACCGATTAAATTTATTGCGCAAAAAAAAAAAAATCCAAACAAACAAATAATCTACATCATGGATCTTTAATTCTTTTCAGTCCTAAGTTAAAATTTCAAATTTTCTAAACTTTAAATAGCATATCAAATGAAAAATAAAGTAACTCAGTGGTTAGCTGCCTCTCATATTAAGTAAGTATTAAGTTTAATTTCTGCTCACGCCCCTTTATGGCTAGTTATTTTTTATATAATGTACAAAGTTTAAATATTTTGTGTGAATGGTAATTATGTATGAGTTCGAAAGACTTGTTGGTAGAAGATTTGAATATCCTATCTAGCCAAAAAAAAAAAAAAAAAAAGCATATCTAATATTTTAATATAAGTTAGTATAGTTCAATTTGACTAAAAAATATGTTTACATATACGAACATACATATGGAGAGAGGACGAATCCGTTTACATACGGTGATAGTAATATTTTGTACGTCTCACATTACACAAAATTTATGTTAGATTGTTCCTATTATGTCATTTGTGCTTGTCAAATTTAAAATCAATTAAAAATTAAAATTTTTGTCATCCGAATCCAAAACTGATGCAGTTTTATATGTAGAGTAAACCTAAATTTGAGAGCTATGTTACTTTATGTCCACTCAGCATGCAATGTCTTTAATCAGAATTTCTCATATTCATAATAGTAAATTATATTAAAGTAATTAGAATGGAAATTGTTACTCTGATTAACTTGGACTGTTGTCTCAAATGATGGCACCAAATATAGGTTTGGATACCTTATAGCATTTTTAACCCATAATCTTTAAATTTGTCTTTATTTTGGTATCTTTTCCAAATTTGAAGTTCATAGGTTAAATTCATCTTTATTTTGGTATTTTTTTCAAATTTGAAATTCATGGGTCTCATTTTTTTAGATTGTTACTCCAATCCTCCCAACCTTCATTTTCACTATTCATTTTTCAATTTATTATTCTTTTATGTAAAAAAATTCAAAAATATACATTGTTCCCCCATTTTACTCAAAATGGAATTATTTATTATCATATTTTACTCAAAATCTAATTATTTATTACCATATTTTAATTTATTTATTATTTATTACCATGTTTTATTAGTTTCATATATAAATAATAATTTCAAGATAAATAAAAGCAAGTAAAATAAAAATTGATCATTTATTCCTTATATAAAAAAATCTCAAATTAAAAAAAAACAATAAATATATTTTAAAAATTAATGAATTAATTCAAAAATTAAATTAATTTTTTATCAAAATACTATTCAAATAGTTAATATTGCATTAATAATGAATTGTTTAGACTTCAAATAATTATTAGTGAAAAGATCTCACATAAATAGTACTTATCCCACATGAATAATGCTTGGCTCCATATAAAATAGTATTATGAAGGTGGCCATAAAAAAAATTTAAAGATTGCAAATGAAAATGGATTGAAGAGCTTAGAACATTTCCAACCTTGGACTTCAAATCCATATTCATTTTGATATCTTCTTCAAATTTAAGATTCATGAGTTCTACTTTTTCACATTGTTATTCCAACCCACTCACCTTTATTTTCACTATTCATTCTTTAAATCACTATTTTTTTTTATATAAAAAAAGTCAAAAATCACATATTGTGCTCTCATTTTATTTAAAATGTAATTATTTATTATCATATTTTAATGTAAATGGTAATTACTTACCACATATATAATTAAAATTAAATTATTTAATATTTTTTAAACTAAATGATCTATCCATGAAATTACAAATTAAATTACATTAAACAATTTAAAAAAAACAAAAAACCCCATTACAAATTAATGAAATACATTTAACAAAAATTAAAGTACAATAAAAAAACTAATAAAAACACATTAAATAAGACTTGAGAAACTAAAATTATAAGTACTAATAAGGTGGTAAGTTAGTTCTTCCATACCTACCTTCATGTGACTAAAACTACTAATGAAAACACATTATATGGATATTGAAACTTTAATTGTTATTAAATTTGGTAGAGATAGATAGATTAATTCTTAAATTTGCAAAAAAAAATTCAAAATTAAAAGGTGGAGTAGTAAGATAAAAAAAAAATTTATTGATTCCATAAATTAAAATTATTTTAGTATAAATAAATAATCAGTATAAAAATTTATTAATTTCATATATAAATAATAATTTTAAGATAAATAAAAGCAAGTAAAATATAAATAATTTATTTATTCCACATATAAAAAAATCTAAAATTAAATAAATATTAATAAATAAAAAATAAATTATTGAAAATTTAAATTAAAATATTTATTAAAATAATATTTAAATAGTAAATAATGCATTATTATATATTATTTAAGTTTAAAACAATGATTAGTACAAAGGTCCTATGTAATTAGTACTTTGGCCCACATGAATAATAAAATGAATGGGCCTTCAAAGTTTTAGAAGAACTTTCAAATTTAAAGGTTACAAATGAAAGCCACCTTCATTTCTTCAAATTTTTGAAGAAATGAAGGTGGGTCGGAGAAACAAATTTGGAGCCCACTTTCAAATTTGAAATTTGAAAGTGGGTTAGAAATGCTCTTTCAAATTCATCTTTATTTTGGCATCTTCTTTAAATTTGAAGTTTATGGGTCTCATTTTTTCATATTGTTACTCCAACCTACTCAACCTTTATTTTCACTATTAATTCTTCAAATCATTATTCTTTTATATAAAAAAAAGTTAAAAAATCAAATATTGTGCTCCCATTTTTTTCAAAATGTAATTATTTATTACCATATTTTAATGTAAATTGTAATTATTTATCATTTATTTAAACCAAAATTAAATTATTTAATATTTAAAACTTTAATTGTTATTGAAATCTGGTAGAGATAGACTGATTAATTCTTAAATTTGCAAAAAAAAAAATTCAAAATGAAAATTTGGAGTAGTAAGTAATAAAAAAAAAAAAAAGAATTTTATTTATTCCATAGATTAAAATAATTTTAGTATAAATAAATAATCAGTAAAATAAAAAGAATATATTAATTTTATATATAAATAATAATTTCAAGATAAATAAAAAACAAGTAAAATATAAATAATTTATTTATTCCACGTATAAAAAATCAAAACTTAAATAAATATTAATAAAGTAAAAAAAAATTTAATGAATTATTGAAATTTTAAATGAAATATTTATTAAAATAATATTTAAATATTAAATAATGTATTATTTAGGATTAAAACAATGATTAATACAAGAACTCCACACAATTCATATTTTGGCCCCACATGAATAATGAAATAAAGAAGCTTTCAAAATTTTTGGAGGACCTTCAAATTTTAAGTTTGCAAATGAAGGCTAACTTCATTTCTTAAAAAATTTGAATAAATGAAGGTAGATTGGAGAACTAAATTTAAAACTCATCTTTAAATTTAAAGATTTAATGGTGGATTGAAGATACTCTTATATACGCATGAGTATGAAGAGGTGAGATTTCTTTGTTTTCGATTTGGAAAACGTTGTCCATAATCGAACTCTTTTTTTTTTACTTTTTGCATTTATTGATTTGAATTTCACAATAGTCTAGAAATAAAAATAGGTAAAAAATAAGACTATGTATCACGTTACTCTTTGGATTTTTAGGACAAAAACCTATCACCAATGTGTAATTGAGCTATTGCACCCCCTACTCCATTATTGTTCTACCTATTCGTTTCATTGCCTTTTGCCCTTTTGTTGATTTTCCCTCGCAAAATAATTGAAGCTTTTTAAAACCATTATTTTTAAGAAAATTATAAAGCCCTCCAAATGTGTCACCATTTCCTCTCCTCTCACGAAACAATAGATTCCATCTTGCTAGACGAGTCCTAAACATGCTTATGAGATCCACCTCATAGAGACAAAACTCACTATTTTGTTAGAGGGGAGCAAAAAGAAGAACATGATGTTCTTGAAAGACCAAATCAAAATCATTTTCTTTTTAAACTAAAATTAGAATTATGATACTTTAAATCATTGCAAATCAAGCAAAAGGTATTTTCTTATTATGTGTCCTTAAAAATCTCTATTGTTTAGTAGATCATCATCATTTGATAGCATTAAACATCCCACAATGAAAAGAAAAAAGAGAAGTGCATAATTATACTATAAAGTAAAAACTTCTACAAAATATTTGTATTGTAGATGAGGGAAATGAAAAGAGACAAAATCAAATTACTTGTACCTATTCAAATATTATAGATCAGATTCAAAATTTTCCATTAACATATTAGTCATAACTTGGAGGTTTTAAGTTGCTAATTGCCACTAGTGGCAGCTTTTCAAGCTGTGAACAAATAGAGAGAATCGATACCAAGCGCAAGAGAAAATCCAATGATTAAGCATTAAGTTTCTTAGTTCATTGTTTGAAGTTCGAGCCCTAAGCACCTCATTCCCCGGTTTTGGCCTCCTTTGGAACCGAAAAAAAAAAAAAAAGCAAAGGGAATGAACATCAAATTGGGTAAATTACACGAACCACCCTTTAAATTTTGTAAAATATAAAATAATACTCTTTACATATCAATAATTACATTTCCTTCCATTTTTTTAAAAATATTGTAACAAATTTCCCATTTTATCAAAATAATCGTTAGTCAACCAAAACAATTAATTATTTTGACTGCAAAAATATTTTAAAAACTATGAAATCTCCACCTTGCCCTTCATTTTCTCTCTCCTCTCGCTCCCCCTCACCTCACAATCTGTCTCACAGACTACCATACCCAATCCCACCTTTAGCCACACCAAATTGATCTATGACTCACTGTTAATGGATATATAATCCATATATATGTAAAATCCATTACTTAATATATGAAGATTTATGCCTAGTCTATTATATATACATAATCAATTCCCATTGTTATTAGATATATAATACATATTCATGTATAATCCAATATCAACCGCCATCCTCCCACGAACCAGATCAATACCAACACAACCATAACATGACCCCGCCGCAGACCCGACCTCCTTTCCCCCACTGCCTTCGGCCACCACCCAGACCCATCTTCTCCCCTAACCCAGAACACTTGCCATGGTAGCCACCACCTATAACCATTGTTCCACCCCCACCATTTTCTTTGTAGAAAACCGCTGCCCAGCTTCATCGATCATAACCATCTAGTACCATAGTCCCAAATCGAACTCGCATCGCCATCTCCATGGCCAAACCTCATCCCCATGGCCGAAGCTCCAAACCCCAAAATGAAAAGAGAGAAAGGGGAACCGTGACTACCATCGACTCTTGGAAACAATGTCACCGGTCGTTGCCACGTACTAATTTCGTAAAAAACGTATTTTCCTTAAATTTATACTAAAAAATTATATTTTATGATAATTTCGTAATTATTTTCGTAATAAATTTTTTTAGCATATCATAATATTTTATTACTAATTAATAATATATTTTTTAATTTAATTATTTTACTAAATTCTATTAGTTTAGTTTATTTTTTTTGGATCCTACAATGTTTTAGCTCACTAAATATTATTTAGTACAAATAATTTTTCTAATAAATATTTATACACATTTCTTAATTTCATGGCATCCTACTTACTAACCAATCTATTTTTTTAGTTAATTAGTTTAGCTTCTTTTTTTTTTTTTTTTTTGGATCCTATAATCTTTTTTCTTCTTTGGATTGTAACTTTTTTATAAGGCCACATACTAATTTCGTAAAAAATGGTATTTTTATTAAATTTATAGTCAAAAAATTATATTTTATGGTAATTTTGTAATTATTTTCGTAATAAATTTTTTTTAGCATATCATAATATTTTATTACTAATTAATATCATATTTTTTAATTTAATTTTTTACTCATACATATTGAACTAAAAAAATCTATTAGTTTAGGTTATTTTTTTTGGGATCCTATAACCATTTTTAACATATTATAATATTTTCTTACTAGCTAATAACATATTTTTTACTAACCAACTAACATAAATAAATCACATATTTTTTCCGAAGGCCTTTTCCTAAATAACATAAATAAATAAATAACATATTTTTCCTAATCAATGTAGTGCGACACAAGTAATATCTAGCTTACCAACATAAATAAATAAATTATTTTACCAATGAAAATAATCAACTAACCTGTTTTTTGCAGAATAATGGAGGCTTTTTTCGAAATAGCACGAGCAACAAATATGACTATAAATAAAATAATAGAAATTCAATAATCTATGAATTATATAATAAAATAATTATATTTTTACCATTATTATTTTACTACTATATCATAACATATACTATTATATATATCACATACGAGAGAGAATGAGGGAAAAAAAATTAGAGTTAGAAAGTACCTGGTAGAGTTTACGAGAGAGAATCAGGAAGAGAGAGATAATCCTTGCTGATTAATCGGTAAAGAGAAGCAAAACAGAGCGAATGGGGGGGGGGGGTGAGAAACAGAGAGGTGAAGGAGAAAGAGAAGTGGGGTGAAGGAGGAAGAAAGAAGAGGGGTGAAAAAGGAAGGAATTTGGGCGGTCAAAAGCCAAAGTGAAAATGTAAGTGAAGAAGGAAGGAATTTGGGAGTCAAATAACCAAAGTGAAAACGCAAGTGTAAGTTGCACTTCTGACAAAACGCAAGGTTGTGTTTTGTTTTGGGTTGCGTTTTGTCAAAAAATGAAACTTACAATTGCGTTTTCTCTGTATATTTGTAGAAAAATTTTGTAGGCTGCATGAGGCTTACAGGCTTTATCGGTCACAGGCGAAAAAAAAGAAAAAACGCAACTCATAGTTGCGTTTTTTTGAAAACGCAACTCAGAGTTGCGTTTTTTTGAAAACGCATTCTCCTGTGCGTTTTACGTTAAATTGAAAATAAAGTTTTGATTTTTGTTATTTTAGAAAATACTTTTTCAAATTCAATTATTTTGGTAAAAAAACCCGTATTTTAGTTATGGCATTTAAAAGAAAACTGAAGGTGTTAGTCAGGGCAAAAAAGTAATTTTATTCTTTTCGTTAACCCCATTAACTGCCTGCCAAGAATAGCAACTGGTGACGGGCTATCTTAAACCGATTACCAAACACCTCTTTCTTATTCGTACGCTAGTGTAACCAAAGTACCAAACATCCCCGCTGCCCTACTTCTCAAACAGGAACAAATTTGAAAACATTTTGGCGCCAAATAATCCAAAATCAGCAAAAGTCATTCTAGAAAAAACCGAAGAGCTATCCCCCAAACACATTCCAACCAACAATGTCCACCATCTTCATCGCAGTTCAATGCTACCAATGCTCTACCATGCAGGCAAATCTCTCTCTCTCTCTCTCTCTGCATACGTCTATGTATATAACATATATATATGTATGCTTGGTTGTTGAATACTGACCTATGGTGTTTGATTGACAGGTGAAGCAACAGAAGAAGAGCAGTAACAAGTGGACCTGCGTAGTCTGCAACCAGAAGCAGTCCGTGCGGAAGGCTTTTTGTCAAGGTTTCATGGCCAGAGACGTCCGCAAATTCGTTCAGAGCTTCAATATGTCCCGCCAATTCGCCGAAGAACAACACACAGACGAAACTCTAGTTCCATTGCCGGAAAATACCAATAATCAGCCCCCAAGCAATCACACGAAGAGGACTGACTGGAGCGAGTACATTGATCCGGAGGACAATCGCGACAACCGATTTAATGACGAACAAGGTAAAAAATTGTGACACAGATGCCTACATGTATATTTATATACAGACGTTTGAATTCACTTTTTGATATAGAAGTATTGAATAAATTTGATGTGCAGATGATGTGTTCGACTCAAAGATTGTGATGGAGTTGCCGAAGGCATTGTTCAAAAAACCCAAATTGAACACCTATCGCAGTGGATTCGGCACTGAAGATGGTGAAAAGGGTTACGGGCCTGTTTTTTCAAAGAAAATTTCCACTAAGACTATGGTCTTTCAAGGTAATGGTGCTCTTTCATTTTTATTATTTTAACTCCTCAGTTGTATTTGCCAATTCGCCCCTCCAAAAGGCCAATTACTCTGAAGATTGATGTCATACACCATAAATTGTAGTAAATTGTTTTTAGTGTTTGTTCTATTGTATATTGGTTGTTAAAAACTGCAAAACTCAAGTAACACACAAAGGTTACTAAACTACGAAGTTATTCGAGCTTGACTCGTGTTTGGCTCTCTAAAAGCTTATCTACAGTAGACTCCTTAGGTAAACAATCTAAGCTTAAACCTATTTTGAAACTCATTAGTTTTTTAAGCTTAACTCGATAAGATTATATACACTTAAAACATTGTATAAAAAAATCAAGCTACTCGATTTTGGCTACATTGAAGCTCGTTTGAGATTAGCTTTATAGATAATCAACTTAAACTTGAACACATTAGAAATTTTTAAATTTTCAAGTCAAGTTTGAGCAACCCATAAGTTGGCTTGGCTTGACTCATTTACAATCTTAAACACCATTCATGGATAGAGGATTTGGGATGGCTTTTACATATTATATGAGAATAGGGAGAAAAGTTGTGCCTAGTATAAATGTGCCCATCAATTTTGTGAGAGCAGTTTTTTGCGAGCTTGAAGGGATTGTATAGTTATTTCCTTTTTGACAGTTAAAATCTGCAGTTAGATATAAACATAGCTGCCTTTGCACAACCTATATTATGTTGAACCAACAAACAGGGGTAAGACTCTACAGAAAGAATTTGGCATTGTGCACTATACAACAATCCACAATTGCTCACAGTTCTTAAGTACTGCAGATAAGAAGCCAAGAAAATATCAGCCAACAACAGTTAATAGGGCTTTCAAGAGGAGTGATTACACAGCACAAGAGGAGGAACACATCTCTGCAGACAAGGAACCAAGACAACGTCTGCCAGCAATGAATGAAGGGGCTTCAAAATGGAGAACTTATGCGACACAAGAAAACAAGAATGATTTTACAGAGTCAAGAAAATGTCATTCAACAACAACCAAAGGAACCTCTAAATGGAGAGACTACATAATCCATGACGAGAATGAAGATCTTGCAGATAAGGTGCCACAGAGATGTCAGCCAAGAACGACGAAAGGAGCTTCAAAATGGGACAATTACATTACAGAGGATGATGATGACTTGCTGCTCAAAAGGGGGAGAGAATTTGCAGATCACACAGGGCAATGGAGTGGTGTATTCGAAGCCACGTTATATCAGGAAAGGGTAGAAGAAGACATCCACCCTGATTTCCAGTGAGCTCTCTCATGTTTGATGTTCTGCCTTCTACATTGTGCACAAATCAAACAAAAAAAATAGGCTGCAAAATACTGGTTACAATTTGCCAAAAGGCACAATGTGATTCACAACCTTGGAGAAATGCTTTATTTCCTCGTACACTCGAGTATGCCCTGTTGGTTTGTCAACCCTGATTTGTTTCTCCCTTTGGTAAAATGATGAAATATAGTGACCATTGCAACCTTGGAGCCGATGGTGTCACCTGTAGACAGAGCCAGGATTGAGCCAAGGGCATGTTTTGGTATCAGAAAGTCCAACACAGTTTTCCAAAAAAATGTACCAGGCCCTTTGGCTTATCTTTCTTTTTGCACAAGAGCTCCTTTCAACGAGGTGGAAATTCTCGTGGCGGTATCAGAAATTCCAACACAGTATTCCCAAAAAATGCACTAGGCTGTTTACCTTTTCTTTCTTTTTGCACAAATGCTCCTTTCAATGGGTGAGATGGAAATTCTGATCACCAAACATTACAATAACTGAAAGGTCACTGCTACATATCTGTGTCATCAACAAGCTCTTTAATGGCTCAAAATACCAATTACAAGGCAACAACTATTTTGAAAGGGCTAGCATGACCAGCAGTGCCAGCACGCACAATCTGTTTTAAATTGATCAGAGGAGAGTTAAATCCACGCTCAAAGCCTGGATACGGTTCGTTGGACAGTGAAGGTTGGTTTTCTACCAACCAACTTTGCCAGCGAACACACACACTTAACCAACTCAAACAATCCCGAGGTTTCCTTAACAGATTGTTATCCTTCTGATTATATGGGCCAGAATAGTTGGCTTATGTTGGTGAAACTTGCATCCCCTAAACGGATTGACAATTTCTTGGTTTCTAACAAGACAAGTTGCTTTCAGGAAAAGGGAGACAAATCCACTCACCCATGCCAGGAGTATCTGATTTCAGTGAAAACAAACACGAGCTTGGGCTGAAGTGCTGCAGATTGAAACTACCCATTCAAACCTATCAGACTAACAAAGGTTCTCCAATTTCGTAATAGCCCTTTAGTTCTTGGACAAAAAGACAATTTCTCTCCCTATACTTATTCATAATTTCAGGACCAAACCGAAGCTTTTCATTTTAGATCTATTCAAGAATCACATCATCGGATAACCTGGGTTTAAGGTGACAGGTAAATAGCACATCCATTATACTGATTATAAATAAGATCAAAATAATAGCTGAATAATTATGAGAAGTCAAAAGAATATCAATCCACTCATACCTAATTAGACAAAATCTGAGAGTCTAAAAAAACAATAATACTAGTAATCCCATGTCTTCAAACTTACCCAACCCAAGTCAGAAGCCTGAAAAAGCTCAGCAATCAATTAGCCAACCACAAAAATTAATCAAAATCCTAGATATTAGTATAAGAGAAAACCTCACCATCAATCACTAGCTTATCAAGCCCTACAAAAAATGGGCCTGGAGATGCACACGCGAGACGTACATACTATGCAAAATTGGGGTCGCTTCATTCAGTCAAGGACAATGAGCCTAGCTGATCACCAACATCAGATCCTGATGATGCTAAATGGAGGACATCCATAGCCTCAGAAACTTTCTTCTTCAGAGCATCTGGAGCCTCGATCAAATGGAGCACCTCAGTCTGATCCATCTCCAGCAACATTCCAGTCACTTTTCCAGCATGCTCACGTTCAAGCCGCTCCACAAGCGGAAATAGTTGTTCTCCCAACATCTGTCATTTTGACACAAATACAGTAATTCAGAATAAGGAGCCAACAGTTCAATACATGTGTCAATTCTAAGCTAACTCCTCCTATTTAGGTTGTGTCCATAAAAAATATGGGTTTTTCATTTCCTGTCCAGGAAACATCATCACATTCATTAAATCTCTAAGTTCAACAAAAAAATTACTACAATAAAGGAGTAGAAAATAATTCACCATGCGTTGATTCTCTGGAGTTGCAGAAGCCAAAGCAGAAGCGAGTGTTGACATCGGCACTGGCGCAGCACGCTGAACATCCAATGGAGTTGCTGGCATTCCCGAAACATCAAAAGGCAATGGCATCATTGGAGCCATGAGACCTTGAGGAACCATAGACGGGTCCATCCCATTTCGTGCATTGGCCACATATCTTAAACCTTGGTTGGAGTTGCGGTGCATCAGCTAAATTTAAAGTTGCAACAAAATATCACACAATTAGAGAGGCCAAGAATGAAGAGAATCCCTTCCATCAGGGAGTTGAAAAGCAGAACAAAACAGGGGGCATTGTCTAACTGGCATGGGACAAGGACATTCATTAATCCATCCTTGGGAATTTCTCACAAGATGGGTTGTCTCAATATCAGCATTCCAACAAGGCTGAAAATTTTAAGACTTGTGAAGGGTATGTCATGATACTAAAAACTTCCAAGTATAATTAAAGAAGCCATGCTAGAAGGGGCTACAGCTTTTGAATAGTCGTTACTACGTTAGATTACAAGACAACCATCATTGATGTGAGGCTTGCTAGTAAAGCTTTCACCATTTTATTTTACTGGCAGTAGGCCAGTAATCATCTACTGAGACTTGACCCTAAACAAAGAATAATGTTCATCAATGTGATGAGCCTTGATTGTACAAATGCTTAAAAACATACTTATACCAAATGCTTAAACAAGGTGAAGCAGGGAAAAATGAAGAACTATGGCTAGTGATATAGAGAACAATAATGCACCTGATGCTGCTGCATCTGTTGAGGATTCCCACCTCTCCTGGTGCCCAGTCTGTGTCCAGGTTGTCCTTGCCTCTGAACTTGGAATGGCATAATGAAGTTCGGGGCAACACCTGGGCGCATACCAGGCAAGATTTGCTGCTGGAAGCCATAACCAGCAGGCTGAGGAGGTAGCAGACCAGGTGTACCCTGACCAAAATACAACTGCTGAGGAGCAATCCTGGGCGACCCATGGTGAAATCCAGGCATCCCTGTAGGCAAAGGTGCAATTCCACCCGGTGCTCGTAGTTGAGCAAAATGTGCCTGAAAAAACTCCCCAAAATATATATTATTGGAGTTATGATTGACACAAGAATGGGATCAAATTTCCCACAAAACCAATAGCAATTTATCATGAATAAGGAACAGTTATTATTTTTATTCTTTGGTACAAAAACAAGGCACAGTTAAAGATGAATTTGAATAACACATTAAGAACAAAAAATGGTAATGGTCATGAAAATCTGTAAGCATTCACAAAACAAGGCAGAAAACAATGTAGGGAAAAAATGTAATCAACCATGCACGATTTCAGACATAAAAAGTAACCACTTCTAATTGTATTTATAACTAACAAAAATTTTTGAACAGGAATTTAAACTCATTTCAAATTCAAACCACATGAAGAATGCATAAATAAAAACTGATTATAATGGTTGAAAATACTTAGCCATTATAAGAAAACACCACAAATAAACAACTGTTATATTTGATTTCCCAAGAGTTATCATTTCTATGCACTTATTATAGTGTTCTTTAAAAGATATCATTAAGCATGTACAAATGAAAGACCCTAAAAGCTTGAAGCTATTAAAAGAAATAGTATTTTGAATCAGCCCAATTCAATTCAACTAAAGTAAATACCATTTTATATTAATACATTCAATCATCTATTCGATATCGTCACCCATATGTGGATATAACTGCATTTCATAGTAACTCCAGAACCTTTGATATTTGGAGCTAAAAAGACAAACTAAACCTTGAAGACAGCTTCAGGGTTCGAGCATTTTTGGATATACAATCCTTTTTTTAACTACAGACAAAAATTGCAGAAAGCTGATTTCAATTTCATAAGATACTCTTCTAAAGGGTAAAGACTTCACTTTCACCAAGACTAGTATCTCAGAAACCATAAAACTATGAACTTATTATCATTTTTATCATCATATCTATCGATGGCATAAGCACCAACTATATGTATGACCTTCTCCAACATGCATGCACTATAAATATGAAACTCCTCCCCATGGGAGCAGGCAAGGGCACAGGAATGGGTGTGTGTGTGTGTGTGTGTGTGTGTGTGAGAGAGAGAGAGAGAGAGAGAGAGAGAACTATATAACATTACTAGGAAATTATGTAATGAAGAAAAATCACCTGCAATTGCACCCTCCTTTCTTCTTTGCGCTGGGCCACGGCAACATACAAAGGTTTCCGTCCAATCATCTTGCCATTCATTGCATTCAACTGAAGAACATGGATAACAATCAACAAAACATACATGGATTAGTAAAACTGTGGTTGAATGATAGAAGAGAAAGATCTAACAAGTTCACAAAGAGAAGGCAACTTACAGCTCTTGTAGCTTCCTCGGGGATAGAAAAGGACACAAAACCAGAACCCTTGCTCATCCCTTGTGGATCAAGCATGACCTGATGAAATTATTGAAAAATATAGATAAAAAGATTACCTAGTTACAAACTAAGTAAATGTAGGGTGGGGGGGAGGGGGAAGTAACAGTACAATATTAAAGGGATCAGCATGACTTTCACTTCAACCAAATATACCTTGCATGATGTTATGGTTCCAAACTCAGAAAATAACTCCTTTAGTTTTTCATCAGTTATGCTGTCATCAAGATTTTTGAGATATAAATTAGCACCTTGCAATTTTTCAAATCTAGTATTTCTTTCCTGTTCGAATTTGGCTTTCAATTCTGCCTCCCTTTCTGCCCTCCTTTGAGCCTTCCCCACATACAAAACTTTGTCATCATTTAAGGAGGTCCCATTCAAGTTCTCTACTGCAGCAGCAGCATCATCTGGGCTCTGAAAATTTACAAAACCAAAACATCTGGACTTTCCGTTTGCATCCCTCATAACAACTGCACTGGTGATGGGACCATACTTGCCAAATATTTTCTTAAGGTCCTCATCAGTACTAGTTTCAGAGAAATTTTTAACAAAAACATTAGTGAACTTTGGTGATCCATTTGCCTGATACCTTTCCTGCCGACGAACAAAAAGGCCAACATAAACTTGTTTATCATTTATCAACATGCCATTTAATCGTTGGATTGCATTCTGCGCAGCTTCGTCGTGATCAAACTGCACAAACCCATAGCCTTTCGACTGACCATTGGCATCGTTGGCTACCTTGCAAGAAAGCACAGTGCCAAAGGCAGCAAAAGTGTCATACAACGCCTTGTTATCTATGGATGTGTCCAAGTTCTTAATAAATACATTAGCAAATCCGCTTTTCCGAATACTGGGATCTCGATGCGAAAACATAATCCTGACAGGTTTCCCATTAATGGGAGTGAAATTCAAAAGCTCCCGGGCATTAGCAGCTGCAATTTTCAGATAACAAAAATGGTCAACTCCAAACTACACCACAAAACTTACCTAAAAAATAACAGGCTAAAATATTCCACACCCTAAACTCTTCCAATGATTCCATATAACACTGATAACTTATACTCGAAGGTTCAAACAATTGCAAAATTTCAAAATTGATAACAGATATTTGAGCAACATAGTTTCAAATTTTCCATGTTGTATGTACTATGAATGCTTGTTAGTGCTAATGAAACTACATGCATCAATCTTTAATAGACAATTCACAATGCACCATTCTATAAATATTTACTTGAAGTAATAACATCCTGACTAGACCAATCGTGACAGCCTTTCAAGGCGTATGATGTCAAAAAATCAAAAGCATCAAGCCATTGAACGTTGACAATAACTTGCAAAAATGCAAATTTAGGCCTTATTAAATAACACAATTAAGCACTTAAAACCAAATGCATTCAGCGATTCCAGAATTAAGTGTGTTTGATAATGCATAGCAGCTAAGAAGCACGGATACGGACACGGATACGGATACGGACACAGATACGGACACAGGACACAACATTTTCAAAAAATGAGGGTACGGATACGGCAGGGACAAGGCAAAAAAAATATTTTTATATATTTTTTGTTTGTTATGTATGTAAACATAAAATTCATAAATCACCAAAAATAAGATGAAAATAACTAAATAAGTTCACAATTATAATACAACTACTAACAAGTTAAGGATTTGAAGAATTGGATTTGGGTGTTTTATGTTTTGGTGTTTTAAAGTTTTGAAATTTATAAATTAGACTCTATTTAATACTTTTAACAATAACATTTTAACTCTAGCGTGTCCCAAAATGTGTCCAATAGTTAGATACGCATGTCCCCGATGTGTCCAATAAGTGTCCACTAGAAAAAATATTAATAAAAATATTGGACACGCCAATTGATGTGTTCGACACGTGTCTCGGTGTGTCCGAGGAGTATGTGTGTCCAACATGTGTCCGACACGGATATGGCACCCTAGACGAAGTGTCCGTGCTTCCTAACATAGCAACATAGTAACATAACATTTAAATCTGAATGGATTTTAACTTTGTTAAAAAGACAAGAGTTATCGCTGAATGTTGAATATGCTCAATGAAACATAATTTTCAATTGCATTCTCAAGTTTTAATTAGCATGTTTATCTTAAAATTTTCAAATTTTAAAATTCAAAACCCATGTATTTCAGCACTAGAAAACCGGTCCTTAATTTTAAATTTTACAAAACAAGCCCTTAGTCAACTAAGTATAACATGTACTTTCAAATGAGGTGTGATACCACCAGCGGTGGAGGGAGCATGTGCCCAGAGGGAATGCCCCCCTCAAATTTTCAAATATTCTATTTTTACCTATAATTATAGAAATATTTTTTAATTTTTGCCCACTAAACTTTGTAAATGCTCTCTTAAATAGTTATTTTGCATTAAAGACCCATCTATATTCTTAAATTAGTATACATTATACATATGTATGAAAGTCAAGTGGCCTATTGTTGATTATAAAAAAAAATTTGTTATGATTAATGGTTGTCCCCCTAAACGAATTTTCTGACTCCACCACTGGATATCGTCAGTGGCAGAGCTAGAAAATTCATTAAGGAGGGGCACCATTGGTCATAACAATTTTTTTTTTGTACAATGCATAATAGGACACTTGGCTTCTATACATATGTATAACATATGCAAATTTACATATATGAATGGGATTTAAAGCAAAATAAATATTTGAAGGAGCATTTATAAAGTTTTAGTAGGTAAAAATTAAAAAAAGATCTTAAAATTGTAGGTAAAAATTGAATATTTGAGAATATGAGGGGCATTTATAAAATTTTAAAGAAAAAATTTGAAAATATTTCTTAAAACTATAGAAAAAATGAAATATTTAAAATTTGTGGGGGCATTTCTAATTTTTTATGGGCTATATTGAAAAGAACTTAAAAAACTATAAGTAAAAATGTAATTTTTAAAATTTGAGGAGGGGGATCACGTGCCCCCTCTGGGCACCATGTGTCTCCGCCCCTCGATACCGCAACCCAGTCTATATAAAAAATACAAAACACACACATTCACACACATTCACACGCACAAAAGACAGTTTAGACACAATACTACAAAATCTGTGTAAAAAAATAACGTAAATTTTATGTACTTTTACAGTCCTCTGTGAAAAATCAATTCATGCACAGGCATTCAAATGGATTAAAGAAGTTCTGGAAGACTAGATAAGTAAAATGTATAGCACTCCAAAGAAACAAATTTAACCCTCTACTTTCAAACACAAAACAATCTAAATCACATAATTAACTACTCAATAAAAAGTCACTTCACGCAACTCATCACAACAACAACACACTCTGAGAACTCAAAATCCACAGTGTACAATCACTGCAACTAAAAATCATATTGATCAAGACACAAATATCACTTCAATATTATGATCAACCTGAAAATTATAGCAAACAGATATACATTCATACAAATATGCATACATAGATACAGAATTATGTTCCTATACGTGTACATCATAGCTATGTTTCACTGAAACTTCTAAGATCACAATCATGAAACATTTTACCGATCAAGCCAACGAAAAAACAAATAACCAGAAAACTATGTATTATTATATTGTATACAAAAAAAAATAATGAGAATAGAAGGGAACGTCTAACCATCTTGTGCGTTGCCGAAATTCACGTAAGCGTAGCCGAGCGAGATTCGTCTGGCCTGATCCCTACAAACCCTAACCGACACGACTTGCGCCACCTGGTTGAAGAGATCGTACAGTTGCCCCTCGTTTACGGTCGGGTCGAGATCGCCCACGTACAGCGATGCATTGGCGAACCCTCCCCCCGCCTGAGGTGTCGCTGGAGGCGTCGTCGCCGCCGCAACCGCCTGAACTTGTTGCCCCGACGGTGTCGGAATCGCAGTTGCCATTACAGTCTTTGGCGATTGATCGGAACTTCGAAGCAAAATCGATCAATGTGTCAAAATCGAATAAAGAAGACTAAGTTTCTAGGGTTAGAGATTGTGGGTAGATGATGACCGTAGATTTTGCAATTTTTTTGGGATTTTTTGATTTTTTTGGTAGGGATTGTGAAGATCAGGGCATCGGAGGGAAAGGAGAGAGAACGCGGCAACAATGAAATATTTATAGAGAGAGGGTGGTGACTGTTGCGAACCGGTTCCTTAGCACTGACGCAGCGTTTGAGAACACGCGCGCGCTGTATTTGGTGACGTGGAATTCGACAATAATATTATTGTGCTTTATTCGAACGATGTTGTGTTATTAACTTATTTGTCATGGTCGTGATCTCGTACTCACTACCTTTCTTATCGCTTATCTCCGCTGATAAGTGTCCTTCTCTTATTGGGCAGACCTTTTTTTGAGTACCAGTTCTCCAAGTTTAAGAGAGAGTATTCAGGGCTCCTTGCACATGGCCATGGACCCGATGATTCATTAGGCCCCATGCTTGCCCATCTTTTTTAGAATTTGAAATTTTCTTAGGCCTGTTTACCTGGTTCGGTTTAAAAGTTTTGTTTAAAGCTCACCCAGTCCAAGATATATGTAAAATAATAAATTTATTTATTTTAATATATCTACTAATTAGATTTTATATTATTTAGTATTACTTTTACAGCATAAAATTATTTTTTAAAATTATTTTTGAGTTAAATGGGAGGGCTTGGACATGTAATTTTTATTTTGGGCTGGTTTGGGATTTAAATTTAGGCCCAACCAAAATTATTTATAATGTAGACTTAGCCTTGACCAATGTCCACCCTTGGTTGTCTGCCACCTAATAAGTCGGATACACCTAGTCAGTTGAAAATTCATCACGAGCAAGTCTACCGTGATACTTTAAGAATATTAAATAATTTTTTTGACTTATATTTCATCCTGAGCAAGTCTATCGTGATGCTTCAAGAGCATTAAATAATTATTTCCAGCTTATATTACAGTTTGGAGGAGATAAACTTTTTTTTAAGGAGTTAATTCTCGTAATTCAACCCCGTGCCATAGTATTGAAGTGAATAACACTTGTCGCCGAGGCCAAAGCCTGGGGAGGGGCCGGGGCTCAAACCCCCAGTGAATGAGTGGGAGACAAGACGCTCAATCACTGGTCCAGCTCCTGTGCTTAATTAATACTAATGATTCAATGTATTGTTTAAAAATGCTTACCAAAGCAAAATATTTATCAAAAAAAAAATGTTATATTTACAGTCATAAGAATGCTACTTCCAGTGAGAGTGAGAAGCGTGAAATGTGAAGATAGTAATTGTGGCTATGAACTTTAAACTTGTCTCTCCTATTTTAGGGATGACAGTAGATTAGGGAAACGTACAAATTCAACCGAATTCATTTCGTTTGAGAAGGATATGGAAGATTCAAAATGAAAATGAAAGTGTTAAATTAAACCCGTACTAGTATGGAGGTGGGGATGAACCTAGGTTTTCTCCCGCCTCCACCCCCGCCCGCGCCCCCGCCCGCTCTATTCATTAAGAGACGGGGATGTGTTTGTATCTTTATATGAAAAATTGTCGATTGAATACTTTAACTTGTACTTTGAGTGTTGAGTTTTTAATTTTGTTATTAATCTCTTTAGTTAAATATGAAATCAATCCATGTTAAAGGTGTTATGAGATGGATTAGAGCTTTAAAGAACTTTTGGAAGAAGAATATTTTGGTTAGATGATTAATTTGAGAATAAGAGCTTTAAATTGGGCTTAGCGGGTGCAGAAGCAGGAGTGGACGAAG
Organism: Euryodendron excelsum; assembly: GCA_033060915.1. NCBI lineage: Eukaryota > Viridiplantae > Streptophyta > Magnoliopsida > Ericales > Pentaphylacaceae > Euryodendron > Euryodendron excelsum. The sequence continues at coordinate 11,680,054 of CM065389.1, read as the reverse complement.
GTTTGTACCTGTGGAGCGAGGATGGACTTTTAAAAAATTCTCCGTACGGATATAGAAACAGGGATGGAGGTAAATTTTGTATGTTTAGACAAAGATAGAGGTGCCATCTCCCGCCACGCTCCGGTCCATTGCCATTCCCTATTCTCATATGAAAAATGTTTAGAAGTGTGAATCTTTTATTTGTTTATTGTAGTGTTTATTTCAGTCATATATTATTAATAAATGGGACTATTATTATTTTTTTACTAAACTAACAGTACTATCTTTAGGTAAAGAAACTATTTATTGAATTGTTGGATTGAAATATTACTTGTAAGTTATCTAAGGCCACAATAATGCATTAATGATTAAAATTTATAGTTATTAATGATTCAAGTTTTTTTTAATTGTTTATGTTGCAATAATGTTGGTAATAATGTATTGCCTTCCTTTGTTATTTTCGTGTGCTATATAGTTAAATCATAGTAACACACAAATCAATGTAAAAAAAATTAAAAATTTACACTACTACAATGTTAATTCTAAACGGCCATTACTAATATGATGTTAATTTACACTACATTAATAATGAATAATTTTATTTTCAAAAGAGTACTACAATTAATTTTGTAAATTCACCTATAAAAAATAATATATTTTAACATTCTTTCTCCTTATGGTCATAGTTCTTGATATCGTAGCGCACCGTACCAGTTGGTACAGTTCGGTACGCACCGCACTCGTGTTCATATGATGTAGAGAGTCTCAAATTTCATCCCAGTTAACTTACCGTCTTATACCGTTTTGTATCAGACTGTACCAGGTGTATTAGCATATCGCAGCGTATCTCGGCCTTGTATCGCTTGGTAATAGTTTGATATATTGAAATGGTTAGAATTTTTGTTGGGTATTTAACAGAAAATGAGTATGTGTTTAAGTGTACTTAAAACTTATTACATACTGTTTTAAAATCATTATAGACTACTTATAACTTGTGCATGTTATGCTAGAATAAGGTTTTATTTTATGGCATTGTGATATATACATATATATATATATATATATTTTACATAAGTATATAATATTTATTACGATAAATCTAATACAGTGTGTTGATATGCACCAAAATCATATCGCACCAATAACAAAAATGATAAAGTGTCGGGTATACAATTGGCAACTAGCTTCTGATAGCCACAAAAGAGAAGCGGTAAATGTTGACCAACCTCAACAACAATACGTTGACAATTTTGACCCTGATAAAGCTTTTAGTTTAAGCATTAATTAAGGGCATAAAGAGAAGAAATAGAAGATGAGGGACGATTATTTAATCAAAAAAAACAAAAAACCTTCAGTTAGGCTCATTTCATAATGTAAACTTGAACTGAGTTGTATTTGCTTTAGATTTGTGGATGTTTAGGTTAATTAGTTTTCAGTGCATATAATTTTATTTTCTGTATTGCTGGAGGCTTAGTTTATGTGCTTCCGGAGGTGATTTGAAAAACTATCATGTTCGTGCAAATCAGCCTTTTAATTAGGACTTAGTAAGCTATATATATTGAAGTGCTCAAAGAATCATATATACAGGCGGTAAGCATGCCGAATCGAGTCAAGTTGTGTATTGTTCAAAATTAATTTGAAAATTTTAACGAGCTTGAAATTTTATTCAAGTTTGGCTTGTTTTAACTTTTGAACTGATCTAAAATGAATATTAATCGAGCCGAGCTTAAGTAACTTTAACTTTTAGTGTATACAAACTTATTGAGCTGAGTTTGAACTAAGCTCAAAAATTTAACAAGCTTTAAAATGTGTTTAAGTTTGATTTGTTTATATAACGAATCGATCTTGAACGAATTTTTTAACTTGGTTTGTTTTACAGCCTTAATATATACATGTTCTTGTTTACTGTTTTTGGTTTTCAATTAAGCCCAGATCTAAAGGGAAGGCAGCATGGAATTAGGGTGGAATTGAATTTCAGAGCTCAAAAGGATCTAAATGGCAAAGCAATCTTGCTGCTTTGTGATGGAATGAAAAAAATTTACTCAGACTCTTCACTAAAATGTGTTCAGTTCAAGTTTCAACAAAGTACTTTTTAGATTAAATTCATTTTCTTCCTGGCAATGGGGCAACCAAAGATTTTCTGCTCTTGATTTCATTGTTAGTGCTGAAGGTCAAAGAACTAGAGAACAAGCTGAAAAACCATGAGCATGTGGCACAAGGCTTTTGCATTACAGTATATACAATATTGCTCAATGACAAAACCTTATTGTTCCAATAATTTTGAAGGACAAATTTTACAGGCATCAAAGACAGTACAAAGACCTTCCTTCATCTGATAGAACAAACTAGCCATGAAGAGACACCCTCCATTTCCTTAATAATCAATTCCTTGGCTTCATCTACATGCTCTTTGACTGATCCAGAGTCCAAAATATGGTATGGAGAATCGGCCAAAAAATCTCTATTGCATCAAGTTTCTCCTTGTGAGTTTGTAGGCTAGTGGAGCTGCTCGGGTGTGGATTGAGAATTAACTGTTCCAACGGATAGAATTTCCTTCAAGCCATCTGCGAAATTTAACTATTATATATAATTGTATTGCCCAGAAATCTATATGCGATGTAATAAATAAAAAAAAATAAGCACAAAATACAAGGATTTAATGAGATTCAGTAGTCAGTGTGACTACCTATGTCTTCAGTGGCAGCGGAGTTCTCTTTTATTACTTTGGAAAAAAAAAGTTACAATTGATGAGGGTTACACGAATTTAAATGAAACCGTAATCCTAGATACAATGGCAAAATTCTCAAAATATATTCCGACCTAGGTGGACAAAACTGGATTACTCATCATGGGCTCCACTCTGCTCCACTTCGCTTGATGCCCTCACACTCCTCTCACTCCGCTTCGCTCCATTCAGTCAATGAGCCCCATTACTTCTAGACTTAATATCAACAATATGTTCCACTAACTCTAACAAATTGTGTATGGAGTTATGTATAATCATAACTCATTTGACCGCGTTTGATCCCTATTTGATTTGGTCTATTCAGTATATTTCTCTAAACCTGTTGTTTCTGGACTTAATATCAACAATATTAGCTACTAACTCCAACAAATTGTGTATGGAGTTATGTATAATTAATGGATGCTTAACTAATGGCATTGTTCTTGCTTGTAGGGTACTCTAAAATTTCTAAGATGACTTTGAAAATACAAGGCATGCATGCCACTAAGTTCAAAATTCTGTGAAACACAAACAATTGTCTTAGTTATGTAAATGTTGCCATCACAGTTTTCTTATTTTTCCTCCAATTCCCACCATGCGTGAATGGGAGCTTTAACTACTCATATTAGGTTGTTTTGGTGGAATGGATTCTAGTTTACCTACAACCAATTGTCATAGTAAGTTTATGAGAATAGATGGGCTTCTATAAAGTTATTGAGAGATATCAAAAAAAACCAAAAAAATGCAACAATAGACTGCCAAATCACAAAACAATGTTCTTTCATGGTTGGCATTATTGCCGAATGCCACTGTGTTATAGTTCCAAATGGCATCGTTAGTCTCTCTTATAACTTTCTTTGGTGGCATGTGTACTCTTGGAAATGCAAGATGTAATTATGCAGCCCAAATAACAAATTGTTTGTGGCGTGTTGAAACAAGATTTGCAAGATTAAATTATGTAAATTAAATATCAACTTTTTTTTTTTTATATTAGGGTTATTTAGAATCTTCTCAACTATTCTCTTTCTTGTTTTTGCCATAATTGTCTGTCTTTTTGAATCATTTCTAGACTAATCTCTGTCTTAGGGTTCCAGCTACCTCACTTGAAGGCCGGATAAATCTTAAGCCGGAGCATCGATCTTGTACTGCCACTGACATTTACGGTTATAGCGGTTATATCTTGAGTGGAATCATTAAGTCGAGTGTGTGGTAGCATGATTGCCCACTGCGCAATAAAGTGTGAGAACTAAATCTGAGTTGATGGTTAATGGCCCAATGTATCTTGATGTTGATTCTAATGTCCACTATACCTTTGAGGGGTCCACTGTTAACCCTCTTATACCGTTAACCCCCTCATATAAATGTGTTCAATGTACAACAACCTGTAAAAAGTGTAACCTTCAATCATACACCAATCATATATATATATATATATAGATAAAAGTTATGTTCACTCAAACTTTTACTTTCTCTCCTAAGTGACATCGCTTTCTATGTTCTTATATTTTTAAAATGGCACCTCATAAGAGCATAAAAATTGGCCTATCAATTCTTATATGAATCTAATAAAATTTTCTAGTTAAGAACAAAGTCCTATTGCCCCGCTAAGTTTTATTAAAATCTAACAAAGTTCTCTATCAAGTATAAAGTTTTATCCAATTAAATCTTTACAAACAATACATGATCCAATTTTAAGTACAAAGCCTTATCCAATTATTTATCTACAAATTATCTCAAGAAACATAATATTTAAGCTAAATTTAAGTACAAAATCTTATCCAGTTGATTACTATTATATGTAAGAAACGATTTCTTATGAAACATACAACAATCAAGATCTAGTTATTTAACTTCTTCTTCTTCTTCTTCTTTTAATAAATTGCTTAATACACGGAGTCCCCATTTATAATAGAGTTTTACATTATAAAGACTTATATTTTATATACGTTTTATTCATATAAAATTAATATATTACAAAAAATTTATATTTGGCCAAAGTTATCTAAATATTGCTTATTAGCACCATAATTTACAAAACATGCATCAATAGCTTCAACTTTTACATTTGTAATTATGAATTGATTAATAAATAATAAAAATTTAATTAATCTTTTCATTGCAATTTTGAGTTCTAACTTTAACCAATATACAAAATTGTTATTATTGCTTTTACGAGTTTAGTATTTTTTTAAAATTTTATTAATATAAAAAAGTAGAGAGATTTTCTCTATAGCTCTCTAGATATTTATATTTGTGTGTATATACGTACGCGCACGTCTCTTAAAGTTAATAGATAAATTTTTTATTAGAATTTCTCTTCATTTTATTTATAAAAAAAAACTTTTGAAAGTAAATAAATAGTATTAAATAAGATGCATACAGGAAAAACTTATATATTACAAAAGAGGATTAGAAGTGCATATCCATATAGGTTTGGAATTAAGTCCTTATTATTGTATAGTTTTGAAGTGTTTAAATATCAAATTTTTTCTTTATATTTGTTCTATCTATGCTACAACATGTTTGTTTATTGATGCCTCAGTTTTCTTTATAGTACACACTTAGCGTCATACTATAGTGGCAAAAAACATCGACGCTTATACCAAGACGTTTTCGAGGGTTACGAGACGAACATGGTAGCATATCAAACTTGTCTAATCAACTACCATTAAATACATCTGATTAATGTCTATTTGATCAAAAGAAACAATTAAAACACAAATTACAAAAAAGCAGATCATGTAAGTAAATCCGTGATAGTCTATACAATAACCTATGTGAGACATGTTAGTCTATATTGTTCCATGAATCTGCTCACAAGCCAAGGACATTAATTTGCTAGTTATCTTAAAAGGAAATACATTGAAGACTAAGTACTTTTCTCAAGAATAAGCAAGCTTGTGCAAGCAAGTACTTTTTTTTTTTTTTTTTTTTTTTGAGGGCTACAATAAGTTCAACATAAATTCACCAAAGTATGGTATTTAATAGTCAATGTATTCCCTCAAATTCATTGTAGCCGTAATAAAGAATAAATTATAATCTTATTAAGACATCTAATATTCTAACTTATTTGTATTGAAATAGTAGCTTTGGATTACATTTTCGACCAGTGAGCAAACAATTATTGCATAATATCATATGAAATGACAATAGGTACAAGGCTTTGTACATCTAACCCTTCCATTCTCTACAATGTTGGGGGCCTCATATTATGAATTACCTTTTTCATCCTATCAAATGACCATCTATCTAGCTGGTTCGGGGCATTTGCAATAATAATGGTAATAAATAATTGTCCAAAATAAATTGAAGTAATTCATTCTATTTTAAATGGTATCTGCAATGAATCCATCTAATTTGAATTATGTCCCTAATTATTCATCATATAAGACATAAGACGGATGGTTCATGTCACACACAGGAGAAAGAGAAGAAATCAATTTGAATATATGTAAGCTTTATATCACCAACTTCGATTAAGTGGTATCTCTTTACTCTGTCTACATTCTTATTGTTTAGTTTAACAAAAAAAAAAATTTAGAAATATTTGCCACTGATTTATATTGTACAATCCATGTACATGGACTTCTCAGTTGTGAAATTTAACTATTACAATCGTGTATGGATTATGGGGCCTTTGCCATTATTCATACTTCATAGGAAAGAAAATAATAGGTTCTTGATTAATGGTATTGCTCTTGCTCATATATATATTACACTAAAATTTCTAAGATGCATTTGAAATACACAAGGCATGCCATTGTTCATGTAAATGTTGCCCATCATAATTTTTTCATTTTCCTACATTTCCCACCATTCGAATGAGACCTTTATTACTCATATATATATGTATATATATTATGGTCGCTTTGGCAATATATATATATATATATAATGGTCGCTTTGGCAAAATGGATTCTATTTTACTAGCTAGCAAAACTAGCCAATGACAATGAGCCCAAATTTTGTGTTCTAGCTAAAACTTGCTGTCGAATCTCAGAGATGTCCCGATAGCTTTTCTCGACACAACTCAATTCCCTAAACAGTAACCCAACCAATTGGGCTTCAAGAGAATACACAATAGATGGATTTCTACAAAGCTATTGAGATATTGAAGGAAACCAAGAATGGAACAATTGAGCAACTCAATTCAATTCAGCCTGACGATTGTTGTTGCCAAATCCCCATTACATGTGCTTTAGCTTTAATTTCACTATATTTTATCTCTTTCTTCTTGGCTGCAAGTGAACTGATCAAGAAAACTCATAAATTCAAGATTGAATTCCGCAAACAGAATTACAAATCGTGTTGCTTATATTGTTTAGCCCGATCAGAAAAAGTCTTCGATAGTGTTAGTGATTAGGTAACAGTTGTTTTGTATTTCATCCAAATCATATGTCACCCACCTTCTCTTATAAAGTTTTCTGGATGTATTGCGAAAGTGTCGATGTCACACACCTTTTCCCCTGAAGTTTTCTCTACAACCACTGACACTCACGATACAATCCTTCGTTCTTGATATAAAGCATTGCGAAAGTGTTGTTTGTGGTCGGTTGCAATTTGCGAAGGTATTGAATACAAATTCGTGGACAACATGGTTGCCCACTGCACATCACAAACAATACAACCTGTTTCCATTCAGACAATATCTCAGGCCCAAATGGAAGAGATTTCATCTCGCCTAGAAAAAGGCTTGAATTGCAGAGGACCAACAGGTTATTCCAACAACCATTGGGTTTGACCAATGTTGGTATGATGTTTCAGGAATGGCCCAGAGCTTTCAAACTTGACTCCAAACAATGGACAGTCAATGGGCTAAGACCTGAACAACAGACAGTTAATGGGCTATAACAGCACAAAGAGAATATCTTGGTACAAGTTGCCTAAAATCGAAGTTGTTGATTTAATTTGTATTCTGCCCACCATCCTACATATAAATATTTTAAAAAAAACTTGCAAGATCAATATATAACCAATCTCGTATATTATACACTGCAAAAAAATCAATGATTATTTTTATGAAAAGAAACAATTACAATACAAATGACAGAAATACAGGATCTTGTAATTAGATCGATAAAAAGTGTTGGCATAAATAAGACACATTAGTCAATATGGTTCCATGAATTTCTATGAATTTCTCCCAAGGACAGAACATTAATTTGCTAGTCATCCAAGTAAGAAATGCATGAATACTAAGTACTATTCTCAAGAATAAGCAAGCTATACCGTAATGCAACAAACAATGTTATGAAGTTCACAATAACTGGGATAGCTTTAAGTTTAAAATTGTTTAATCACTTCTTCTCAATCATCTTTCCACATTAAGGCTTGCAGATGAATTGCTTTGGAACTTAAAAAGTGTTTCAAGCAATATCAAATCAAATAAAAATATTACTAACTCAAGTATGCAACCTAAATACCAAGGTTTGTTAAGTTTGATAGGCAAAAATGCTTCTCTAATTGGTATCTTTATTACCTTAATCAGTAATCCCCACATCAAGATTTGAGGGCATGCCCAACAGAAGTAAAGCTGTGGCTAAATTCACATATTTACTTCTAACAAGAGGTGTTAAATGCCAAGGAAAACAAATGAATTTATATAGCCAGCTTCAAATAGCTAGGACCTTATGGTAGAGTTTGGGATTTTGAAAATGACTCCCGTTTGTGAAAACCCACTTGAACATAAAAGGAATTATGAAACTCATTCATTTCATAATTTACTAAAAGAGGAAAACTAAAACAACGATGCCTGTAATACAAGCCTTTTGTTCAGTGACTTCAAATATAAACCGAAACTCCAGTGGTCAAATACCAGAGTGTAAACCAAGCTATTTGTGAATCAACCAGAAAGTGCAACTTATTTTCCTCAGCTTCCATCAACCATATATGGTAGAAGACAGTGCAGAAATACATTTTAAGCTTAAAACTAGAACAAATATCAAAAGGTAGGAAGTACAAGAAGTCAATGTGCATGATAATTGCATCAACTGAAACCAATCAAATATAAGTTGTACAATGTTGGAATCTTAGATTTGACAAAGCAAGACTACTTTCTCTTCTGAAATGTCAGTAGAGCAAATACACAAACACAACGGGTTGTGAGAGCTTAGTATACAGTGGGTAAAAAAGAAATGGTGTGAATCAAAAGGACAACCAAAAGCCAAAAATTAGGCAACTAGAGCGTTGCAGATAAATCTGATCATATACTAACTACAATTCAGCATGCACAGCCGCCGTGTTGCTCTGTTTCTGAAACAGCCTCAGGAATGCCCTGAAAGTATCTGAAAATTGAAATTAAAAAAAAAAAAACAGAAAAGAAAAAAAGAATCAGGAACCAAAAAGATTTTTTGTGCATCTTGAGTCTACAACATCTCGACTACATTTTAAAGAAGAAATAATCCATAGGAACCTAAAAACTAAGGTTGCATTTCGACTAATAGGTTCGATTATATTTTATTGTATCAGGAATATAACACGCACTTGGAGTTCAAAAAGCCATGTGAATGGAGTTAAGGGCTGTATATCAGTAAATGTGAAAAAAGTAACAAGAAGTGAGTTATTTGAAATCTGTCCCAACCATTGCAACATACTAATTTGAATCCCTTATGCCTCCATTTCAAATCCATCATCCAAACACAAACCTAGGTCGAATACAACATAATACATGTTTTCTAATCAGTATATAAAACCAGGATAAAGGAATATTGAACTCAAAAAGTGCTACCTACACGCTTGCTTTCATTCTATTTAAGAAAATGTATAAGTTACATCATTCAGAAATTGGTTGGTAGGATGTTTGAACAACCATGAGAACTAAGCCTTTCCATTGCATTCCAGATAGCATTCCAACACGCAAATTGTAACATTGTACATCTATGTGTGTCACCAAAATACCAAACATAAAGATGTCCATATCAAAATTCTATGCTAGCCTCTCATTAAAGGCATTTACAAGTAAACACATACCGTTAAACACCACAACAACAACGACAATAGGAACAATAATAATAATAAATTTGACCAGAATAATTTCAAAAAATGTATCAGCCACTACAATAAATTTAATATTGTAGACTAGGTACCACATATATATTACATCTTGAACTAAAGAAATTAATTTCGCCATAAAAGGTACAGAGAAAGCCATAGCAGCAATTCTAACAAACACATCCTCAATGTTCTTCCTGTTCAAAAGAACTAGAAAAAGATTCCTAAACTCAATAAAGAATGCTAAACACACAATCCAACTTTTCTGTCAAAAGCACATATAGCCGGCCTGATGAGACACAGGCATGAATTCCAAAATCACAAGATATAAGTACTTATTCACTTGTCAATTTTAGTTGCATCAACAAAATACTCAAATGCCTACTGTTTTTTTCTTGATAAGAGTATATTAAAGGCACCAAAGAGAGGGCACAACCATATACACACAGAGTATACATATGTACTCAAAAACCAAAATAAGCCACTATATATCAACAAGAAATCGCCCAAAAACTCTACAAAAGAACCTTAGACAAAAAGGAAATTTCTCCCTAAGCCAAAAATATAAGGAGACGAGCACCATCTCTTTCAGACTATGAAACAAGGTGCATTAGCACTTCAATGTTGAAGCTGTGTGTGGTGGAAGTGCTGGTCACAGAATATTAGTTTGGTGGGCTTGCAATGGCACAGTGGTTGTGATAGGAGAAGCAGAAGTGTTTACTTCTCATAATTTTGGGCCATTTATCCTCACTCCATATCCATGGTTATCCAGATTGCCAGTGAATTTCTCAAACTTTGGGCAGAAAGAGTTTCGCAATATCTTAGTGATCCAGCTTAACTTTGCTGAACGCCTGAAACCCTAAATAATCCGTCTCCTTGATAATTTCTTCCAATATTGCAATGGCTACTATGTCACTTTCACGGTAGCTATCAGCACCAACATGATTATTTAACATACGCTGAAGCCCCATGAAAACTGGAAAAATAAATACAGAGTAGAAAATTGGAATACATACATACGGAAGTCACTAAGACGTCAAGCATTCTTGGAACAGATCAGTTTGAAATACATTAAGTATGTTACCAAAAGGACCACTACCATTGATGCATGACTGCATGAGAAGTTAAGCAGACATAGCACTATAATGCAAGTTGGCATAAAATTTCAAGGACTAGAAGTAACAAACTACGTACACATCATAAAGACAAATATGATATGATTTTGGGCTTAAAGAACCCTTCAAACTTTAAGAACGTATTTTTTTTTTTTTTTTTTGCTGTGAAAAAAAGGTGGGATGGGGCAACCAGCCTCGTAACCCCCCCTGACGTGACCATAGGGGTCCCCCCCGCTACAGAGTGTCTAGTTTGAGCCATAACTACTAACCGGAAGGGCGAGACCATCACCTCAACCCCACCACCGAAGTGCAAGTGACATTCAACCCCTTCTCAACAACATCTGATTCACGCAACTATTACCGCAAACGGGTTTGAAAACGCGACCGTTGAGAGAAGAGCGGGATTCTAAACCTAACTGTTGAAGCCAACTCAACTACCACCTCAAGAAATGGCATGCTTTGTTGAAAAAGATCGGTGTACTTCATTCATCAAAATTGAAACCTAGAATGATCCTAATCATTTGATAAAATGATACCTAATTGTAGAACTGACAGAGAGATAATAGGAACTGCAACTAAAAAGCAAGGGTAATAGCAAATTTATACCCATCGGAACCAAATTAGGGAATAATACTCTGTAAAATAATTAAAATCAATTATATTGAGAAGAATAATACAAATTTTATCAGCAATATGCATCCTTTTACAAGCAAACTGAAACCTTTTAAACTGCTGAACTACTTAATGACTTAATGCAAGATCCAAAAGCAGCATTTGTCTACATTTTACACAATAAAAGAAAAACCTATCCCCTGCACGAGCATAACTATTGCCGATATATAACATCAACATTTTTTCAATACACACACACCATGTTTGCCAACCAACATAATTAATGATCAACAAGTACAAATTTAAATTTGGGCCAAGTCCACAAAGTGAACTTACATATCCTGTTCATGCTCATTGGCCAGAGCAGTTTTGGCAATAGACAGGAAAGCAGCATCAACATTGATATCCTCTTTTGCAGATGTCTCGATGTAAGGTATGTTCCCTTTTGAAGCACACCAGTCCCTTGCTTTCTTCTCAGAAACCTACACATGGATATATTAGAGCCAAATATAAAAGAACAGCAAGGTATAAATAGAACAATATTGTACTTCCTTACCACTCGGCTATTCCCACCATCTATGTCAATCTTGTTTCCAAGCAACATAAATGGAAATCTCTTGGGATCAGGTTGATTTGCCTACACCACAATGCAATCAAGTTTAAACTCGAATAGATTTAAAATCACAAGCAATTATCACACTTTACCAAAAAAATCACAAGGAACTTACACTTTTATTCTCAATAACCATTAAGTACCATGAATGTGCACATAGAAGACAATAAAGACATCAGAAAACGCCCAGGGAATTATGATTCAATAGGTCAACACTTTGAGCTGGAATTGGGATTTCCAAAGGCATCACTTTTTCAGATGATTATGCAGATAAGGTATATGTTTTTACCAAGCATAAGCAGATTAGCCATTTGCTCAAGCACTAAGGCCCCCACCTTAACTCACACTTACATGTGACCTAACTGCAACCAAAGACCTTTCCACATGATACAAAAAGTGAAGGTGTAGTTGACACATTTTCCCTATCTCACCCTCTCTTCCTGCTTCATACACACTAGTTCTTCTTTAACACCTCTTTAATTAGTTCATTAATACAAAACTACGAGAAAGACTAATTGAGGATGAAAAGTATAAAAATAAGAACAATTTTTCAAAGAAAAGTAGTGAACAATTTATCAAAACTTTTAGTTAGAAGCAGTGAACCAAGCCAGTCTTCCAACTAAAAGTTTAACACAATGTTACCTAGAACGCAGATCGTTTAGGTACGTAGAATGGTAACGGGAACGTGGTACACCACATGCTCTAAAATGTGATACGATAAGGGTAGACTTGTATAAATTACACTATTAGAGTTTTAAGTTACTTCTAGAACAATTTTCTTTTAAAAATTAGACATCCAATAGAATATAATCTATTTTTTTCAAATTAATCATGTAAAACACTTCTTGGAGCATTATAGACCCTTTTTTTTGTATATTCTTCTCTCAAAACCTATTATCTCTGGATTTTCGTTCATTTTATTTGATTTTTTCCCTCCTTATGTATCCTTTTGAGGAAATAAATAGAAAAAAGTTTTTGGGAATGTATTAGATCACTAAATTCACCATTTTGAAACGGAAGTGTACCATATTTCAGAACACCGTTCCGAAAACGTAAATCGCTAGGATATTAACGTTTTCTGGTAAAACTGGACTCTAACAATAGAAATAAGTCTTTCTGTTGATTAATCTTTTAAGTTTTGAACAAATTCTTGTTACTGTGGAGGCAAAAATAAATACTACAAATATGAGACGATTTTTTTTTGTCGTTGATAAGAATACAGAAAATTCCAAAATAAATAGGATAAAAACAATCAAAGACACATGTCTCAATTGCCAGATCTAGATAGGTATGTCATCCTCGCCGCCGTTGCCGTCTTCTTCTTCTCCTCCTCCTCCTCCTCTTCTTCTCTTTGTTTCTTCTACCGCCACTCTGCCATTGTTCTTCTTGGTCATGTCTTAGACGTGTCCTAAAAAGGACATGCGTGTTTCATATAAAAAAATAGGACTTGAATGTATGCGTGCCCTGTCCGACACATATCGGATATGCATACGTGCCTCTTGTAGACATATCGAAAACAAGAAAGGAACATTATGAAGATTAGATCCTTCTAATGATGTACAAGTATGGTTGCATTCCCTCATAGAAAATAGTATTGAACCCACATTGTTATTGATACCATCTAGTATTCGTTTTCTCATAATGTATGTGTTAAGTGCACAAAGAAAAGAATCCTATTTCAACATGTCAAACGAAAGGGAACCAATTCAACAAAGATGAGGGGCCACAATCCAATCATGAGCTAAAACTTAAGAAGGAACCCTTAAAATATTTACCCATGGCTAGTAGGATATACTGTAATGATTTACTCTTCTAGCCATTGACAACACTGAAAATTCTTGACTTCCAAAAAATGCATTTCCTCCCCTTCCTGTCAAAGTAATCTTCCACAACTTCCTCCAAATCTTAACTCAAGCTTCTAGATGCCAAGAAAGTAAAACTTCCATCACCAAGAAAGTAAAAAATCAGGCCAATCTAATCTGTCAAAACCTCAAATGAGCAAAACAAGAGAACAATGAAACCTTTCGAACACCAATTGCAATAACCTTAGGGTCAAAAAGATCATCTCTACTCGAGCACATAGCTTCATCCAAATGGATCAAACCATGGATCCTGGAATTGTTGACTCGCTGGAGAAAAGAGCTTCATAGTTGGGAACTCTGAGGCGACAAGTAATATGTGATCCTAAGATTAGAGCTATGGTGTACTGCTTCCCAACAATATAGCTGTTTGATCTTTATGATTTTTGATATTTTAGGTATTTTGCCTAGTCTTCATTTCCCTTAACAACTACCCAAACAAAAACCAAGGCTTTAAGAGGAATTGTTGGATTCCAAGAACCACCCTACAAGAGGTAGAGAAATTACTGCAAGGGGATGCCACAACATAGACAACAGACTAGAAATCCCCGCATGGTGACAGGGCAAACACTTTTATTAAGTGTATCGGGCATAATACCCTCTAGCAAAGATAAGATATTTCCAAATATGCTAAGTCACATTCTTAAAGTGTTCACATCAAACAAGCCACCCCATTTTTAGAGATAGGTATCGACATCTGAGCATAACACTTATTGCCAAAGCAAAGAGGTCCAGAGACTAGCATAAAGAGCCTTCACTGAGCCAAAAAAATCTTGCCAAACCCTGAGCAGCACCAAACTGTCAACTAAAGTGCAGGCCTAACCATAGGCTCATCCATGAGGATTATTCACCTAGGGCACCAGTTATTAACAAAATAGCCTACTGGTCAATCACCATATCTGGCACAAGAATTACTCAATCTAAAATATGGAGCTGTTTTAGGCTGTCATTTTCAAGTTTGGTCTTTCTTTTCTAAATTTGAATTTAATTATTTTAAAATATAGAATTACTCAATCTAAAATAGGATTTCCAAATTTATTGTATTTGATGCTCACATAATTTTTTTTATATGATATATTACAAAATTTTGCTTATTATGTATTGAAGTAAGAACTTCTGAAAGAGTGGAGACTTTAAATCACACATCCATTGAAAAAGAAAAAGTAGTTAAAACAAAATTTGAGATAAAGAAAAGAAATGTATCTATGATCTCTCTCTTGCGTGAATGGCTCTCACAATGATAAAATAAAAAAAAATTACGATGATTGTGTATTTATAATTTTCAAAACACAACCTAAAGTTAAACAAAATTCCATTTTTTGTCAAAGTAATAGAAAGAAAAGAAACATGTATTCCTAGCATGTGACCAGCGTTTTAAAGGAAAACATTTGGTAGAAGGGGCAGTGATCTTCTGCAACGCACGTCTCATTCTCATGCATATATTGACCGTCCATGATATGGAGTCACCGCACTTTCATAACACCAAACGGTCAAGATAAGATCTAAGATGACCATGTACCGCAGAGAAACTTATTTAACGATGAAAACGCTCGGCAAAGCAAAACTCAGAAAGGTGTCAGTGCCATGTGTATGGAGTGGGGCACAATCCTATGAAAAAGAGTCAGATCCCAAGAAAGAAACAAAGAACTGGAATCTACCCCCTTCGCCACACAAAACCTTAAATCCGGATATACATGTATATCATATGCTATTTTAGGCGAGATACCAATAGTGTAGCCATCTCCAATAGGAAGCTATCTTTCTCTTTTATGTAGAGGACGATAGGATGTTTACGGGCAAAGCAATGACCTAAAGACAAACATCGGTCTAAAACTTTTATTTAATCTTCCCATTTTCTATTTCTCTCTCTCTCTATCTCTCATCTTTTCCCTCTAAAGTGTTCCATCTCGCACCTCCAATAGACGATGTCGGGGGATGCACCACCGCCACTCCCCCTACACAATAGGATGTTGGAGGAGGAGGAGGAGGAGGATGTCGCAAGCCACACCACCCTCGCTATCTTGGGGTCTGAATCTTTTTCATATGATGGGCCCCATTCCATAGATGAAGAGAAAGATAGCGAGGGTGGTGCGGCCTGCGACATTGTCCTCCTCCTCCTGTTCCTCTTCCTCCTCCTACATCATTCTCATTTGACTAGATGACTTGGGTGTATGTCAGTTAAAAAAACGAAAGGGTATTACAAAGTCTTATCCAGCCTCCTCCTCCTCCAACACCCTATCATCTAGGGAGGGTGGCGGTGGTGCATCCTGCAACATTGTCGATCGGAGGTGAGAGATGAAACATTTTAGAGGGAAAAGATGAGAGACAGCGAGTGAGAGAGAGAAGAAAAATATGGGAAGATTAAATAGAGGTTTTAGACCGAAGTTTGTCTTTAAGCCATCACTTTGCACGTAAACATCCTATCATCCTCTACAGCGAATATTTTCCTACATGAACTCCGCCAAAAAAAAAGGAATATTTCTGTATGAGACATAAAAAAGAAAGATAGCTACCTATTGGGGATGACTACACTATAGGTACCTCACCTAAAATAGCATATGATACACATGTATATCCGGATTTACGGTTTTGTGTGGCGAAGAGGGTAGATTCCAATTCTTCGTTTCTTTCTTGGGGCCTAACTCTTTTTCATATGATTGGGCCCCACTCTATACAATGGCATTGACACCTTCCCAAGTTTTGTTGTGCTTAGCGTTTTCGTCGTCAAATAAGTTTCTCTATGGTATGCATGGTCATCTTAGATCTTATCTTGACCTTTCAGTGTCATGAAAGTGCAGTAACTCCACATCAAAGACAGTCAATATATGCATGAGCATGAGACGTGCGCAGTAGAAGATCATTGCCCCTTCTATCGAATGCTTTCCTTTAAAACGTTGGTCACATGCTAGAAATATGTGTTTCTTTTCTTTCTATTTCTTCGGAAAAAAAGAAAAGAATTTTTTTTAACTTTAGGTTATGTTTGGAAAATTATAAATACACAATCATTGTAATTTTTCTTTTATTTTTTATTTTATCATTGTGAGACCCATTCACGTAGGAGAGAGATCATAGATACATTTCTTTTCTTTATCTCAAATTTTATTTTAACTATTTTTTTCTTTTTCAATGGATGTGTGATTTAAAAGTCTCTACTCTTTCATAAGTTCTTACTCCAATACATAATAAGCAAAATTTTGCAATAGATCATATAAAAAGAAAGGGTAAATTATACTCACCTCCCTTGAAGTATCTAACGATAACAGATAGTACCCTTGAGGTTTTCGAAATGACATTGACCTCCCTTGCCAGTGTTGCCTAGAAGACGGTGTTAACGGAATATAAAATTTTACCATTTTAGCCTTAAATGTAAAGTGTATTTTCTTAACATGCCATCTTTTTCTCTTTGCAAAAACCAACCCCCCATGTGGTTCGACCAAAGCATCCATCACTAGACCACACCCACTGATTGTGCTCCAAAAATGCAATTATAAGACCTTAACGTGTGCTTTCCTAGCCTTGGTTTAGGATGTTATATTTCTTTTTAGTTATATTTTAGTATTAATTAAGTTTGTTCTGTTTTTCATAGGTTTTGAACTTAAATTGAAAGATTTCGGACACAATTTGAACATAGGTTACCATCAAAGTACAAGTTGCTGAAGCTGTGGTACAAGCTGTTGAAGCACGCAGAGCAGCAATTTTGGAAGGCCATATCTCTCAAACCAGAAGTGCTACCAGCGTCCATATATATCAATTTCATGTAACTTTTCAAGATCTATTCATTTTTGTAACCCGTTCAAACGCACAATGCCATTTGAACACCCTTCCAAGTGTTCGAACACCCATTCGAGCAAGTTCTTCCTGTTTGAAATTTTTGAGATTGTTTTTCCCGTTTAAATTAGGTTAGATACCTGTTCAAACAACCTTCGACCCGTTCAAACGGGTCGCCGAAATTCTGACTTTCTGCAGCCTATTTAAGGCGGATTTGGGCCTAGTTTAAGAGGAGAGTTAGTTTTTACAAGTTTTAAGGTTCCTTTGAGAGCTTTATAACTTTAGTTTTTAGGAGTTTTATGGTTCTTTTAGAGTTTTAGGAGTAGATTAAAATAGAACTTTATAACTTTTCATAGTTTTTCAATACTTCGTAATTAGATTCAACCGCTTTCAATAGTATTTCAACACATGTTTTGTGTATTTATTATGGTAATGAGTAGCTAGATTCCATCTTGGGATCAATTGTGAAGATCAATTGAAGATCTAGGAAAAACAATGAAGGTAATTAGGGTTTCAATGTTTTCATCTTCTTCTTCTTAATTCTTTGAAATCAAATCTCAGATATTTACGAAAACTTAGATGTTTAACTAAGTTTGATAATATCTATGTACGAACCTTAGTTTGTTATAGATACTGCACAAATCGATAGTATGCATCTATGATTCCAAACTGATTGAATCTAGGTTTGATTGTTGAAGAATCCATATTTCTATAGCTAAATTTTTCGAATCAAAAACTCATAACGCAGTCAATGGTTTGAGTTATCAAAAACCTCTATTGGAATTCCGAATAAAGCAATTGATTGGACCAATTGGTTTTGAGACTTTCTTTTATTAATTCAAAATCGTTTTCAATAGTTTGGTTTAGTTAAACCATTCTTTATCCCAAAACTATTTTCTTTTTATTTCATGGGAGTGCTCCCTTAGGGTTTCTGAACCAAGATAAATTTTCTTGAATATGCTGACCTTCTTCCCTGTGGATCGACCTCGGACTTCATCGAATTATTACTACTTCACAGCCGTGCACTTGGGTTTATCGCACGTTTCTCGAGCGATCACCCACACACCCACCTCCTCCTACCACTGCACATCAACCTCACCCACAACCAGCCAATCACAACCACTGCCCGGCCCCTCCATTATCGAACCACACCCACCCCTGCCTCCCTTCCACCCTCCTCCCACCATTGCACAACCCACCACCGCACGCTCCATTCCTCCCTCCCACCGCTATCCAGATTTCAACCACCACCACCACACACCCACCACCGCCAACAGCCACCACCATCACCCCATAGCTAGTTGTCTTTCAATCAACCCTCACCGAACCTCCCCCATCAATATTGGGTACAAAAACCAAGTTCAGAGAGAAATCAACCAAATTCATTTCAAAGAACCCCAAACCTTGGCCTTGTACATCAGCAGCTCCACTGACCCAACCTTACCACCAACAAAATCAATGCAGAAATTCATAGTAAAGCCCCCACATATGTGTATATATATTATATGTATGTCTCTGTTATATCTACAAATCTGTTCCCATCGATACATATATGTACGTATATATAGACAATGATGGGTGATTAAAGAGAGATTGAATTGCAAATTTTGTATTTTTGTTGCTTTTGTGTAGTGTCCATATATACACATATATAGTTGTGTATGTATATATATGTGATTTTGTAGACGGAGAAACAGAGGGTATTAGGACATGCAAAAAAAAAAAAAAAAACAGAGGGTAGAGAAAGAGATCCAAAAAGGGAAGAGGGTTTTTGGTGGTACTCAATAAAGGCACCCAGAGGTGCTTATATATGCGTGTGATATATATGGATGTATGTATAATCTTTGTGGTTTGGTATGAGAGAAATAGAGGGTAGAGAGAGAAGGGAATAGAACATGGGTATGGGGGAAAATTTCAATGCAGTGACGGTGGTGGCAGGAAGGGTGAGAAGGAGGGAGAGAGATAATAAAAATGGTGGCTTTGGTTTTCTTAGGTCGCAGCGTACAAGATGGTGGGTTACATTAGCTATTTTAGTAGTGATGATGGTGTGTATTTAGGTGGAGAAGAAGAGATTGTGATCAGATGTCGTGGTGTCCATAGGGAAGGATGATGTGGCATGAAATGATTGAATCATTTAAAATGATTATTTATTTGATATTATTCTAAATAAACATTGTGTAAATCATTTTAACTTGTATTAATTAAACAAAGGGCAATCTTGACATTTAAAAAATTTAGATCATTGACATCATCATTTTCCATCCATTTTTTAATGACTACTTAACAGAGGAGAGGTTCTTACATACTATTGGATAAAGTAAAGGAGGGCAATGTCATCTTTGGAACCTGAGGGGAACTGTCAGGAATTGTCAAATACCTCAAGGGAGGTCACTGCAATTTACCCTAAAAAAATTGTGTGAATATCAAATACAACAAATTTGGATATCCTATTTTAGATTGAGTAATTCTATATTTTAAAGTAAATAATTAAATTCAAATTTAGAAAAGAAAGACCAAACTTGAAAGAGTTTAGTTTTGAAATACTGTCAGTGTAAATTATTATCCTTATAAACTGGAAATAGCTACACTATCTTGTATTCGTTCGAAACAAATAGTCGTGAAAAATTCCCTCTAAACAAAATAATCGGTGAACCCAAGTATTTAACTACTTTGATAACAAAAATAAAATGACAGCCTAAAACAGTTCAATATTTTTTAAGATTCTGAAATGTGTGAATATCTTGCAAGTTACTCATAATGTGCAATTTAAACCATACACTGCAGTATTTTTTAATGATTCATTTACACACACTCGCTGATAGATCAAAAGATAGGTACATATATATTTACCTAAACATATGTTTATATATATATACACACATCTATATATATATATAGAGAGAGAGAGACAGCAACTGAGTATGGTATCCAGGGAAAAGGCATGTCGACCAAGAAGATATAAGACAAATCGTTAAACACTGGCAGCAATGAGGTAAACATGGATAACTTACCTGTTTGAGAAATTCTTCATGCCAATTGTCAAGAGTATCAAATGATCTCATGACATTAACATCGTACACGAGAACGCAGCAATCTGCCCCTCTATAAAAGGCAACGCCAAGACTCTGAAATCTTTCCTGCCCAGCTGTGTCCCATATCTACCAAAGTAAAGTATACAATTACAAAGAAGAAAGATACCCATCAAGCATGCTCTAAATAAAACCACCACTGAACATAAAACCGAAATAGCACTGAGAACCCACTTGTAGAGTGACAAGCCTGTCTTCTATTTGTAGTTCTTTGGTGACAAAATCAGCCCCGATTGTGGCTTTATATTGCTGACTGAACTTCTTATGTACATATCTAATAAGCAGTTAAAGACCAATAAACAGTAATCCAGAGAACACAATGCAAGAAAATCACAAGCACAATGAGCTTACATAGTGCTCAGTCCAGATTTTGGAACTGTTTCATTGGATTCGAAGATCCAAAATAAACAAATGCCTTACAATTAATCAATCAACAAATTGAGCAATAAGATCCAAAATAAACATGTTGTATTCTAAGCAAAGGGATCAAAAAAGAATGTAAAGATTTGAAGATTAAGCAACAATGCGAAAATTGAAACTGCGATCTCCAACAATTCAGGAACACAAACACATACGCGGGCAATTTAAATCTCACAGATCAATTCGTTACTTTGAAGGATACTGATTCATCAATGATGTCTTACCAACCCTGACAGCCACCCAAAAAAATCAATTAAAGTAAAAAAAAATTTAATATGAGGAATAAACAAATCAAGTTCTCATAGAACCCTAGAATTACAAAATTAACGACAAAAAGTGAAAAAAATAGGAAAGGGTTTAAATTAATCGTACCCACTGTCGCCGAGGACGATGACCTTAAGCAAGGTTCGCCTACGCAGGGACATGGCGAGCAAAAAGAAGAAGCAGCTTTTTCGAATATTCGTCGAAAACTTAGAGAGAGAAAGTGCGTGCGTATGTATGATTTTAGAGAGAGAAACATATAGAAAAAAAGGGGCGCCAACTTCGATTTCTCTCTCTTCTCTTGAATAATTATTAGGGAACGAAAAAAACAAAACAACTAAACGCGCCGGCCAATTGCTTATTAAAAAAATTGATTTTTGATTTCATAAAGAGTGAATTCCTGTTCTACACGGTAATTTTATTTTTATTGAAATTATATTAATATGAAAGATAATAGAGTAGGGCTCCACATTAGAACCGCCAGCTAAGCCCGCCGAACATTTATAAGTCGGCTTGGAAATTCTTTTAACTTTGATTGTAACCACTAGTCGAGCTTAGAAAAGACTGTTTAAAGCTTAAATTGGGGCAAATTTTAAATATACAATGTATTTATATAGCTCCATATGTCATATGTGTTTATATTTTATCTTATTTAATTTTACTTTAGGAAAAGAAAATAATTACTAGAAGTCTTATGAAGAAACAAATCACAATAATTTTTTAATTGATATCACCTCAACTCTCACTTCATTTGTGTTTTTTGTTATGACATAGATATTATTCTTATAGATTTTTCTCTTGAGGAACCTTTGAAAATTAACATTAATCCTGAGATTAGGCTGGGCATGCTCCGGCCAACACACTTTTGTTATTACATAATGTAGATCAGTCCGAACCCTACCCGGCTTGTCCCATGATGACCACCCCTACTTAATAACGAAGTCCTACCAAGTTGTTTTAGTATAGAGAAAAAGAAAACAAAAAAAAAAAAATATACATGCAAATTCACTTCAAAAATTTTCAGAAACATTTTTACTTGCATTATTGAGTATTCAAATATTTAGTCAACTAATTAGAGGACATAACAATAGCGCAAATACATGAAACATCACATGCATGCAACATAACAGAGGAGAAGGAATTCCACTAATATTCACATGGAGAAAAATATTTATATTAGCAAGCATTAGCGGATCTAAAAATTACACAAAGGGGTCGAAGTAGGAAAAAATTTAATAGTACCATTGTCGCTTAGATTTAAGCTTTATATTATGAGACTCATCAAATATAAAGAAGATTAAAAACGTAGCAAATGTAGTACTCAAAAATAAAGAAGCTACTTTTTAACTAATTTTTTTACTTCTAAACTAGAGGAGTAAGAAAAAAAATACTTGAATTTAAGAGGGTAAAGGTAAAGTTACTTAAGTTTTAGGGGAAAATATACCTATTTTATTATAAATATTCAAAAGTAAGGGTTTAAGAAATTTTTTTAAAACGTTAGGGGTCCAATTGATAAAATACTCAAAAATACAAATGGGTAAAGGTGTTTTCCAAAACTTTGGGCGTGGGGAGGGGGGCGGAGGGGGTGTCAGCTGCATAATATATTCCACATGTCTTTTATATGCTTATATACTATATACTAGAAAAGTGTGCTACACCATAACTAATTACTTTTTTATTTGTCAAAGATTATCTGATTGTGTAACCAAATAAGTGATGAGAATGTGATCCACCAAAGTATTTCTTTCTCTGAATTATAAAAGGTAAGAATGTAAGTTACATAGTTATTTTTTAAAATGCTTTAGAATAATTTAGAAATGAAAAATAGCGTGATATCCTAACCAAAGTCCTAATGTTAGTTTTTTATAATAGTATAGATATTATCTAAGCATCTCATATTATATATATATAGGATTAATTATATCTACAGCTCCTAAACTAATCCCTGTATCACTTAATCCCCTCCAACTAAAAAATGATACACTTGCACCCGTTCAAGCATTAAAATTTTTGCCCCGTCAAGCATTGACATTTTTAACCTTGGCCTTTGGCCAACTCTCTCTCTTCTTTCCCTTTTCCCCTCTCTCTTCTTCATTTTTCCCTTCTCTGCATCTCCCACTGCCAAGACCCAATGCTACCTGCTCCACCGTACAGTCATACACCTACCATAAACCACTGCATAAAATCCCTGAAGACTCAAGAGATGGGTCATTTATATTAATTATAATAATGTCAATAATGTTTGGGGCAAAGAAATAAAAAAATTGTATTCTTGTTTGTGACTTAATTTACAGGAAGAGCAAAAAGTCATAACGAGAGAGAATACAAGGTTCTGAATTGGGCAAGACGTCAAGAAAATGCCAATAACTTGAAAGGTTATTCAAGAGACACATAAAGTTGCATCAATTTTGTCTTTCAATTTTACTGAAGCTATTGAAGATTATTTTTCAACGTCTAATTCAAGAATCTCTCTATTGGTGTAAGTACATATACATAGATGTATGTATCTCTATTCCTTACAATATGCATCTTTATCAAAATTAGGTCAGTATGCCTCAGTATTTAATCCAAAAATGACTTTTCAGAACAGGCAACTTTATTAATCAGTTTGTCAAAATGTCGATAGTCCAATTTAAAGCAAGTTGTTCCCTACAAATTGCATCTGGACCAAAATCAAAATTTTATGGCTTTGGGTCCTCAAAATCCCACTTTTTTTGCAAACCCACAGCTTGGTTTGGTGTAAAAAAAAATAAAAATTTATGGTTTACTAAAAAAAACAGTTTCTTCTTTTTATATAAAAAGAATTGAATTAGTTTTGTGAAAAAAAATGGTTTCTTTTATATTAAAAAAGACACTTCTTATGAGAGAAATTTAAAACCAATTTTTAGTTATAAGTGAAAAACAACACAGTTTATGTTTAAAGAAATAATACTTTCTTGTGAAGGAAAACCAAATTTTATGTTGGTTTAAAAAAATAATCAAAAGAAAAAATGATTTTTTATTTATTAAAACAAAAACAGAATCAGCTTAATAAAAAAATATTTTCTTTAAAAAAAAAAAACCAAGTTAGTGTATTTATAGAAAACTTTTAGTTTATATAAAAATTCAAATTCTTCTTCAAATAAAAACTTGGATAGGGATAGAAGGTCATTTTAGGAGTACGACAACTTGGTTAATCATGTGCAAGTCACGTGATTGCATTCCATCCATTTTTTTCCAACAGATGGCTAACATAAGGTCAAAATTGGCATAAGAAAAAAAAAATAAGGGTGCAAGCTAGTGTAGCATTTTTTTGTTGAGGTGTGTAAAGTGATATAGAGCCTTAGTTTAGGAGGTGTGATATATATATATATATATGTGTGTGTGTGTGCGCGTGTGTGCGTTCACATTTGTAGTGCTTCCTAGCACCATAGCTCCTTGTGTTAGAGGTTACATGGACTAAGAATATTGATAATAGCAATATGTTTAGACTTTGGCTGTCCATAAAAATGAGTTCTTTGCAATCAATAAAATGTACACAAGGTTTCTCTTTCTCAGTTCCTTTCATTTTTCAATGAAACTACGCTAGCCAAATGGGTGCTAATTTGTGTTTTTGTTCATATCTTCATTAAAGATTTGAACTGTTCATACTTCATACCACACTCTACATAGAATTCAACACCTGATGTATTTAGCATGTCTTTACATATTGCCTGATGCCACAATTCAGCACAATGATCAATTCAAGTATAAGGTTTTTGAGAATGGAACATCTGGTCCATCATCCTAGTGAAAGCTAAGATTATTGTCTTATAGTTAGACAAAAGTGCCAATATGGTATTTAAAAGAGAGGGAGAGAGGGAGAGAGATAAAGTCAATGTTCTTTTGTCTGAACATTCAAATATACGTACATATTTGGTCAGATCAACTTACATCCGGTACAAAAATTATTCTCCATCTATTGATAACTTTTTGACAAATTTACATTTCAAAAAATTTGCTGTTAAAACTAGATACTCCGCTTATTCTCGTCACGATAGATTAATTAGGAGATATCTTATCTAATACTGCTCCAAATAAGAAGTATATTATAGAAAAATGTGAGTATATATGAATGAGATAGCTCCCAATCTCTGATTGAGTAAAAATTCGACATGCATAATTTGTAATCTAATGGTCAATTTTGTGAAACTTAGATGTGTAAAACTTCTTAATCTTACATTGACCATAACTTGATCCTAGCCCACGTAATAGAAACAAATATATAGATAGACGGAATTGACTGCAATCATTTTATTTTATGAGTTCACAACTTTATACATTCAAACATAAAGTCAATGAAAACAGACAGCAAGAAAAGAAGGGAGAGAAAAATAATGAAAATGATGACACAACTAAAATTCCATTTCCATCCCATTCATTAGTCTTCAAAGTTCAACATTCCATAGTCTTGTGATAACGAACTCCATCTTCTCATCAATGGGACCTAGTATTACCCCACCTTTGACTGACAGAACTGGCGAGTCATGTGGTATACATTGATAGATATATACTTGTATATATATATATAATAATTTTATTTTTACGCTTTGTTTGGAACTTAAATTTTTTATTAGAAAAGTAAAAGAAAAAAAATGCAATAGAAAAGATAACAAAATTATTTTTTAATTTTGTTATCTTTTCCATCACTTAATTTTGTTATATTTTCATACATTTTTTTTTTCACCGAAAATTTAGATTTTAAACGA
The DNA here is from genome assembly GCA_033060915.1 of Euryodendron excelsum. NCBI lineage: Eukaryota > Viridiplantae > Streptophyta > Magnoliopsida > Ericales > Pentaphylacaceae > Euryodendron > Euryodendron excelsum. The sequence goes on along the minus strand of CM065389.1, from coordinate 11,653,896 downwards.
AACATTAATAAAAACAATCACTTGAAGCCAATAAAGTTAACCCCCAAAACAGCTTAATATGGTTGGAAAAGCACAGTGATCCACACGAGCAGCCGTTGCTGTCAAATTAATGAAGGTTCCTTCATGGTCACAGCTCATGTTATCCGTGGACTAGTTAGGTTAAGTAGTGTTTGATCATGCAAAATTCTTCTTACTAATTTTTCCAACTTAGAAATTTGCAAATTTTGAGTAAAAGTCAAAGACGTCTTATTTGTCGAATTATATTTCCTTGCACCTTCTAGTATCACTATTTCCAAACAAAACGTGGATGATAAAGATGGCTTTTCTTTGAGGCCTTTCCTAGACTTTTCTCTCGAGATAGACATTTCACATTTACCTGGATGGGCATTTTGATCCTCCATTTCAACTTCTACAAATATTCCCTTGCTCGTTTAAATCTCGTAAAAAAAAATAAAGAGGGTAAATTAAGAAAAGGAAAAGGAAGCGACGTATAAGACCAAATATCGTCGATTGATTTTTCTTTTTTCTTTTTTTCTTCTGGAATGTAATATTAACCTCATTAGTAACTGCCATAAAGAAAGTCAAAAATCGGAAAGTAAAATCTCTCAATATTTTCAACTTATATTATTTTGCCAAACAGTTTTAACCAAATGAAAGAAACAAACTTCCTTTGATTCCTTCTTGTTCTCCGGAACCAAACAAGGGTTTCAGGTCTGACTGCTAAGCAGACTTCCCTTCATTTTTTGGAATCTACCAATTCAAACCCTTTTCACTTTGTATTAGCTCTACCTGTTAAAAATTCCAACAACAGTTGTATCTATTTGTAAGTATCAATATAGGCTAGTGATATTAACTAGAAGGCTGCTGTCAGGGTAGTCTGCCCTCAAAATTATAGTTGCCAAAATGAGAAGACATTATGGGAAACGAAAATGGAAAGTTCGGACAAAAAATATAAGAAAAAATAGAAAGCGAAAAACGATTGAGAAACTTAATACGAAACTTTTTCAAAACTCAAAAGAGATTTTTAAGAAACTTAGTGGAGATCTTTGGGAAACTTAGTAGAAACCTTAGAGAAACTTAGTAGAGATCTTTGAAAAACTTAGTGAAAACCTATGCAAATAATTTCATAGATACTTAGTTAGAATTTAAAGAAAAAAATATATAAAAATTAACATTTTAAGTTTCCGAAACTTTTTTCAAGAGTTTCTCTTAAGTTTCTCTTAAGTTTCTTAAGAGTATTCTAAGAGTTTTCGCTAAGTATTCCAAGAGTTTTTTACTAGTTTTCTAAACGTTTTTCAAGAATTTCCGAAACATTTCCCTCGCATTTTTGAAACATTTTTTTAAATTTTTTAAACAAATTTCGTACCCGTTCTAAAAACGCGTTTTCGACTCCCAAATAAGTTTCCATGCAACTATGCTCAAAACACTTGGTTACACATTCACATGTTTATATAGTGTGTGATAAGAAGACTCTAAGTTGTGTCCCTTTCTAAAGTTATTGTCAGGCATGGCCAAGCTATAGAGCCATTGGGGGGTTACTTTTTAATTAATCAATCTTATTCTTAACTGAAAATTATTTTTTGGGTCAAATTCTAGCAGTGTTCAATTTTGAACTGTTGTGAATACGTATATTTCGGGATAAAGAATGACCAACCCAGTTGACAAGTCAATTGAACCAAACCCTACATTTGGGGCTAGCTCTTGAGATCATTCATTAGCAGCGGTTAATGGTGATACCACTGTTATGCTAATTAACAATCACAAGCTGGGTAGTCCTGTTGTCTCAGTTTTGAAGCTAATCACTATATCCTCTGTTGAAAAATGAAGTCTAAGGGCTCGTTTGGTAGGGGCTTTTCGGCCTAGTCTTTTTTTAGCTTATAAGTAAAAAAGTTAATTTATCTTATTTTTTATTTTTTATTTTTTATTTTTTTGTTTATCTTTAACTTATAAAAGCAAAAATATAAAAAAATTCTAACTTTTTTACTTATAAGTCAAAAAAGCAAAACCAAAAAAGCTAAAAAAAAAAAAACAAACAATACCAAACGGGCCTTAGCTATGATTTTGTTTTTTTGGCTTATAAGCAAAAAAACTAAATTTTTTTATTTTTTATTTCCTTTTAACAAGATAAGATAAACAGAAAGGCAAAAAAGCTTCAAAATCTTGATTTTTTCCAAACCAAAAAAGCTTGAAAAAAGCCCAACCAAGCATGCCCTTAAACAGAAGTTTTGTGAAAAATAAAAACCTATATGCAGAGATGTACTGGGATTATAGGAAATGTTTGGACCCCAACTTATTTAGTAGCTTATGACTTTTTTGAATTATATTTAGACGTTGATAAAAAAGTGATTTATATATAACACGATTTTGTAGAAAAGCTATTTGAAAAAGTTATTTTTTAAAATTAACTTATAGTTTATAAGCTAGTCATCCAAACACCCGTATAACATTTGAATGTCTTTTACATCCTACGTTCTCGAAACGGATTTAAACTCTCTTTTGGATCCTCCATCCGTTGTTTGCTGCCTTTCTAAGCAGTGGTGGAGCTAGACAATTTATTTAGAAAGGACACTAATTAATGACAATCTAATTTTTTTTGTAAAATCAATCATAAAACACTTGAGTTTCATACATAAACATATATATATATAACATATGAAAATTGTTAGTTTTTCAAAAATTTTGTACATAAAATTTCAATAGAATGATGTGGCAATGATATTCTTATAATTAAAGGCCATCATTATGAGTACTTGTTTTAAAATAAAAGACTTAGATTGAACCACATCACTTTATACAAGAATGTTGTATATAATTAATGTATACATAGCATTGCTTATAATGTATATAAGTTTATATATAATATATAAAAGGGTCTTTGAAAAAAAAATAACTATATAGGGGATATTTATATATTTATAGGTGACAAATGGGAAAATATATCTAAAATTATAGGTGAAAAGAGAATTTCTAACTATTAAGGGGGCATTTGCAAATTTTTCAAAGGGAGCACATTGATAAAAAATTTCAAAACTATAGGTAAAAATATAATTTTTTTAAATTGAGGAGGGGCAAGTGCCCCCTCTGAGCTTTAAGTGTCTCCGCCACAGTTTCTAAGGTCTAACCTTTCGCTCCCTTACTGAAAAGGGGCAAAGCCGCTTTGCACCACTGATAGACTACTTAAGATTCAATTCAAAAGGCCCTACTTAGGTTCGCAATTATGCCAAGTGCATGTATTTTTATCTAATCATCTAAAATTAAGAAAAATCACTCCTCCAATTACTCCACTAATTGATGATGTGCAAATACTCCTAATGGCTTCTACCTCCTAGTGCAAATGATAAAAGATTAACACAAAGCAACACTCTTAACATAAGAGTGAATTGAGATATACGCAAACAGAAGGGCATTGATTGAAACTTCTTTGAAGAACTCTCGTCATGCATGGTGATGACAGAGCGAGGCATCATGCATGTATCATGTAGAAGAATGACACGTGGCACAATAGAAAACTCTACATGCACCGCAAGGAAAGTGTTCACGAAGGCTCTCAAAAGAGAAGAACGGATATACATTCAACCTATGTATAAGTGTTATATATATTATATGTGTATGAAAAGCAAGCAGACCAAAGTATCACACCAGAGTAAATTACAATATCAAAAGTCTTTCCTTAGTCTTTGCCCTAACTCCCCTCCCACGCCACCATGTCCAACTTCACTTTCCTACCAACAAACATACTTGAAACCAAGAACCCTAATCCTCAAACTAGTTACACTTATATAATAGATAATTATGATCATCGTCAAGACTTCGAACTACCGGAGTATCTTCCAGTACTGGATCACCCTGAAGAAGACGCGATCTATAGCTTTGCTACTGCATGTCTCTCACGATCTCCGGCCTTGCAAGAAAGGAGAATTGGAAGTTCATTCAATTCCATCAGCAACATACCAAGAAACAGTCACATGCAAGTGTTAGTAGCTAAGTCTTTGTTTTAGTTAGTAAACAAGTTCTGCTAATGTTATCGTTTTTTTTTTTTTTTTTTTTTTTTTTTTTTTTTTTTGTGGTGTGGCCTGCTAAATGTGTGGTTTCATCCTATTATTGAGTAGAAAGTTTAACAGTGACTTTAAGAGAGATAAGATGGATGTGGGACGAAGGATCGCATTTCGAACGCAGTCTGATCTCGAGATCATGGATGATGGATTTAAATGGAGAAAATATGGGAAGAAGATGGTTAAAAATAACCCCAATCCAAGGTAAAATACTAGTTTAGCCATTTGAAGTGCTTCATCAAAGTTTATGAAAGTGAGATCACTACATGCAATCAATCTCCAATTATCAAGTGGATTTCATCAGACTTTCTCTTATGTTTATCAATTAAACTGTTCATTAATTAGTTAATAAACCCTTTTTAATTTTTTGCTAGAAATATTGAATCCCTTGAATGGCTAACAACTTTTGCCCTACTGGAGGTTTTTGTTTACCTTTAAAATCTGGATAGATTCAAATTCTTTGTATGGATCAGATGATTCATGTTGTTTGGACGACCCTCCAACAATAGCCATCATGGCTGTTATAAAGATCGTCATCACCATCTCTAGATCGAGCCAAATATGGGTTTTCTCATGTTCATTTAACGAGAAAAGTAGCCTCATTACTTATCTTATAGATGGGACAAAAACAATTATTATAGAAAGGAGTTGGATTAAGCGCTGACGTTGATATATCTATATATGTATTTGTATATATTAGAGTTAAAAATATAGGTTCTCCACATTGCTTTTAAGTTTTGTCGCTGTAGTAAATATATATATTCATTATATAATTGCATATATAGCTAGTTTAACTTTGTGGGTAATGACCAATTAACTTGGTCTAATTCATGATACTGGTAATTACAAACAGGAACTACTACAAGTGTTCAACAGAAGGGTGCAATGTGAAGAAGAGAGTAGAAAGAGACCGAGAAGACCCGAGGTATGTGATCACAACGTACGAAGGGATGCACAACCATGAAAGCCCATGCATGGTTTATCGCAACGAAATGCCATTTCCTCCTAGTGGGTGGACCTTGCAAGCTTCACACTCTTCTTCTTGAACACTATATGTCTTATTTTCCACACTGTATCATGACCTTAATTTATCTGTAACTCTTACTGTCAATTAGCTTCTTTGGAAATGAATTTGCTTCCTTTTACTATGCTTTCTGGGATTCAAGACGAGGAAGATTGATCGATAAAGAGAAACAATTTAGGATAAAATTCTATAGAATATCGAGGAATATATGTCATATCTAGCATGCACTAGAATCCTAAACTAGTTCTACAGTAGATACCCCAAGTGACTTCGATAACAATGATTGTTATTGTTCTTGGAGACGATGGTAGATGAGTTGCGTGATTGTTCCTGTTACAAAAACATGTTTTAGCAACGATCGTAGAGTTAGAATTATTTGATTAATTAACTTTACTAACAAGAGATCGTGACCTGATACGATGACAAGTGTTTTTATCAGTCCCAGTGTTGTGGCGTAAGTTAACTAAAATTGAATTTCCTTGCAATTTGAGTATCCTCTCTCATACTACTCTCTCTCTCTCTCTCTCTCTCTCTCTCTCTCTCTCTCTCATTTTAATAAGCTTGGTTAATCTAACAACCTACTCATTATAAAGGAATTGAATTGCATTCTTCGGTTAACAATGCCTATAAAAATTTAAATTCTAATAATTTAGGTTGAAAATACGAGTAAAACAATATTTAATTAATTTGAGAGGGTCAAAATAAAATTAACTTTTAACTTCTTTAAATGTTAAACTACTTTGTCTTATTTTTAAAAGTTTGATAGCTTAAATATAAAAAATCAAAGTTAAAAGGGACATGAATATATTGCACAAAGTTAGTGGGATAAAATACCGCAAAGTTGAGGTGCCTTAGATGAGTTTGTTCATATAGGGACAAATATTTAGTAATATAATAACACCAATTTTTTATATATATATATAAGGTGTTTAAGTCTTTGACCGACTACTCTCTTGAGTTCGCACAAAGCCACCGCCCCCCAAATAATATAAAATTCTTGTATTACATATATGAAGAAACAATACCAACTTTTATCACTTAAATTTGAGTTTTTTTTTATAGTGAAAGCACGTCAAATGTTAAAATAATAACAATAATAATGAAAGTACAAAAGTAGTGTTTAGAACCACAGGTACTACTTCCTACTAGATTTTTTTCCATCAGGTAAATGGAGGATCTTTGAATCTGACAAATTGGTCAGGGGTGTTAGTTGTTGTAAGTGGTGCTAGTAATATTTCAAAAACTTAAGGGTATCTTTGCAATCGTTGGAGACCTCCCGGTTGTTTCAGTAATTTAGTCAACTAAATAAATGAACACTAAGTTTAGTTTTTTAACTATATGACCAAAAAGAAAACACCTACAAAAGCAGATAGAAGAGCAAGGGTACCACATTCTGAGAATTGCAAAACAAATAGTAATGCGTAAAGGAAAATACTATTCTTTCAAAAAATTTATATGGGGAAGCCCAACAGAATCATGTTGTACAGAAATTGTGTACAAATTTTTTATTTATACACATAGCATTGTCTATGATAAACATTGAGACATAAAGTCTCTGGCAGAAGTTTCAAAAAGCAATAACTTCCTGGGAAAAAGCAATAACTTCCTGAGTTTCGAAAAGGCATTATTCATATTCATACTCTTGTATCCTCCAAAAATATCCAAAGGGTCTCCAAGAATTGACTGAGAAAGATGCAATGTATAATCCAGGACAGTAACCAGACACACGCTGGCTATTCAGATTATATTTGCAAGTGGCACCATCGCGATAGTCGAACAGAAAAATTTCCACCAACACAGGTACTAACAACCGAGTACATTATCCATACCATGTAAGTAATAGTTCCATGATCAAGAATGGACATTTAAACAAAACTTTCAAAATTTCATAAAAATCCATCAGCCTCCAGCATCCATTCACCAACCACGATTTTTCAGGAAGTCTCTAGTTCTCTTCCTCATGCGAGTGAAAACAATGACCACACAAGCAAGGACCCAAGGAGGAATTCTCCCACCAGAAAAGTTTAATTTTTGCATCCATTCTGGACTTTCCTTCATAACAAATACTATCATAAAGGTTATAACTGCAACCCCAAGCAGGATCTTGGTAATCGGTTTGACTAAGGAGTCCTGAAATCAGAAAACATAAATGGGATTAAGAATTGACCCGCTCATGTCCAATGCATGCAATAAATTAGTCACATAAGCAAAGCTGACAGATCAGTAGTATACCCAAGAATCAAATGCACATGAAAAACTATGTCAAGGAAATTAGAGCACATTGAACCTAGGTTACATTGATTTGTACACATGTTAGGTGTAGGTATGTGTTTAAATGACGGATTCATCTAATTCTCATGCCCAAGGACACCATGATACGACTAAATCTCATGTTTCTTAAATACTTTCTTTCATTTATTCAGGGTAAAATGGTGTTTATAAACAAATATAGAGCTTTTTGGGTATAGAATGACAATTGGATGCCTAGTTTCATAGTAAGCTCTACTACTTAAATATATTTGTTAGGTGCATATCCAACTAAATATATAAGATACAGTTCCATACCCTAACTCAAGTGTCAAGTGTGTGATACAGATACTTCACAAATTTAAAGAAGTCCACGTAAAATAGCATTAAACTTTTTTGGAACAAATACATAAACACAATTGTGGAATAGAAAGCTATAATGATTATATCAATGATTGTGATCTTCATTGTGTACATAATTCGCATTAGGATCTACCAAAGAAATTGGGTGGGTATAGAGCATATAAGGTCAATGTTAATATGTAAGAAACGGAACAAGTGCTAATGTGCTTCAAGGTCTATAATAGGAGCAAGCTTCAACTGCATGTACACTTAAATGCAATAGTTTTCACTTTTCACTCCAACCCACTGGGACAAATAAATTAAAACAAACAAAGGAGAATAATTTTTTTTTTAAATTTCTTTATCAAAAAAAACTTTTTCAAACATATTAAACACATGAATCAGTCATGCGCCTAAAACTTGGCTAACATGCAAGTCATATATAGATTAGTGATTGCGCTTCAAAAGTGCAATATAACACCTTAACTTGTTCTTTCTTAGCCTTAGTTTAGGATTTTGTAGCTTTTTTAGTTAGATTTTCATATGAACTTACTTTGTTTTGCTTTGTACTAGTTTTGAGCTTAATTGGGAACAATTCGGGCGCAATTCAGACAAAGATGAAGAGTGCTGTGAATAGTAACCGTGCACATGGTGAATAGTACCGCACGCACGAATGAATAGTGTTCACACGAATGAATAATGATCATGCACACTGTGAATAGTGACCGTGCATAGGGGTGAATAGTGTTTGCATGGTAAATAGTGTTGTGCGCACACTTGTTTAGGTCTGCAAAACTGTGAGCAAGATTCAGAGACTTATTTTCACCGTCTGAAGACCGTTCGAGGCACCATTAGAAGATTGTGCGTATAGTCAACAGCAGCCCTGTTATTTTTCAGCCTATTTAACGCAATTTTGTGCCCAATTTTGGAGATCTAAGCTTTTTATACGTAGATAGGGTTAAATACAGCTATATAGGAGTAGTTTTAGAGATAGAAACACATTCAATTCATTGTAATTTCTATTCTAGTACTCAAATTCAAGTTGTTTACAAGCTTTCTTCAATTTAATTGTCAATTTCTCTATGGATTCAAGTAGTTAGCTTTTCTCTTGGACTCAATTGTGAAGGTCACCCACGTAATGCAAGGAATTCAATGGAGGTAGCTCATGTTTTAATTGTTTTATCTTCCTAGATCTTTAATTCCTACTAATTGAATGTAGAAATCCTAGAATACTTAGATTATTGATTATGTTTGGTGGTTTCAATGCATGATTCCTCAATTGTGTGTTGAATTCATCCAAATCGATGGTATTAATCTAAGGCTCTCTACTAGATAATGAATCTAATATCAATTACTATGGAATCCATTCTCAATCTAACATCAATTACTATGAAATCCATTCTCATCAATTGAATGTTAGATGTTTAACAACACATAGTTTATTGACTATGTTTGATTAATTCAATACTTAATTCTCTAATTTTGTATAGATCCTAGTCAAATCGATGGTATTAACCTATGATTCTACTATTGAATATGAATCTAATTTCAATTGCTTGAGAATTGTTGGTTTTCAAAGATAAATCTTCCGAATCAAACTCTCTTGATTGTAGGGTTTGATTTGAGTTATAAACCTTGTTGAATGCCTTAGATGAATTGAGTAATTGGATCAATTGAATCTAATTCCATTTATAATTTGTTAATCTAGCTTTTATTTCCTTCGTTTTAGATTAAGCAACAAACCTTTTCTTTCAAACCAAATCATTTTTCATTTTCTCTTTTTAAGAAGCATTTTACCAAATTGTATGAGTTTTGAGAGCGTTGAGTGTTAGCTTTGGTCGATAGCCTATATTGGGCTCAATCCTTATGAAATTCGACCTCGGTACTTACCGAGTTGTACTAGGTAGCGGCCACTTGCTCTTGGGTGTTACATTGCTACGGTAGTGTCAATTAGCAGGATTAGAGGTATCAGATTAAGAAACATTATTCTTATACTCCATACTGTTTTATGCTTTACAGATATTTTAGCACTAATATCTAGATTATGCCAACTGATTAACAGGGGAGTAAAAGAATAAAAGAAAAGGACAAAAATGCAATCCAATATGCACCAAAATTAAAGACTACTGAACAACCTCATTACATCGTTAATGTACGGATGGATTCAGGAGAAGGAGGTGAAGCGAAGATATAGAACTGTGAGTCACACAATAATCTGAGTTTTCTAATAATGAAGATACTTTTAGGATAGACTATAAATTGTTGGCTCTGATACGATGTTAAAATGAGAGAGAGAAAGAAATCCAAGTATATTGCATATCAATGTTTATAGAAAATACAATTAGAGATCCCCCATATGTAGGCACAAGAGGAGTGCTCAACAAGAAATAGAAAAGAGGAGCTTTCATGGCCTAAAATACTACCTAAATTTCAACTGATATCTAAAAACACAACAAAAATTTAACCTGAACAAGCTCAACTACACAGAACATTATCATCATATCCAAATCACCGCTTGTTTCTAAATCCACATATGCAATATCTGTGCAGTGTGCATAGATCAATACATATATAAATTTGTGTGTATATGTACCTTGGGCTCGCCGTCGATGCAAATTACGGATCCATCTTTGTAGGGGAGCATAGATCGGCCATTTCTCGCGTTGAACCGGATCGGGGCGCCGCGTCCTGTCTGGGGGTTGAAGGCGAAGATCGATTTGAAGCCGTACTTATCGAGGATGTCTCGGACTTCGAGCTGGTCCTGGTCCCACCCGCCCAGGCCCGACTTGAAGACATCAATCGGCCCTTTACCTTGCCGGTGGAGGTGGACCTCGACCTCCGGGACCTTGGTCCTCACCGACCTCGCCTTGGGAGGGTTCGATAATAGAGGCGAAGACTCATCGGCGGCGGCGGCGGCGGCGGTGTGACCGTAGTCGTCGTTGGTTGTTTCTTCGATCTCTGCGACGGTGTGGTTCTCTCGCTCCATGGTATCGACTTCGTCCTTTGTTTGGCCGGCCAGGGTGCAGAGGGCGCCTTGATTTATAAAGGTTTGATGATCATCTTGGGACGCACAGGATCATGCCACGTCATCTGAAAAAGCCCCAAATGGGGTGGGTTCCACATGACGTGGCAAACATTTTGGAACCTTTACTTTTGTTTTAATCCTTTTGAGTTTTTGCTAATAAGAAGTCATTAGTACGATTTTAAAAAACATTAATCAGATTATATTTAACTTTTTTGCAATTTGTTGGTGCTTTTGTCTGATTTTATTTTCGATATTCTTACTCTCTCGTTTGCATTTTGTATTTGAGTTTACTTTTGGATAATCTTACTCTCTCAATTGCATCAAAGAATTTTGAGATTAAGTTAAAATATTTACGTACTTCCCTTATAATTTTTGCCCCGTGTGTATTTTGTCAGTTTCACACTATATAATATTTCATCTTAGTAATAGTAATTAGTGCATCTTATCACTGAAATTTATTTAAAATTAAGAAACTTGTTTCGTTATTAAAAATAAACTTGTTACGACTTGTCCAAATAAATGAAAATTTTCTCCATCCCCAAGCTAAAACCTTTTCTCGCTTACATCAAGAATTTCAAGATTAAAAGAATTCTCCACCATTCCTAGTGAAAAAATATCTTCTCCATCTCCAATTCAAGTCTCTCTCCCACTAGCATCGACAAATTTTGCGATTAAGAGACTTGTTCCTACTAGCTTTCATCTTCAATTGAAGACCTCTCTCTCGAACTAGCATCCAAATTTTTTGAGATTAAGAGGTTTGTTCTAACTAGCCTGAATCGTCAACGGGCATTTGAAATAAGGGTATCTACTGTCCATTTAGGCCTCAATTGGTTGGGTTTTTTTTGTTAGTTTAAAAGAGAAAAAAAAAAAATTTAAGGATGTTTGGTAGCACTTTTTAACTTTCTTTTTTTATTTTAGTTTTTTGAACTTAAAAAAATTGTAAAATGCAAAAAGCAATATTTTCTTAAGGATTCAATTGGTATAGTTTTTTTTATATAAATAAAACTAACAAAAAAACAAAAAATAAACTTTTTAACTTATAAACCAAAAAAATTAATTTAAAAAAACTTGAAATAAGCCCTATTAAACAGGCCTTTTAACTTTTTGCCAAAAAGCTATATACCATACGGGCCCTTAGTTTGGGACCTAGGAGAGAATATTCAAGTAGATGTGAGGAGCCCAAATCCAAAAAGCCTAGAATAAAAATAAAATTTCTCACAAATCGAAAAACATATTATAACTAGTGGATTACTTGTGCCTACATCACTCCTAAACAAAATATTACTCATAATAAAAGTAAAAATATATTTATTAAGTGTAATTAATATATCAAATTACAATACACCTTCACCAAAGGGTAACACCTTCACTGACTTAATTACATGTCATCAATTTTGGGATTGAAAATGATTTTCGCATTGGTTTTTGACTAGATAGAAAATCAACTGAAAAGTTTAAGAAAAGACAATCTCTAGGATCTGTGAGATTTGAATAGACTTCCGAGAGAGATACAAAAAGCCGTGAGGAGTTTTCTAGAGCGAGAGACAAAGAGAGATATTTAAAGAGAAAAATGGACGGCTATGAATATATAACTTGTACTTTGAAAGAGAAAGACTGTTTGAATTTTAAAGTGTAAGTGGGATTTTTTTAAAACGCCTGGCCGATCACTCGAGCCAACGTTGATAGCCCAAACTATCTGCCAGGAAGAAAAGTTAGAATGGGTCGATCTCTTTTGGGCCGATCACACTCTGACGATTAAGTTAGCAAGCTTAATCAAGAGTTGAATAGGTGTCGTGCCCCGATTTTTGGGTCCAAGGTCCTTTCAGCTCGGAGACAAAAGCACGGAACTCTATTATTAAAATCATCCTCCTAAAAGGACGAATGCGACTAGATTTGAACTTAAAAATTGATTTGAATTAAGGGCTTTTAGAAAAAGTTTAGAGTTGCCACCTAACTTGATTAAGGTGAGTTAGGGCACGTAAAAGTAAATATTAATCCGAAGATTAAACTTAGAGTTTTTGAAAAAGATTTTGAAAACTCCTTCTAGAGAGAGTTTTTAAGAAAATAGGTTGTTTAGCAACCTTTTAAAAAGATTTAAGCCCTTTTTGAAAATAACTCCATTTTGGTCTTTCGAAAATAGAAATCTATGGTCCGGGAGTTGGTTATGTGTAGAAAAGATATCCTAAGATCATCACCCTACCCCGCCCTTTCGGTACCTACATGTCTAATCACTCTTTGTTCACTCACTAGAATAATCGGTTACCATTATCTACTTAATATCCACTTTAGAATTTTAAAAATGGGGTATAGTCATCATTTTTCAGATGAATGATACATGATGCAAGTTTTGAAAGAAGTTTGAAAACATAGGAGTTTTGAAGGGGTTTAAAATAAAAACTTTGAATTAATTGAAATTTCTTTTGAAAAGGGGATTGGAGTTGAAATAGAAGTTATAACCGCACCATTTTAGGTTGCCTACGTATCTCATTTGGCGAGAATCAGGTCATCCGTAGTTCAGGCAAGAGCCCAATGAAAAATAGGCACATTAGGGCCTTTGGAAAGTTTGAAGACACTTTGAGGTCTTTGAAAAAGTCGAAAACACTTTATGGTCTTGAAAGCTTTTATTTGAAATCGGATAATAGAGTGTTTTGAAATAGAGCTTTGGAACTCTAATATGGACAACCTTCGAGATCTTCTTGATGTATCACGTTCCTTTGGAATCCTTAACTATAAAAGGGGTAGGGATACCTTAGGCTTGTGAGTTTTTGAAAACATGTTTGGAAATACTTTGAAGATGGAATGTGGGAACATTTGAAGAGGTTATGGAGTTGGCTTTTTGAAATCTCAGGAGAGTAGGAGGTTTTGGAAAAATGAGTCATGAGAATAGTTTTAAATGGATAGATCATTAAAAGGGGGTCCATGAGTTGGAATCTTGAAGTATACTAACTTAGGTTGGGTTGACCTAGGGTTAGGGGTGACCTAAGGTTAACTAGCTCGGGTTAGGTTAATCTAAGGTTAAGGTGACTTAGGGTTAAGTTGGACTAGGGTTGACAAACTAAGGTAGGGTTAGCCAAACGTTAAGGTGACCTAGGGTTAACTAACTAAAGTTGGGTTAACCTAAGGTTAGGGTGACCTAAGGTTAACTAACTCAGATTAGGTTAATCTAGGGTTAGGGTAACCTGGGGTTAAGTTGGACTAGGGTTGACTAACTAAGGTAGGGTTAAGATGATCTAGGGTTAACTAACTAAGGTTGGGTTAACCTAGGGTTAGGATGACCTAAGGTTAACTAACTTGGGTTAAGTTAACCTAGGGTTGGTCAACTAGGGTCAAGTTAACCTATGGTTAGATAACTTGGGTCAAGTTAACCTAGGGTTGAATTGGAAGATAATTTTGAAATGTGGTTTAATGCATTTTTAGAAAGCGTTTTGAAAAACAAATCATGTTATGTCATTTCCATGAAAATTTGACTCTAGCCAAGAGTATGGTTTATATGGTTGGTGTTTGAAGACCATTCCAAAGAAGGTTTCCTTATAACCATTATAACCATTATCTTGATAAGAGTATGGAGTCCAAGAATTAATATGGTGATGAAAACTTTTTGAAATAACATTTTCAATACAAAGATGGAAAGAATGAATTTTTGAAAACCATTTTTAAGAAGGAGATTTTGAAAACCATTTTTAAAGGAAATTATTCCAACAAGTTAGGGCTCCTATGGCCAAATAAAAGGGAAACCACTCAAGAAATGGTTCCATGGGGCTATTTCAACCACTAAACTTGAGGGAATGGAAACCTTGAAAATTAGAGAGTTTGAAGACGACTTTTATGCAAGTTGAAATATAATGATGCAAAAGTGTGAGTTAGAGGTTAGTGGGGGATTTTCTAAGGCATGATTTCTAAGGTCTCATTCTAAGCTTCAAGGAGTCAACTCTTGGAACTATTTTGAAAATAATATGGAGCTTGAAAGTGGCATGAAAATAAAAATAATGCAAGCTTGGTAAAACATGGTTATAAACATGAAAATAAAACCAAGCACACAAAACATGATCAAGATAGCAAAATGTAAGGGGTCATGAATACATACAAGGCTTTAGATTAGACCACATAAACAAAAGGCTCCTAGGCCATACCATCTTAAAGCAGGTTAGTGAGAGTAGCTCCCACTAGCTTTCCTCTAGGCATGAATCAAGAGCTCTCTTGGCTCAAGCATGCAAGAAAGGGGGGTTGGAGATGGGGGTTAAAATAGAGAATAGCCTAAGTAGGCTAGAAGGGAGAAGAGAAGAGTAGGGAGAAGACAAAAATGTAAAAAAGATACCACATTTTGCCTTCAACACACTTGTAATCTTCAATGAATGCTTTGACTTGAACTTGGAAGGTTTCTAGTAGGCTTAAGATGCTGGAAGGAGGGGTTTAATGGTGTATAGGGCTATGTAGGTGAAGTGTATGGGCTAAAGGGAGGTAGAATCTAGCTTAAATGTTGGAAGAGTGAAATGTATGTAAAGATTTGAGGTTCTGAAGCAGTTTCAACAGAGTTTCGCATCAATTTTCGGTTCTGAAATATGCAAAGGGGGAGGCTGGTATTTACAGGCAACATGGAACAGGCCTAGCGCATGTGCTACATGCGCCTAGCCAAAATTTGCCCTGGCACATGTAGCACATGCGCTAGTATTATTCTATTGCCACAATGCCATGTGGCACCCAATACACTGGTTCAATCCTGACAGTTGATCAAAATTTGGTCGATCTAATCAAAATATAGGCACATGTAACATACACTCCGTCACCGAAAATATTCGTTTAAACTTTGTCTCGATAATTGAGCCAACCAGGAAGGTTTCAAAAGAATCGGTTGCACCTGAGGTGTTCTCTTAGGGTTTTTGGTGAACTTTCGTGTCTTTGCAAAATTTGAATGGTGTTTGGAATCGTGAGATATCATCTCGGGAAACGTGCGTAAAATGACATCTTTGCAGAACGTCTATGATACGCTTCGTGGGGGTATGAAAGTAGTTGTTTTCATGTCAGGTGATCGAGGCCTTCGAGAAGCAATCTCTTCGATCAGACCGTATCGATGGAAAATACTCTGAAAATACTTTCAAGAATTTTCAGTTTTACGCATTTCTCAAGTCATTTGACGGTGCGTTGCAATCAGGGAATCAGTGGAAAAGTCAATCCAAGCGAAGCGTCTGCGAGACGCTCTAGGGGTTGCTAAAAGTTACAGTTTTCGCACCGTACAATGAAGGGTTTAAAAAAGCTATCTATCCGATTAAGCCGTATCGATGGAAGGACCTACGGACGAGGTTTCAGGAATTTCCTAGTTTACGCATTTCTCAAGTCATTTGACGGTGCGTTATAACCAGGTAATCGGGATAAAAGACAATTTTGGTCGAGAAACTTTTATCAAGTCGTGGGTGTTTAGCGTCGTGAGGTCTTCATTAGGTTAAACGGGGGTTCATGCCAAGATCCGCTGTTCAGTAAGCTATGATCGGTATTGTTTTGGGGCGCGTTCGGGCCGTCACGGGAAAATGGTCATTTTGGCTTGTTTTGGCTAAAAATAGTCAGGAATGGATCGAAATATCATGTTAAGCATGTGGGGTCGTTCAAGAATGTTTTCAGGAGAGTCATTTACCGTTCGATGGGGTTTGTGCAGTGTTGGGGCGTTTGGGGACAAAACGGTCATTTGATCGGAGTTAGCCAAAATGGGATCGAAATTGCACCGGATAGCGTGTGGAGTATGCCTAACAGTTTAGTAGCACTTTGGAAGGGTAGACTTACCATTTTGAGGGATTTTGAACTTTCTCAAAACGTGCCTGGAGGCCCACGGGGCAGGTTTGGTCATTTTTCATCGAGTCGGGCTAGCAGGCACCGATGTTGACCTAGGTGTTAGTTCCCGAGACTGCCCGGTCTCAAAAAACTACCTGTGCGATGTTGGTCCCTAAAAATTCCTGGTCTTAGAGAGCTACCTGTAGGGTGGTATTGGTTCCTAAGAACACCTAGTCCTAGAAAGCTACCTGTGAGGGTGGTGTTAGTCTCTGAGAACGCCTGGTCTTGGAGAACTATCGAATGGCGGATATTCTACATTGGCGGGCTAGTAGGCACCAGAGGTGAACCTTCTTGAATTTGATAAGAATGTGATCGCCCGATCTCGAGAAGCTACCTGGATGGCGTTGGTTTCCAAGACCGCCCGGTCCGAAAAGCTACCTGGAATGATGATGCTTATGGCTCCAGCGGGTTCTCATGGGCCTGAGAAGCGACCAGTTGACTGGATTGGAAATTGAAAGGCTCGTCTTAAGCTTGCATGTGCTGTGGTGTTTGAAAACTGAACCCGGTCGAGCCGGAGATTGTCGAGCGGGCAAAAATGGGGTGCTTACAATAGAAAAAAGTTGTATATAATTGGAGTTAATTGTCCATACCTAGCTCTTAAGGGCTTATGAATTTATAGTGTGATCGATAGGGCATTTTGCCCTCAGTCTACCAGAAGGTCATCATGACTTGTTGGGTAGCCTTCATCATTGGCCGCTAAACTGACCGTATGCAGGGCTTGCCTTACCGTCGCTGAAGAATTCGACTGATCAGAAGTGCAGGTCGACGTCGCGTGGGGAGCCGCTCACGCATTTAATGCGGGTCAACTCTGCATTTAATGCTCTGAGACCGCTAACTGTTTAGGCTCTCTTTTTGCGGTTTGGGCCAAGGTCGGCATCAGGTCAGCACCTTGGGCCAGATTGTCCTTTAGTGCTTGATTTAGACCACCCAGCAACCCTGCTTTAATTTGTGTTGATTGGGCCTGGCCAGATGAGTTGGGCCGTGTGCTTTTACCCCACATAAAGTATTACAAAAATGAAACCCATTGATGGTGATCTTTTTAAGAGGAAAATCGAAAGTGAATGAGAAGTTGTCAAACGATCTTAATCATATATTATTTATAAAAATAAATTACAGCAGTTGGATACAAATATGAGGGGAACATTTTAAAAAAAAAGTTAGTCCTTTATTATGTAGATAAATACTATTTGTTATAATGAGTGAATGAGTTTTAAAGCTTGATGTCCATTCTTTACTAACCTCCCAACTACTACCAAGCGAAAACTTCTATTTTGAATAAAAAATTTGAAAATAAAAAATTAGTCTCAACCTAACGAAGTGTCTAATTCATTCTATTTGGAATTTCTCTAGAAAGTTTGTTTTAATCTACGTAATGTAATGAATCAACACATTATAGTTAGGCTTCAATCGGGTCGTCTGAGCTCGGCCTAGGGCTGATCAAATTTGACCCAAAGGCCATGTTTGTTTGCAGGATTAGAAAATAGGGTTGTCAACCTCTGAGATTAAATCATCCTAACAAAGTGTCTAGTTCATTCTACTCGGAATTTCTCTAGAAAGTTTGTTTTAATCTACATAATGTAATGAATCAACACATTATAGATCAGCTTCAATCAGGTGGTCTGAGCTTGGTCTAGGCCTGATCAAATTCGACACAAAGGCCACGTTTGTTTGCATGATTAGAAAATATGGATAAATAATATTGTGAAATTAGAAAGGTGATGATGAGTAATAAGTAATACCATAATGTGATGAAGAATTACTTATACTATATTTGGTTAAGGTGGTATAAGGTATAGGATAAGTAATTTTAATATAATATTTTATAACTACAAAATAAATATTAATATAATAATTATATAACATTAATATAATATAATATAATATATAATATATAATAATATGAGGGGTGGGCAAAATGATTTTTCTGTGCCTTATCCCTCACCTATGGATAGAGCATCCCATCCCCAAATAGAGGATTGCTTATCCTCTATTTTAAGGGATTCCTCTACTTTTTTTCTCTAAACATGAGGTTAGGTGGGCTCCATGAATTACATGTCTAATCCCACACCATTTTATTCCCAAAAAAAACATGGCCAAAGGGACTAGGCCTTCCTAAGCTCAATCTCAACAAGTTCGGGCATAAACATAAGAACTAATAAATAGTTTGTAAATAAATTCATGACAATTAATAAGGGAGGGAGCGGTTGTGTTTATGCTTTGCATTAATTCTACTTACCAAATAATTGAGGCATTAATTAACAAATTAATCAAGAAAAGGAAGATAATTTAAGAAAAGATTTTAAGTAAGAAAGTAAATTTTGGAAG
This sequence comes from Euryodendron excelsum, assembly GCA_033060915.1. Taxonomy (NCBI): domain Eukaryota; kingdom Viridiplantae; phylum Streptophyta; class Magnoliopsida; order Ericales; family Pentaphylacaceae; genus Euryodendron; species Euryodendron excelsum. The sequence goes on along the minus strand of CM065389.1, from coordinate 11,635,061 downwards.
GTTTGAATTAGTAAGAAATTGGAAGGAAAGGAAGAATAAATGATTGAAAAATTTTGAAAAAGTAAGAAGACTAATAAAAATGTTAGAGATACTACCCATCATACGTAATCTAGATTTTTCAAAATAGAAATAAAGCTACAAGATTATATATTTATTCAAAAATACAATTATCATAAAATTCTTGTTATAATTATTTGTGGAAGGTATTATTTTTCAATTAGACAAAAAAAGAAGATGATACTAGAAAGACGCAACGTAAAAATAAAATACATAAAGGACCAATAATCAAATTGAAACTAAAATTCATACGAATTGTTTAAGGGAGGGGGTTGGCGTACGTCTATAGGCAGTAGGCAAACATTGGAAGGGGGGGGGGGGGGAATTTGTTAGATTTTTTTTCAGTTTGAAAATGTGTAGGAGAATAAAAAGGCATTAATTCTACTTACCAAACGAATTGAGGCATTAAGTAACAAAAAAAAATCACGAGAGAAGAAGGTAATTTTGGAAATGATTTGAGTAAGAAAAATATTATTGGAATGTTCGAATTATGAAGAAGGAAATGAATAGTTAATGATTGAATTCTTGTAAAATAAAAAAAAATAATAACACTACTAAGATAGAATTAGACACACTATTCCTTGTAGGGCTTTTTTCTTTTTTTCTTTTTGGTTGAAAATTAGTCATACATTTTGTGGCATCACGAGCATCAACATTTATACATTTTTTAAATTTATTTCCAAATTTAAATTCTAAGTTAAACAACATAATATTTGGTTGTTCCTTTTCAATTTTCCACATCATTTTTTTTTTCAAAAGTAGAAGGAAATAATTGCCAGGGCTGAACTAGTTAATGAAGAAACTAATGGAGGACATATGAAAGAGAATGGCGTAAAGGGCGTGGACGAGAGAAAATGCTAAACTAAACCGGAGAGAGAGAGAGCTATTTAGTCTCAGTGGGTTGTCAACCCCTGAGATTAAATCATTCTAATGAAGTGTCTAATTCATTCTTTTGGAATTCTCTATAATGTTTGAATCAACATATTAATGTGATGAATCCACACATTATAGATAGGCTTCAATGGCTGGTCTGAGTTCGGCTTAGGACTGATCAAATTTGACAAAAGGCTACATTTGCTTGTAGGATAAAAAAATAGAAGATAAATAATATTGTTGGATTAGAAAGGTGATGACAGGTGATAAGTAATACTATAATTTGATATGAGATTACTCATGCTATGTTTGGTTAAGATAATATAAGGTATAGGACAAGTAATTTTAATATAACATTTTATAACTACAAAATAAATATTAATATAATAATTACATAACATTAATATAATATATATAAAATAATATATAATAATATGAGAGGTGGGCAAAATGATCATTTTGTACCTTATCCCTCACCTCTGGATATAGCATCCTAACCTCATAAAGGATTGCTTATCCTCTATTTTAGAGAATTCCTTTATTTATTTATTTTTTTTCAAATATGGAATTAGGTGAGCTCAATGAATTACATCTCTAATTCCACACCGTTTATCCCAAAAAAAAAAAAAAAAAAAACATGGCCAAAGGCACCTAGGCTTTCCCAAGCTCAATCTCAACAAGTTCGGGCATAAACAGAAGAACTAATAAATAGTTCGTAATAAATTCATGACAATTAATAAGGGAGGGAGCGGTTGTGTTTATCCTTTGCATTAATTCTACTTACCAAATAATTGAGGCATTAATTAAAAAATTAATCAAGAAAAGGAAGATAATTTAAGAAAAGATTTTAAGTAAGAAAGTAAATTTTGGAAGGTTTGAATTAGGAAGAAATTGGAAGGAAAGGAATAATAAATGATTGAAAAATTTTGAAAAAGTAAGAAGACTAATAAATATGTTAGAGATACTACCCATCATACGTAATCTAGATTTTTCAAAATAGAAATAAAGCTACAAGATTATATATTTATTCAAAAATACAATTATCATAAAATTCTTGTTATAATTATTTGTGGAAGGTATTATTTTTCAATTAGACAAAAAAAGAAGATGATACTAGAAAGACGCAACATAAAAATAAAATACATAAAGGACCAATAAATTCATACGAATTGTTTAAGGGAGATTGCCGTACGTGTATAGGTATTAATTTGGTAGGCAAGCATTGGAAGGGGGAGGTGAATTTGTTAGATTTTTTTCAGTTTGAAAATGTGTAGGAGAATAAAAAGGCATTAATTCTACTTGCCAAACGAATTGAGGCATTAAGTAACAAAAAAAATCACGAGAGAAGAAGGTAATTTTGGAAATGATTTGAGTAAGAAAAATATAATTGAAATGTTTGATTTAGGAAGAAGGAAATGAATAGTTAATGATTGAATTATTGTAAAAATAAATAAACAAATAACTACTAAGATAGAATTAGACACACTATTCGTTGGGCTTTTTTTCTTTTTTCTTTTTGGTTGAAAATTAGTCACACATTTTAAATTTATTTCCAATTTTAAATTCTAAGTTAAACAACATAATATTTGGCTGTTCCTTTTCAATTTTCCACATCATTTTTTTTTTCAAAAGTAGAAGTAAATAATTGCCGGGACTGAAGTAGTTAATGAAGAAACTAATGGAGGACATATGAGAGAGAGAGAGAGAGAGCCTATATAAGAAGAGGTTGAGCAATTGAAGAGAGAACCACAAGAGAGGTTTGTTCGTTATTTTTTATGCTCAGAAAGAGAGGTTTGGGAGAAACAATGGGATTTGCCAAGGTGTATTTGTTTGGAGCAAGCACTCTTCTTTTGTTGCTCCTTGTTGCAGCAGGTCGTTTTGGTTCAATGGAGTATGAGATGAAGTGGGAGGTTCCTTCAGGTCGAAACAATGATTCAAATCAGCATCCTCCTCCTACTCATGGCCATCTCTCATCTGCATCAGAGACAAATCTCGGAATCAAGAGGAGGGTTCCTTCAGGCCCAAACCATCAAACATCAGATCCTCCTCCTCCTCCTCCTACTCATCGCCATCTCTCATTTGCATCAGAGACTAATCTAGGAATCAAGAGGAGGGTTCCTTCAGGCCCAAACCATCAAACATCAGATCCTCCTCCTCCTCCTCCTCCTACTCATCGCCATCTCTCATTTGCATCAGAGACTAATCTAGGAATCAAGAGGAGGGTTCCTTCAGGCCCAAACCATCAAACATCAGATCCTCCTCCTCCTCCTCCTCCTACTCATCGCCATCTCTCATTTGCATCAGAGACTAATCTAGGAATCAAGAGGAGAGTTCCTTCAGGCCCAAACCGTCAAACATCAGATCCTCCTCCTCCTCCTCCTCCTCATCCGGCCAGAGGCTCTCTCGCCGGCACCGACAAATTTTGAGATGCAGGAAATATGGAAATTTCAATAAAAATAGATAAAATAAAAGTAATTTGAAACTGAATCCTTAGTGGTCTTACAATTGAATTTCAGTTCAAATGTCTGGTATGATAGCTCAGTTCATTTATTTAGTTTACCTTCCTGCATCAGCTTCAGAAAACATTCTGGAAAAAATGAAAATTAAAAAACAGATTCTTTATTGCTACTACTTCGAACAAAAATAAGTCAAGAAAAAAAAGATAAAAAGGGAAAAACTAATGCAGACTCAACTATTTTTGTCATCTGCAAGTGTCAAATTTCCAGTATGGCAAATCCAGGGTCCATGGGTATAACATTCAACTAAAACATATAAAAAATCCATGTGACCTTGCTTAGCTAGGAATTAGAAGCTCCTATGAATTGTTCTTGAATGCTTTCCCATTAGACTTTAGAAGATGATCTTGCAATAGGTCACAAACTTCGACTATTATACCATCCACATGAAAGGAAGACTGATGAAATTCCCATTCCACAAAGTAGTAGGGTGAATGAAGATCCAAGAACAGAACCTGTCATGGATACAAGGAAATAAGCAAAAATAATAACAAGAATAACAGCCATAGATCTAAAAGAAAAATTTTCATGCCCAACGCTTCATTTGAGGACAAGGGGCTGGCATGAAGAAGGTCAGTTTGAGAAGCGTCTAATTTCTAAGCTTTATATTTCATGAATGTATTTTCATGAATCTCAAGAATTGTTGCCATAGCCGGCTTGGAAATATTTCGCAGAATTGCTTTAAAACTGAGAAAATAACAAAAGGAATGCAACAAAAAGGAGAAACTCCCATTGGTCAACTAATATCAAACTAAAAGAGAATACTGGAAGGGCACAATATAAAATACTGTAATGGATCAATTTCATAATATTCATTTGAACAAGGTGTTGAAAAGCATTAGATCCCTGCTTAATCTAATAATGGCTAAAAATGGCTAACCCATGTTTGCCCATCTCCATTCAGTTATTAACTTAGACATTCTATTTTTCAGGGGCAATCTCAAAAAGTGCCGCTTAATTTGAGGAGACAATGTTTTGAAACAAGTTATGAGCATGCAACAAATATGATGAGGTTATTATTGTAAATGGAGGAAATGTCACTGGATTTTATTAATTAGAAGATATGTACTTATATTTAGTAGGATTAGCTCCCATCTGGATCACCATGGGAGCTCGTCGTTTTATATTTGTTCTATTCATCAGATAGGTCCTGAACATAATCCCATTGTAGTTGAAACATATTTCTTTTTCAAGTGTTTTGCTTCATTTTTATTCCTATTTTTTGTATCTTTTTTCCCTCATACATGATCCTTAAATTTGGCTATTGACTGCATAAACTTGATCTCAAACTATTAGCATCACAATTCACAGTTAGCAGAATCCTATAATTATTTATTCATTCTTATAATGCTGCATATCTGACAACTTTAATATTCGTGCATGGTTAAACTGTATCAAGCAGAACAACTGCGGGGCATACCTCAGCTTCATGAACAAAAGCCGTTCTCTAGTGGATGTCCTGATCTGTTGAAACTAAATGATGAATCCAACCAGCCTTCACCCTTGGCCAGTTCAATATAACGTGTAAATTGCTGCTCAGCATCAGGAACATCCAAAGCCAAGTCATCAAGAGATTCCACCACTCTCCCGAAACCCTTCATCATCTGATTCATAGTTATGAGTCCTGTGCTAAAACACTCTCCCAGTAAAGCCCACAATCTATCATTCTTCTTCTCCATAACTGCCACGAGTGATTTCTTAACAACTTCATGGTGAAAAAATGGCATGCCTAACTCCTTTATGCAGCGACAAGCCTCCCTTTTATCCCCTCCAGACTCAAACTCCTCTAACAGCTTTCCAATCTTGTCCTTAACATCCTCAATGGCCCATCCATTCCTGCTGCTTCCTCCACCACCCCAACACCTTAATATGCGTTCACCAGAAAGTCGAGCCTTTAGCAATGAGTTTGCCATTTGGAGCACTTTGTTCCCAATTGAATCTGGCCCCAAACACTGGCTTCCTATCTCCTGCAAGTGTAGAGGGGCTAGGGCTTCATCCACCACCGCTCTAGCTAAAAACATTGCCAGATCCTCAACAACAACTGGAATGTCGAGTGCAGTGTCATCAGCAGATTCTATCAACATAACAAAGCCATTTACCACATCATCAACCGGAAAACACAAGGAGGACAGCAAAACAGAAGCCATTTCTTTCTCTCTGTTTTTTCGATCCATCGCCAGTGTTATTAGTTTCTTGACAAATATAGCATTAAGCTCAGGAGCAGCAGAACTGTTCTCTGATTCTAGACAACAGCTAACCTCTGAAATATCACCAGACAAAAAGTACTCCTGAATCATGGATTGAGCTTTCATCTTGAAGGCTTTGGCAGCACTATCTTCTAAATATCGCTTTTCAGGCTCTAATGACAGCGACTTCAAAGATGAGGCACACAGCCATCCCTCTGATGCTGCTTTAGAGATCAAGGACTGCAATATCCGCTTTGCATTTGGTATGTCAAGTGACAAGTCATCAACAGTGTCAATAATACGTCCGAATCCCTTTGATATTTGACTTGAATTGATCAAACCTTCTTCAGCAGCAGTCTTCAACAAATCCAGAAGCTGATCTTCAGCTTGTCCCCTTTCCATAGCCATTATAATAGCCCGCTTAACTATCTCATGGTGGAAAAATGGAACTTTCAAATCCTTAATGCATCTGAAGGCCTCTTTCTTATCACCACTTACTACATACTCAACCAGCAGATTGTTTATCCGGCCGTTGACATCCTCAACTGTTTTGTTTCTGCTGCCCCCCCACCGCCGTTCAATAATTTCTGCATGGAGAGGGGCTGATAGATAGCTTTTGTCAGCTCTTTTAATGACATCAAACCCCTTTGAATCCTTGGATAAGGAGGTCATCCCTTTTGTCAAAAATGCAGGAGGAAGTATGTCATCAACCACAGCTCGAGCTATGAACACTGCAAGAACATCAACTGTGTCTGGTATATCCACAATCAAGTCATCTGCAGATTCAACCAGTTTACTGAAGCCTTTGTAAACTTGTGGGGGATCAATGACATCAGCATATAGTGAGGACAACAAAACAGCAGCCATTTCCTTCTCTTTGTCATGCCTATCCATGGCCATGGAGACAAGCTTTTTCACGAAACAATAATTATAGCTTGGCATTCCGAGTTCCCTTAATTCGTTTGCAGTTGAGGTAACATCATCTGTGGCAAAATATTCCTCCACAATGACTGCAACCTTTTTTTTGTACTCCTCAAATGGAGAGCTTGATGTTCTACCACTTAATTGTTGATTTTCCTGCAATCAAACATTTTTATCTTGGTGATTGTCAACCATAAGCAAGGGGCATTATGAGCCTGAGAAACTAAAAGCATACAATTAAACAGTCTACTTCTTCCCTTAATAAGATGATTTATGGAGATAACTTACAACGAAGTTCCGAAAATAAAAGCCAGGGTAGAGTGCTAATTCACTTCAAGCAACCAAAGGACGCAAGTGTAACAAGCTACCTTAACAGGCAAAAAAAAAAAATGTAACTACCTCATTGCTGGTGTAGTTTGGGTCATTAGGGTCGAGAACATTACTTTCATCAGTGTCAAGCAAACCTCCCCAAGTTCCTTTTCCTCCTGAACCACCTGCATAACGGTATGGTTATGTAGGATAAACTGAAAATAACACTTGAACCTTCAAACTTCAGAAAGCATCTGATCCAAAAGAAAAAGTTTGTAGTAACCAGTAACATAAATATATGCACCAGGAAAGCCATAGGATGCACAAATTAACCCATTTCTTTACCTGCAGACAAAATTTGATGACCATTTAAATTGCACGTTCTCAATAAATATAATTTTGATATGTCCCATTTTTAAATCACCACTTGTCCCAAGAGCTTAAGCCACTAAGAAATGACCCCAAAAATGCATATCAAGCTCTCCAACACCCAAGTGTGGGAACTGCTCTCTTCACTGACTTTCAACATCTAAGTTAATAAAGGTATTGTATGGATTATACTTCAGATTAACTACACAGAGTATCAAATTACCTTTTTTAGGACGGCCATCTATTCCAGAATGCGAATGCCTCTCATTCTTGAGGGGACTTCCCTTGCCCGTGGCATGTTTGACGTGATGACCCTTTGGGGACCTTGGAGACTTTGGAGTTCTTGGTGATTTTGGGGATGTGGAGATCTGTAATGGAGAAACAGATAATGGATCTACACTTTCTGAAACAGATCGAAGTAGTTCGTGATGCTCATTTGACATATGCCCATCAGTGAAATCCATCATACATATACTTTGAAACGCCACCACCCAATTACTAGTTACAAGTGATGGCAGAGCATACAATTAATCTGCTTGTACTAATGAGGTCACTATGCAATTTATTTTCTTCTACATCACAAATCTTTACTCCATTTGTGCTAGACACAACGAGAAATCCCAAATCTTAGTCCACCAGCTCCAGTGCCACAAGAACCTCAAAGAAAAAAGGGAAAAAAAAAAAAGAAAAAGAAAGAAGAATCAGAGAAAATTGATCTGAAACATTAGTCATAATCAAAATACTAAGGAACCAATAAAACATTTGGATGCATTCTGGGCATAATGGCTCTGACAGAAAAATTACAGTTCAACCCATCTTGATTTCAATGTTCAACAATTTACCAAGTCAGACACAATTACATACATGTTAAATTTGAGCAACACAATCGCTATTTGATCAAAACAAGCATAATACAGAACAATAACTTAAATATGTATATATAATAGTATATACATATATACGGTGTATTTGGAACTTGGAAGCATACATGCTAAGAAAATCCAATACCACAAATAACTAAAGGTTCATCCTTACCGCAAACGATTATGCCCACAATTTGCCGGAGTGACGTGACACGCTGGCCGTCATGACAGGTTGAACTCAACTCGACTCAACAAGTCTTGGCCACAATTACGTTGGGTTCGACTGCCTAGATCCCCTTATTCTCCAGTGTTTTCAGAGATTGTGCCTATAAAAAATTCAGAGAGAGAGAGAGAGAGACTGAATTTTACACCCTCTTTTGATTGAGAGAGTGAGATGAAGGAACTAGGTTTAGAGGTGGGTGGTTACGAAATGATCGTTTGGTTCAGTTGGGAAATCGACGTAGATCCCGATGGAGTTGCCCATCGGACAGATGAGAGCGCACGTTGGCTGTGCCTTTAGAAACGGAAAGCCCGGGAAAATAGTAGGGTCTTAGTAACTGTAACTGTGGATGGGTTATTGGGTAGTTAAACTCCCATAGTTATTGGTCTGTGATCTATTACGTGGCTTCTATTCATTGGTTTCTACGACCGCTAGACTAAATGCTCAGATAGGACGAAGTGTTTTGACTAGGTAGGGAAGTTCATGGGTTAGCTTAATTAGTTCCGTATATTTTACCAAGAATAAGTTGAACCGGTTGGTTTGTGTCGGTTCAAGTCGATTCCATGACTTAAGTGGTTAGGTTGGGTTTTTATTTTGTATAAATTTTTTGTCGCATAAATTCACTTACACAATACCATATCTAAATAAATTAATGTAACTTTTATACAAAGCTATTTGGATGAGTATTTTATTTTAAATTAAATAGCTCTAATGCTAACGCATTGTTTTGTACGCTATAATTAGGCCACATTGACAGCTTTTTTCATTTGCAGCTCGGACCACATTTGACTGAAACAAGACACTATAGAGGGTTATTAACGAGTTCTTTTTTCCCTTCCCCTTATTTTTTTTTGGAAATGCTATTATTTCAAATATTTTGGAGAGAATTTTGTACTAAAAATAATCAAAGTGCTTCTTGAAAGGCTCTTTGTTTTAAGTTATAAGCCCACAATTCAGCTACATCGTTTTGTGTACTTTTTTTCTTACATCATTTTGTATGTAATTATTATTTTGTTCTTAATAGTCAATGAAATTTAAACACACATCGTGTTTTTCATAATAATTGTGTATCACTACTAAGTTCAAGATCAGTTTAGGGCCACTAAATTTCATATGACATGAATGTTCTTCCAATTATGAATTTAATGTTCAAAAACATGCTTGAATTCAATAAACGTAGAGGAGTACGGGTAAGTGATATCACAAAATGAAATTAAGCGGATTTAATAAAAAAATTAATATTTTGTATCATTAAACAGTATATATGACTGCACAAAATGAATGGGAGTAGGAAAGATGTTCACGGAGAATTAATTTAAGGGATTGGAAGGATTCTAGAATGGAATTTATTAAAAAATAATTATAGAGAATTTAGAATAAGTCACACTAACTTTTGCTTAAAAAAACAAAGAATACTCATATCCCATATTTACTAGTTATATATTAGCAATGTATTACTAACCTTTCAGTACTTAACAGTTTGTACTCTGCAGACGTAACTAGTAGAAAATGCAGGCACGAATATAGATTTTTTACACTTTGTTAGTACAATTCCAATAAATGATTAACATATATGTTGTGTTTAGATCAAAGATTTGGTGATGAAAAATAAAAGAAAAAAAAAGGTGAACGAAAAGAAAACAAAATTTTTCTTTTATTTTGTTTTGTCTTTCTCATCTTTTCCTTTACTAAATACGGGTCCCAAATACAGCATGAGAGATTTTGGGGATAACTATATGTCTAAGGTTGTAGAACAAAAATTTTATAGATAATTTATACTATATGATGTGATTAAATGAAAGCATTTCACTTTAATTAAAGCATCCATCATATTGACTTTTAATTATAAAAAAAATATCATCACTACGTAATTTGGTGATTTTGTTTTTGTACATATTTTCTGGAAAAATATATTTTTCCTAAGTTACATTGCTAATTTCAATCCACCTTATTGGGCTAGCCCAACCCAAATATCTACTAGAGTGAATTGGTTAAACCGAGGCCCACTTACATGGGTTTTTCATTAAATGTTCTCCTTCCTCAAAAAAAAAACATTGTACTGTTGTAAAACTAAATAAATATTGAACAAGTAAAATAATCAAACACAATATATAATAAAAGTAGTTTTTTTGGAACTTCAAATAATAGTTAAATAGTTCTTCTGGAACTATTAGGGATATGTCTTCTTGATTACCCAATAATTTATTTTTATCATAGAATAAAATATAAAATACAATTTGAACTTAAATATTTTACTTATACTCTTTACTTTTTCCTTTCTTTTCTATTCTCTCTCTTCTTCTTTCTCTTTTTTTTTTTTTTCTCTTTTCTTCATTCGACACCCCCCTTTTATAAATGAGGAAGTTAGGTTGTTAATCACATGTTAATGAGTTTAGTAAATTGTTAGGTGGACATCCACCATTCTTATTTCATAACACTTTTCCTTGGATGACCGCCATAAGAAATCTCATAAAAATTGTAGTGAAGGAAAAATGAGTGCATTAAAACTGCTTAGTTAAAACCTTGCCAAGAAAAATCTTACAGAAAAAAAACTGTTGGCGAAAGAAAAAAAGTACAGTCTGTGACTCTCCTTCATTCATACATCTAGTATGGCTTCAATTGTTCTGAATTAAAAAAATTTGAGACAACGCATGCTAATATTGTATATCAATTTCTCAAATGTTGAAGTTGGGAGTGTTGGAGACTACAGAATTTTTCACGACCTGGCTATAGTGTATATGCATACTACCAAAAAATTTTGATCTGATTAGCATGGCCTAATCTACGTGACTAGAATCGTACCTTCGAGATCTCTCTGGATTGATCCCGAATAACAAGAATCAGCACTAAGCACGAAGTAATCTCTCGAACTCAACTTTCGGACTTCTGCTGTATTCCTCGTACACGTCTTGCTCTACAGAGAGTGGGCTCGCCGCTGCTAGGGTTTCTCTTCCTCACAAAAACGTGTATCTCTTAATTATGTGCAGAATGTAACCTTAGCAGCTCTTAGAGCGCATATATATAGAGGCTACAACAGAGACCATAGGATTAGTATAATTAGGGCTTACTACGCAAATAAGGACTCTTAATCCAACCAGGATTAATCTTTATTTACGTAAATTATAATTTATACCACTAACGAATTATAATTGCACTCCCTGTTATACTAGAAATTATATTTCGAGTTCCATATTATTAAATGCCTATTTATCTCCCCACGTTAAGATTACAGATACATGTCTATTAAATTAAATTTAATAGACTTATTTAATTCCTTGAGGCCTTCCACTTAACTTATTTGATATGTCGGATTCATAATCCACCTACACGATTTGACATAATCAAAACTTATAAGCTTCCTCAAGGGGGTATCATCAATCCCTATACGGGGACGTGGATTCCATCAATAATAAATATTTACCATACACATAATGTTATTATCCAACTCACTGAGTTTATTGACCCACAAAGAATCTCACTCTTCTGTGAATCAAAACAATAAATACTACATGCACGTGTTTATTTATTACATTAGGATTAAGAGCACAAACACTCATAATAATTATGAGGTATTAATTATTTTCTATAGTCAGTATAAAAACAATTACCTTAATACGGTCCTATTCAATACACACAAAGTGTACTAGTGCAAGGAGTTGGAATTATACCGTTCCCCATAGTCAAGACAGACCTATTAAAATTTTGTACTACAGTCCTACTGATGGTGTGTCCATTTCCATCTAAGACTGTGAACGATAAACTTATATTCCATAAGAACCGATGATCTGATCTTCCGTGTGTAAGTCGTACTCTACATACCAAATCATCTACTGTATAGAATAAGAGACACACATGCATAATCATTAAATTAATAACGCAATACAAACATTTATCACACAGATTCTCATTAAAATGGAATAACTAATTTATTAATTAATACTAAAGCCATTACACAAAGCATGTCTTTTAGTATAAATTCTCAACAGGGAGTACTTTAATAAATAAGTCTGTCAAATTGTCACTTGAACATATCTGCTAGACATCAATATCACCGTTTTTCTAGAGTTCATGTGCATAAAAGAACTTTGGCAATATATGTTTGGTTCATCACCTTTGATGTAGCCGTCCTTAATTTGTACAATACATGCTGCATTATCGTCATATAATGTCATCGAGGTATCTTTAATCGAGGATAGTTCGCAATTGTCTTGAATATGTTGGATCATAGATTTCAATCAAATGCACTCTAGACTTGCTTCGTGAATTGCGATTATCTCATAATGATTTGAAGAAGTTGCAGTTAGTAATTACTTCACAGATCGACAAAATATAGCAGTGTTACCATAGGTAAATACATACCCAGTTTATGATAATGCTTTAAGTGGATCAAAAAGGTAACCAACATCTACGTAGCCAACTAACTTTGATTCTAGTCTGTTTGCATAGAACAAACTCATATCTGTTGTTCCTCTTAGGTAACGAAATATATGTTTCACCCTTTTTCAATGCCTCTGAGTTGATGCAGAACTATATCTTGCCAATAAATTGACAAAAAATGCAATATCAGATCTCGTGCAATTTGCAATATACATAAGAACCCCAATTGCATTGAGGTATAGTACTTCAAGACCAATAATTTCTTCACCATCTTGTTGAGGGTGAAAAAGATCTTTTTTTACATCTAGTAATTGAACAATCATGGGAGAATTCAATGGATGAACTTTATTCATATAAAATCGATATAGAACCTTTTTTATATGTGTGGATTGATGGATAAAAATTTAATTTGATAAGTGCTCAATTTGTAATCCAAGATCTTTTATTTCAAACTCCTTCTTTAAATAACTAGTAGTTGTTATAAGTTCTCCAAGAGTTCTAACAAGATTCAGATCATCGACATAGATTACAATAATAGCAAATTTTGATTCTGATTTCTTAATAAAAATACATGGATAAATTGTATTATTCACATATCCATTTTTCAACAGATATTCACTAAGACAATTGTACCACATGTATCCAGATTGTTTTAATCCATACAAAGATTTTTGAAGCTTGATAGGATATAAGTTTCGAGATTTTTAAATATTTGTTTCAGGCATTTTAAATCCTTCATGAATTTTCATATATATATATATATATCATTATCTAATTCACCATATAAGTAGGCTGTCACGACGTCTATCAGACGTATATTCAGTCCTTCTGAGACTGACCAACTAATTAAGAATCTGAACGTAATGACATCTATTACAAGACAATATGTCTTGTCATAATCAATATCAGGTCTCTGTGAGAAATCTCGTACTACTAGTCGCGCTTTATATCTCACGATTTCGTTTTCATATGAATACCCATTTATATCCAACCGATTTTACATCTTCTGGTATTTGAACTACGGATCCAAATACTTTACATTGTGCTAATTAATTTAATTCTGTCTCAACAGCTTATTTCTATTTTGGCCAATCATTTGTACGTTAACATTCGTTAACTATATGTAGTTCATTCTTTTCATTACTTTTTGTAATTGTAAGAGCCACTTTAAATAAAAATATGTTGTCGACAGCAATTTTATTTCTATTTCATTTTTCTCATGTATTCACATAACTTATTGAAATCTCATTATTTTTCTCTGCAAGTGATATTTTTTCAGGAGGTTCCTCTTTTGAGAATTATTTTACAGGAGTTCTTTCCTCTGAAGATTTAGATATTATGGTTTATTAAAAAATACTGACTTACTCGTGTATTTGTATCTTTCTCTTTCTAAGAACTGTGTCTTTTGAATCGACAGGTCTTCCACGCTTTATGCGTGCTTTAGATTCATTTGCTTCTATCCTAGCAGATTGTCTTACAAGGACATCAATATGTGCTAGGGTATTAGCAACTAGTATATATGATTTTGTTATCTTCTTTGTGTTAGTAAATATATCAGGTAATTGATTTACAATCGATTGTAAATAAATAATCCTGTGAACTTTTGATTCACATTAATTCGTTCGAGGATCAAGATGAGATACTGCAGAAGCATTCCAAATGATCTCATGCTGCTTTTCTAATTGCATCTTATCTCCCCCTAATGGTGGGAAAAGTGTCTCATCAAAATGACAATCCGCAAAACGTGCAGCGAATACATCTCATGTTAAAGGTTCAAGATATCTAATAATAGATGAAGAATCAAAATCAATATAAATCCTAAGTCGATGTTGGGGACCCATCTTACTATGTTGTGATGGTGCAATTGGTACATATAAAACACAATAAAAAAAATCTTTATATGTGAAATATTTGATTGTTGACCAAAAACAAGTTGTAACAGTAAATATTCATGGTAAGCAGTGAGTCAGACATAGACTATTGATGCAGTATGCAATATGGCATATCCTTAAGCAGAGATAGGTAATTTTGTTCTCATAAGTAAAGGTCGAGTTATAAGCTGAAGGCGTTTGATAAAAGATTCAATTAGACCATTTTGTGTGTGTGTATATGTAACAGAATGTTCAACATTAATTCCTATGGACATGCAATAATCATCAAAAGTTTAAGATGTAAACTCACCAGCATTATCTAGTCGTATTGACTTAATCGGGTAATTTGAAAACTGTGCTCGTAATTTGATAATTTAAGCAAGAAGTCTAGCAAATGCAATATTACGAGTAAAAAGTAAACAAATATGTAACCATTGAGTGGATGCATCTATTAAAATCATAAAATAACGAAATGGTCTACATGTGGGTGTATCGACCTGTAAGCACCCTATTTTTGCCCGCTCGACAATCTCCGACTGACCAAACTCCCTTTCAAAACTCCGTAAGTATATTTAAGACCAAATCAACTTTCGAAACCTTATCCAATCAGTCAACTACTTATTGAGTCCGCTGGGCCTAATAGAGGCCTAATAACCAAACCTGCCTCTTGAGCCTCCAGACACGTTTTGAGAAAGTTTAAAATCCCTCAAATCGGTAAGTTCACTAGTCCAAAGTGCCACTAAACCTTTAGGGATTGTTCGCACCCCATTCGGTCCAATTTCAGTCTCATTTAGGCCAACTCCAATCAAAATGACTGTTTTGCCTCCAAACGCCCCAACACCGCACAAATCTCTCCAAACAGTGAAAGACTTTCCCCGGATCATCCCTGAATGACCCAGCACGCTTAACAAAACATTTCAATCATTTCATGGCCATTTCCAATTAAACCCGGCTAAAATAACCATTTTGCCCCTAGCGACCCGAACGCACACCAAAACAACACCGGTCTTAAATTACTGAACGGTGTATCTCGTTGTGCACCCCAATTTAACCTAAGGAAGGCATCACGACGCCGAATACCCACGATTCGATAAAAGTTCCCCGAAACGTCTCACAAACGCTCTGCCAAAATTGTTTTTTCTCCCGATTCCTTGGTTATAACGCACTGTCAAATGACTTGAGAAATGCGTAAATCAGGGAACTCCCGAAAAGCTCGTTCATAGGTCTTTTCATCACTACGGCTTGATCGGATAGATCGCTTTCTAAGCCTTTCATCGTATGGCTCAAACACTACTACTTTCGACAACCCTTACCTGATTGAAACGCACTGTCAAATAACTTGAGAAATGCGTAAATTAGGGAATTTCCAAAAGTATTTCCATAGTACTTTCTATCAGTACGGTCCGATGGAAGATATCACTTTCCGAAGTCCTCGATCACATGACTCGAAAACAACTATTTTCAAACCCCCACGGAGCGTATCACAGACGCTCCGCAAAGATGTCCTTTTATACACGCTTCCCGAGATGATATCTCACGATTCCGAACACAATTCAAACTTTCCGAAAACACGAAAGCTCATGAGAAACCCTAGAAAAACATCGTGGGTGTAGTCGACTCCCCCGACACCTTCCCGATTGGCTCAATTATCAAGAAAAAATTTAAACGAACACTCCCAATGACGGAACATATGCTACATGCACCCAGATTTTGATCAAATCGACCAAAGTTCGATCAACTGTCAGGATTTAACTAGTATACTGGGTGCTATGTGTCATTCTGGCAATAGAACAGTACCTGCGCATATGCTACATACGCCAGGCCTGTTCCAATTTGCCTATAAATACCAGCCTCTCCCTTTGCATATTCCATCTCTGAAATTTATGCGAAGCCTTGCTGAAATTGCTCCAGACCCTTGAATCTCCATACATATTCTCCTCCTCTAACACTTAGGCTAGATTCCACCTCCCTAAAGGCCATACACTTCACTTACTTGGCCTTATACACCATTAAACAATCCCTTCTAGCCTTTCAAGCATTCTTGAAGTCATCCAAGCTCCAATCAGGACATCCATTGAAGACTACAAGGGTGTTGAAGGTAAAAGGTGGTATCCCTTTACATTTTTATCTTCCCCCACTCTTCTCTTCTCCCTCCTAGCTTATTTAGGCTATTATTTATTTTAATTCTCATCTTCAAACCCCCATTCTTGCATGCTTAAGCCAAGAAGGCTCTTAAATCATGCCTAGAGGAAAGAAAGTGAAAGCCACCGTGTAGGGGGATCTCTCATTAGCCTACTTTAAGATGGTATAGCCTAGGAGCCCCTTGTTTATGTGGTGTAGCCTAAAAGCCTTGTATGTGATTATGACCCCCTGCATATTACTATTTTGATCACGTCTTGTGTGCTTGGTTTTATTTTTATGCTTATTACCATGTTCTAGATTGCTACATTACTCTTAGTTCCATACCATTTCCAAGCTCTATATTTATTTCAAAAATAGTTCCAAGAATTGGCTCCTTGAAGTTTAAGATGGGACCTTAGAAATCATGCCCTAGATGATCCCCTACTAACCCCTAACTCTCTTTTTGGCATCATGACATTTTGACTTGCATAAGAATTGTTTTCAAGCTCTCCAAATTCCAAGGTTTCCGTTCTTTTAAGTTTAGTGGTTGAAATAGCCCCATAGAGCCCTCTTTTAAGTGGTCTCCCTTTTGTTTGGCCATAGGAACCATCTCTTGATGGAATGGTCTCCTTGGAAAATGGTTTTCAAAATCCTTTTCTAAAGATGGTTTCCAAAAATTCATTCTCTCCATCTTTGCATTAAAAATGGTGCTTCAAAAAGTTGTTATCATATTGATTTTTGACTCATTGCACTCTTGTCAAGATAATGGTTATAATGGCCATAAGAGAGCCTTTCTTGGAATGGTCTCTAAGCACCACCCATACAAACCATACTTTTGGCTAGAATCAAAATTTTCATGGAAATGATATTCAAAAAAATGCCTTACCAAAGTTCATTGCATTACATGTTTTGTTTTTCAAAACTCTTTCTAAAAGTGCATCAAACAACATTTCAACATCATCTTTCAACTTAACCCTAGGTTAATTTGACCCTAGTTACCTAACTCTAGGTTAACTTGACCCTAATTGACCAACCCTAGGTTAACTTGACCCTAGTTACCTAACCCTAGGTTAACTTGACTCTAGTTATCCAACCCTAGGTTAACTTGACCCTAGTTCACTCACCTTAGGTTAACTTAACCCTAATTAGTTAACCCTAAGTCATCTTGACCTTAGGTTAACCCTACTCTAGTTAGTCAACCCTAATCCAACTTAACCTTAGGTCACCCCTAACCATAGGCTAACACAACATAGGTTAGTAGGCTTCAAGGTTTCAACTTATGAACCATTTTTAAATGATATTTTAATTTTAAACTATACCCATTACCCATTTTTTCAAAACCTTCTATCCTCTTGAAATCTCAAAAACCAACTCCATAACACCTTCAAATCCCCTACACTCCAACTTCAAGGCATTTCTAAAAATGTTTTCAAAAGGTCACAAGCCTAAGGTGTCCCTGGCCCTCTTATGGTTAAGGACCCCAAAGGAAGGTGATATATCAAGAGCAACCTCCAAGGTTGTCCATATTAGGATTCCAAACCTTTAGCTATTTTCAAAAATCACTTTCAAACACTAATTTATCAAAACATTTCAAAGTCATCCCTCCAAGGTTTTCAAAAACAAGACCTCAAAAACACTTTCCAAATCTCTTGAGTCATTCCAAAGAATTTTTCAAAAAACTCCCTTAAGTTGATCCAAAAACATTTTTAAAGCACTCCTTCATCTAAATCTCAAGTCAAAACTTTCAAGACCATAAAGTGTCTTCAATTTTCCTAAAGACTGTGTCTTCAACTTTCCCGACAACCACAAAGTGACTTCAAACTTTTCCAAAGATTTCAAAGCGTCTTCAAACATTCCAAAGATCCTAATGTGCCTATTTTTTATCGGGCCCTTACCCGAACTACAATTGACCTGATTCTCGTCAAATGAGATACGTAGGCAACCTAAAATGGTGCGGTTATAACTCCTATTTCAACTCTAACCCATTTTTCAAAAGTTCCTATCAATTCAAGGTTTCTATCTCAAACCCTTTAAAACTCTCATGCTTTCAAACTTCTTCCAAAACATGTATCATGCATCATTCATCCGAAAAGTAATGACTAAACCCTATTTTCAAAACTCTAGAAGTGGATATTAAGTGGACATTAAGTGGGCAATGGTAACCGGTTATTCTAGTGAGTGAACAAAAGGGTGATTAGACATGTAGGTGCCGAAAGGGCAGGGTAGGGTAATGATCTTAGGATATCTTCCCTACACGTAACCAACCCCCGTACCATAAGTTTCTCTTTTCAAATGACCAGAATGAAGTTATTTTCCAAAAGTGCTTAAATCTTTCCAAAGGTTGCCAAATAACCTATTTCTTAAAAACCCTCTCTTGGTGGAGTTTTCAAAAATCTTTTCAAATACCCTAAGTTTAATATTCTGATTAACACTTAGTTTTGGGTGCCCTAACTCACCTTAATCAAGTTAGGTGGCGACTCCTATTTTTTTAAAAACCCCTTAGTTAAACCAATTTTCAAACCTAGTCGCACTTGTCCTTCTAAGAGAATGAGTTCTAGTGATGGACTTTTGTACTTTTGGTCTCCGAGCTGAAAGGACCTTGGACACCCAAAAACCGGGACACGACACGACCCACATATATCTTCTTAAATTATTTGTAAAAAGGTTGGGGATTCAACTACTACTTTTGAAGGGAATGGTCTCACAATTAATTTTTCTTGTGAACAAGCGGGACATGTATAATCATTTGATAAAAGAATCTTTTGGTTCTTTAGTGGATGTCCATGAGAGTTCTCAATTATTCGATATATCATCGTTGATCCTGAATGACCAAGATGATTAGGTTAAATTATAAAATTCTTTGGGTTAAAACACTTCTGATGCATCACTTCAGGTAATCCCATAATTCTTATAGTTGTATAATATAATCCAGAGAAGGTAGCAAATTTTTCTAATATATGCTTTTGGCATGAAACAATAGAAGTAATGTAAATATATTATTTATTATTTTCATTTTTTGTCTCTATATGATATCCATTATTACGTATATCTTTAAAATTCAGTAAATTCTTTGTAACTCTAATTGAATACATGGCATCATTAATATAGATTTTTGTTCCTTTTAGCAACAATATATTAGCTCTTCCGGAACCTTCAATTAATTTTGAAGTGTCAGATATTGTTTTAAGGTTACTTTCGGCTAACATTAAGCTGACCAAATATTTTTTTCTCTCGAATAATTGTATAGGCTGTTGCACTGTTTACTAAACATATATCTCCATCGTTCATCTTGAAAACTATTAATGCTTTGGTAGATTTCATGCCTCTATATAAAATATCATAATTGCTTATTTATAAGAAAATGAAAATATTCATTTAAAGAACACATGCTTAGAAAACATTACAAAATATGACAATAAACTTAAAAGAACAAAAACATAAACTAGTTAGTGTAGACATTTTCATCACCAATTAAATGATTTATTTTTTTATCACGATTTTTAAAAAAAGTTGAAACATCAAGGTGGGTGATTTTTACTGAGTCATTAAAGTTTGTGAAATTCATTTCAACATTTTTTTCTTTTATCTTTTATTGATGTTCGGTAAAGATCCATTAATAGTTTAGAAATATAATAGGTACGCGACTAATATCCTTTCATATCACATTTGTAACAAACATTTTCATAATTTTTAGAATGTTTCTTCTGTAAACCTTTCCTCTTTTCTTCTTTTGTTTTAGATTGGTTCGATTGTTTGTGGTGTGGTGTAATATTCTTAATTCGAGAACTTAAAAAATTACAATTGTTACATCCATAGTAACCCCTACGTTAACGAAAATTATTTCTACCACAGTCACGTCCACGACCACATCCATAAAATGAGACCGCATTCACTTTAAGGCATGGTGTAGAGCCGATCGGGCTAGACTGGTGATTTTTCATCATAAACTCATTATTTTATTCAGTTAAAAAAAGACATGATATCAATTCTTAAAATTTCGTTCTCGATATTGCTGCTGTAGGAGCACATTAGAGACATGAAATGTGGAGTATGTTTTTTCTACCATATCTTCATCAGAAATATTTTACCCACATAATTTCAATTATGAACTAATTTTAAATAATGTAAAATTGTACTCACTAATCGCTTTAAAATCTTGTAATCTCAAGTGCATCCAAGAGAAACACGGTCCTCTTATGCTCGTATATCTCGTTTAAATTTTGCCATAGTGTCAATGAATCTTTTACCGTAAGGTATTCAATTTTTAATTTTTCGTGAATATGATGTTGAAGAAAAATCATTGCTTTTGTACGATCCTGCTAGGATTTTTCATTTTCTTTTTTTTATAGTATCTTCAAGAGTTTTTGCACACAAATGGATTTTAGCATCAACTGCCCAGAATAAATAATTCATGCCTGAAATGTCAAGAACGGTAAATTATAGCTTTGCGAGGTTTGATATTTTCAGAATACTACACTCACAAGATAACAAAGTTTTAGAATCACGGAAATACAAAAATAATATAAAGAAGACATAACATAGAATTTCAGTCAAATATCTGATACAAATCTCACCCATCCGAATCTTTAGTCAAAAGATAAATTTTATTTGCTAATACTATTTATTAATAGTAAAATTACTATTTATGAATAGTAATTATCAATTGTAAATAATAAGAATACTATTGCTACATAATATCACTATGTAATTTGTATATATATATTATTTTTATCCGCATTATAATTTTCAATCCATATATTAAAATATAATTAAGGCACATGTTTATGAAAAGTTATTGAAATAAAGATTCCAGATTTATAAATATCATATGCTAAAAATTTAAGATATGGGAGAAATAAATGAACAAAGTTTTAAAATATTACTATTTATCACTATTCAACAAATATAAATTATGCCATGAATTAAAGAATGAATAGTAAAAAATCCAAAATAAAGATAAATTAAATAAAATATTAATGATACATAAAATGAAATACTTTCACAAATATAATGAAATATCTTCCAGATATATGGGAGAACACAATTATATTTTTCACGAGCACTTAGAGTAGTGTGCTGATAGCGTGTTATAAAACTAAACAAATATTAAGTAAACAAAATATTCAAACACAGTATATAATAAAAATTGTTATTCTAGAACTATCAAATAATAGTTAAATAGTTTTTTTCTAGAACTATTAGAGATAGATCTTCTTGATCACCTAAGAATTTATTTCTATCATAGAATAAAATATAAAATACAACTTGAACTTAAATATTTTACCTACACTCTTTACTTTATTCTTTCTTCTCTATTCTCTCCCTCTTTTCTCTTTTTTTCTCTTTTCTTATTCACTATTTTCTTCATTGGAAGCCCCCTTTTTAAAGGGGGAATGCTGAGTTGCTAATCACGTGTCAATGAATTTAGTGAATTATTAGGCGGTCATTCACCATTCTTCTTTCATAACATATTCGTTTATTCTTTTTTTAAGACCCAAAAACAAAGCATTGATCTCAATAATATGAAGAATTCATTTAAACATTTTCCCTTAACTTTATAAATGGGAATTGTTATTATGCACACACCAAGTCATTCTGATTTGTAGGTACAATTATGAGTTAGCGATTTGTTTTCCTTCTCTTGTTTTTTTGGTTTTCTTTCTTGCCAAATATCAGACTATTATCAGTGTTCATTTTAGGGTCCGTCATTTGTTTTTTGTTTCGTGTTTTTGTAACTTTATTTTAAAACTTAAAAAACCCAAAATAAAAACATATTTAGGGTATGTTTTATTTTTTAATTTTAACCAATTTTTTAAACGAGGCTTCCAAACCAGGTAAAATAAACTGATGAATGATAAATGGATGAATAGTAGCGAAAAGTATCTTTTATTGTGTAACCTATCACAATTAATAAATTGAAAAGAAAAACATAGCATTAGACTAAAACACTAGTGCATTTGAAAAAAATAAAAATAAAAATAAATAAAAAGGCCCTAATTCGTGTATTGCATGATGACCAAGTTACCCAGTGGCATGGCAGAGCGATAATTACTGGGAACACCTCCAATACCCGACAATGATTTTAGATAGTGTGCCAAATACTGAGTTGACATTATGACGGATCTTTGTTTTAATCTTAAAAACAATTATCTTTTATATCATAGTTGTAGTAACTACCGTTCACAATTTTAGACGCAGCTTACATTTTTGTAATTCATTTTTATTAAAATTACTTTGAATCCAAAGTGTGTTGCAAAGATTATCATTCAATGGTTAAATTTTTGTTCAATTTTTCATCTTAAGGGTTGAGATTTTGCAAGATGCCTCGGGATAAGTCATAAATCAAGGCTTGTTTGGAATAATTTTTTTCAAGTTTTTTTGACTTTTAAGTAAAAAAAAAGTTGAATTTTTTTCTATAGTTTTTTTACTTTTTTTAGTTTACAAAAATAAAAAAAGTTTATAAAATTCAAAATTTTATGGGATTTTTACCAAAAATAATTGAAATATACAAATTTTACCGAAATAGTATAACGATTTAAAAAATTACAATATGAAATACAAACTCATTTTCTCTTTATGAATGGACAACTTTATCCTTTTATACAATCACTTAATCACGTTAGCTACACATTTTTCAGAGATCTTCGTAAGGCTAAGAATCTCTTTGGTTACGTATCAAATAATATATTTTTCTCATACATATAAATTGGAGGATTATTCTTGTCGTGGAAATTCTTCCTTAAATTTTTATTGGGTTTGTATTGTTTGTATTCTCTAAATCCCCAAGTTGATTGGTAATATCCCATAATCTTCAAAGATGTCGAAATCAAAAGCAACACATATTCGTGCTGCAGCTGTTGGTGGCTTTACCAACTCTATATGCATATTGGTAACTATATCTCTCATTAATAGAGTGCATAGCAAACCATTGCCTTAGGTGAGTACAATTGTAATAAGCACTTGTTTGTTTGGTCTAGGCAATGACAATGAAGTGAATTGGAGCTTGAAAGTTTAGAGTTTGACTTGAAATGTATAATGAAAGTAGTCGTGAAATTTTTACTTTCTCAGGTACACAGTATTAAAATTCTTATAAGTTTGAAAGTATAAACTTCTAAATAGAGTCAATAAAGATTCATATGCACGTACATTAGGCAATGATAAGTTAAGTTTCTAAATTGAAAATGCATATGGCCATTATTAGACCATAAAAAAACTGATTCCTATTATATAAAAGAAAAATTATTGCAAGAAAAAATAAAAAAGGAGAGAACAATTTAACATTATGTAATGTTTTTACTGTTTAAAGCCAAGTTAATCAATTATTGTTGGAATTGTATATCGGTTAATAAAATTTCATTTCTAACCCCTTACCCCTGTAATCTAAGATGAAGCCTTGGAGGTGCTAGTGTCTGCACAATGAACCTAAATGATAAATCCCAATTTAGGAAATTGCTTGGTGTGTTTGCATGGAATTGAGATAATGAAAAAGTACTAATTAAGTATATTTCAAAGACTAAAAGAAAATCATTATTCATATTTTTCAAATAACAAAAAAATAATTTTTTTCTCGAAGATATTAAAACAAACAGTTAAGATGAAAAATAAAACTAAAAAAGCTATAATTAATATAAACTAAAGTTAGGGTTTTCTTTTAGAGGAGAGGAAAAAAAAAAAAAATAGTACGCGTAATGCAGTTAAGAGTTATATACTACAACCTTACAAAAAACCAAATAAAGGATCATATAGAGGAGTTTTGTCCACCCAAAACAAAAAACAGGCTTAGTATACTATATTAGTAATTTTCTAAATTTCGATGTTATATTAGTAAAATCTATATATTGCTATATTCTTTTTGGTAAAAATCTCATCTTTTTTATTTATAAACAAAAAAAAGAGCAAAATTTAAGCACTACCAATATGAAAATTGGAAGCAGCACCACATGAGCCTTAAGGGCTGATATGCTCGAGCAGAAGCGGCCGTAGCATGGATCATCCAAGCGGAGAGATCGCCGAGTCAGCCGACTCTGCAAAGCCCGATTCAGACCTCATCACCGCCCTACAATCCCAGCTCGAGTCTCTCCGAAACAGAGTCAAGGTGCCCTCATGCCTTCCCTTTTACCCTTTATTTCGCTCTTCGTTGCATTTTCAACTTATTCCCATTCATCTCCGGCACTCATAACTAGGGTTTTCACTGTAATTTCTCACTTTTTTTTTCTCTTTCTGAACTCAAAAAATCAGGTATTAGAGTCCGACAATGCCAAACTATCGTCTCTCGTGTCAACTTGCCACTGTCGCAAGGTTAGTCACATCTATTTACTGGCTCGTGGAATGTTTGAAAAACAAGCTGAAAGATATTTCTTGATTGTTGTGTACTTAATATGTAATTCTCAGGGATGTTATTTGCTGTTTGATGAATTAATGGTGTGAGCTTATTGGATTAATTTTACGCAGACGGAAGAAAATATTGATGCTCGTGTTGTGGGTAGTGTTGGTTTAGTTGATGGAAGAGCGAGATTAAATTTAGATGGTGGTAAGAGCAGAAAGAAGAAAGCAGAGCAGACAGTGCCAGGTTTCTTTCCATTCACATATTTATTGCTGAATTGTAGGTATAACATAGCAAGCACTCATGGTTGTGTATTTAAAGTTATCCACATATTATTGCAGATTGTAAGGCGAGGACTGGGTTTCAGTCCTCAAAAAGATATGTTGCTCTAAAAGTAATGTATTTTGGTCAGAGGTATGTGTTGTAGCTGCAGCTGTCAATTTAAAGCATTTAGCATTCTTTTGTTCTTTATTGCGAGTTATGGCTTGACTTCTATTTTACTAGTTGATGGAATGTGGGCCGAGGCAGTGAAAAAAGATATAATGGTTTATCAATAAACAGAGTATATGGTTGTGTGTATTTTTAAGTGCTGATATTGCCTATCCAATTGGTTGGCAGGGAGGGCTTTGTTGAGTTGATTTGTGTATTTTCAGACTTTTGTGGACTAATCTAAATTTGAAAAATAGATTGGCAATGTAGTGCTATATTTGTAAATGTTTGTGCCCGAGTCTCTGCTTTTTGGGGTTGGGTTGATGGGAGCTTTATGGTCACAGGAATATTCAAATTTTATCCTTCATTCATTTTAGTCCTGGATTGAAGTGCACTGTTGCCATCTTCCACGAGCTCTTATTAACAATTCTAGAGCCTTACTTGGAAAGCTGTGGACTAGAAGGATCCAATGCAGTTAAGGAATGAAATAATTGTGTCAGGTTCCTTGGCATTGAGGGCAAATAACTGAATCATGAACTTTTACTTTCTAATACCCCTCCTAGTGGCAGGTATTGTCTTCTCAGGGGTGACACCATAGGAGTTTCTTCTCCTAGTAGCATGCAGTAAACAGCCCAAGAAAATAAAAGACAAAAAGAACATAAAGAGAAGAAAAAATATCCTATGCCAGTTGTCCTAGCTTTGCTCAACCATTGATTTGGGAAAATTCTAACCTGCCTTTTTTGGACTGGTCTAGAATATACTGTGTTAAACCTACAACAACCCTGCGGGTTTGATGGTTTGAAGCTTATTTATTGGGTTCTTTTCTTTGGAAAAATGGTAGTTATTTTTCCAATTAGGATCACTAATTTTGATCAGCAGTTTGAACTAGCAGTTCAAAGCTGTTAACTTGACTGTCTCAATGGGTTTTCGGCAAACATTCAAAAGATTGGTTGTTTTCTTCAGTTTTTCAATGAATAAACTAGTGTAGTTGAAAAGTGCACTTAGGAATTTCCGGAAGCTTATTTATGTTGAAGATTGCTAATGATACTCTGAAGATGAGATGCATGGAGCTGAGTGTTTTTGAATCATGTGGTTTTCATGGCTACTTGGGTATACTAAACAACATGGACAAGAAATAGTTGTTGGACAAAAATGGGTCCAAATCTTGAGATTCAGACAGTTTAATTTCTGATCATACTTCTTGTGCACATGAAATGTGGTAGAAGACTTGTTTGTTGTTGTGAATTGCTCTTATTGGACAAACAGCTGCAGTTTTACAACACCTGTTAACATGACTATCTTAGCGGAGATTACCCTATTGGTTAAATTTTATGCAAATATTCAAAACACAGAGTGCTTTCTTCACTTTTTCAGTGAATCAAACGATGTGGTTGAAAAGTACTCTTTGTGATTTCCTGGTAAAGCTATGCTTTTTTATATTGCATTAGCTTAGTTATGCTAACATTTCTAATGATACTTTGAAAATGAGATGCATGGAGCTGAATGCAAGTCAAATTTTTGAGTCAAGTGGTTTACGTGGCTAATTAGCCGTACTAAACTTTGAGGCCACAATATACAGTTGTTAGACAAAAAGCCGGTTCCAGCCTTCCTCCTTTCTGGTCGTAGGTGGCCTAAGGACTAATGGTGAGGAAGTGGTGGATAAAGGGGTTAAAATCATCAGATTGAGATAGCCTAATTTCTTTTTGCATTCCTTTTCTGGACTTAAAATGTGGTAGAAGACTTGTTGGTTTTGTTAAATTTCTCTTTCCCGGACATAAAGCTTCTGTTTTACAGCACTGGTTCCTCCTGCTTTCCTAAAAATTTGCATTGACATGGACATGAGTCTGAGATATTGGATTTGCTGCACCGACTTGCATTAAGATTCAGGAGGATCAAGTTCTTTCTGATGTTGCTCCTAGTGTTTAGTGCTGTATTGCTATTATGAAAGTAGGATAAGGAATCTTGCTCCTCCTTTTTCATTTTTAGGTCACAATTTCTAGTATTTGACCTGTTGGTACTCTGACTTGTTAGACTTCCTATGGGGAGTATTTTCACTTAGGCCATTTAATTCAAAACTATTATCTTGTATATGTATCATCGGTCACTGTCAGTATTGGTATATCATATGAATATAGATCACTATTGAATTTTCAAATAAGTAGCAACTATTTATTATAGGTCACTATAATAAGACTATTTTCTTATACAGGATTTTTTAGATTTCCCCTCATAAGCCTATGTTCTCACAGTAGGATTTCATTAAACTTCTGTCATTCTCCAATTGCACAGTTGGATGTTTCTGCTTCATGGTCTTGTAAACTCCACCTAATTTTTGTTCAGGGCTATATCATTTCACCCTGCCAATTCTGAGTCCAGAGAACTTATTACTTTCTTTTTCATTTTACAGCTTTTCCCCTTTAAAATGTAGTTGAATGACTGAAAAATCTTTGGAATTAACCAATGTTGTTTCTTAATCATCAAGAAATGATGCCAAAATACATTTTTGTGTATCTGTTTCCACATCTCTTCTACCGTTGATTTTGTGGTTCCCACTTGAATCTCAATGTCTGATTGTGAAAGTTATGCCATGTTGCTCATTGGAATAATTCATGTTGATCATACTGTGAGTCAATATGTGCTGCATAACAGGTTTTTTGGTTTTGCTTCAGAGGCTCAAATGGATCCAACTGTTGAGGTGTGCTTCTTCATCTTTCCATCTTGTTGAAGATTTATGCTGAATGAAATATATCAACTTATAATTGAACAGACAGTTTTGCTGAGGTTTAACTCTTTATTTTTTTATTTTTTATGACCATGGGTATCTGCCCACCTTCAATGGACTAATCCTCTGGGATACCTAAGCATGCCCGCCACACCCAAGTGTCGGGTATAGTGAATAAAACCCAATGGGCTGGCCGCCCATGGGGAAATCGAACTTGTGACTATCCATCTAAGATAGAGTCCCAAGTCAATGTTTCTACCCCAT
Organism: Euryodendron excelsum; assembly: GCA_033060915.1. Taxonomy (NCBI): domain Eukaryota; kingdom Viridiplantae; phylum Streptophyta; class Magnoliopsida; order Ericales; family Pentaphylacaceae; genus Euryodendron; species Euryodendron excelsum. The sequence continues at coordinate 11,606,640 of CM065389.1, read as the reverse complement.
GGGGGTTCTGCTGAGGTTCAACTCTTTATTTGTGATTGATATTTACTTATTTATTCCTCCCACCCAAAAAGAAAAATGTGGTCATTGTAAGTTAACAAAGTCAAGCATAAATTTCTATTCTATACTAGAGGGTAGCACACAGTATATTCATGTTTGTTGTGTGATTAAACTTTTTTTTTTGTATGCTTCCAGTTGTAGGTACATGGGCCCATGGCCCCTCGTGGCGAGCCCCACATGGGTGTCACATTATCTCCACCGTACCTCCTTCATCGGCCCTTGTCCCACGTGTTAGCCTCGTGAGGTTGGACCCATGGGATCTCGCCACGTGTCACTTCTCCTGCCACCGTTGAGCAAACTCTGCATTACAGTGCAACCCTCTCCACTTGAGCTGATATGCTCAATTTTCCCTCTGCTTAGCCGAGTGATCCTCCATGCAAGTATACTTCTCCTATGTCTTGGCTCCCCAGAATGTCATATTTATGCTCCCATGTTAGCCTAGGTCAAGGCGGTCCGGGGAACAACCACCCCCCCCCCCCCCCCCCCCCCACCCACCCCCCCACCCCCCACCCCCCCCCCCCCCCCCCCCCCCCCCCCCCCCCAACCACCACCAACAAAGAGTTGGTGCTGTGGTGATGGGGTGCATTGCCGACTCCATGATCATCTTGTGGCTTGGTGCCTAGAGTTAAGAGTTCACTAAGGTGTTAATCCCATTGCCCCATAAGGGATTAGTACGTTAACAAAGCTAAAAGTGAGAAATTTCCACATAAAGATAATTCTAGACCATGAGAATAATATATGGCATGCTCCATATCTCCCCCTACTTGAGGAGCATGCTCGACCACCATTGCAGCTGCTGTGGCCTTTGAGGATTTGACTGCCACTACCAGACTACCAGTAGCGGTCATTACCTTAGGGTGTCAAGCCAAGCAGAGGGAGCTATATGTCCCTTAGTCCTCAGTTGGGCACATGACCAGATGAGAATGTTCTCTGTGGCCCGACCCTCCAATAAATAGGTCTCCACCTTTATGCATACAAGACACATCTCCTACCTAGAGGCTCTGGTTCTCCATTTCCAAAGCTCCACTACATCTCTCTCCCCCCTAAGACTGTCTCTACTCTAAAGTGAGTCACACAATTTAGCTAGAGAATGTCAAGTTTCCATGGTGCTACTCGCTACCTATAATGTCTTAGTGGATCTAGGCATCTTGGAGTGTGTGAAAAGATGGAATGCTGAAGTTTTCATTCTCAATCACTACCTAACGATTGAAGGGGAAATGGGTTTGACTGTTCTTATCTGTATTAAATCTTGTGTTGATCTCTGAAGAGTAACCATTTCTATGGAAGGCTTTGACTTTGCGATGAACTTTCAGTTTCTAGATATATTGACATCTCAGAATCCTTTAGAGCACAACTGAAAATTAGACTCTGGATCCTGTACTTGTATTGATACCAGATTTACTTGTATTAGGCTGAGAGGCTTGGTTCGCTTATATTAAATCAATATTGGAAGTTTTGTGTTATTCTTTCTATAATATCTGGATTTTCTGCAGTCTGAAATTTTCAAAGCTCTTGAGAAGACAAGGCTCATTGATGGTGACAAGAAGGAGTTACAGTACTCAAGATGTGGCAGAACAGACAAGGGAGTTTCCTCTGTTGGGCAAGTAAGAGGATAGCAGAACTGCCTTTATGTTTAGTTTTGATTGCTAGAGTGCATGATTGCAAAAATTTTCATTAGCTGTTCCTTCGAACTTGAATTTCTGTCTCTTTTTTCTTTTTTTATTTTATAATTAGCAAAGCCCCACCTCTATCTTACGCTTGACTTAAAATAAATTGAATGCTTTAAGAATGAAATAGGATGAGATTCAATTGAAGTATGACAGAAGAATGAGGATTGTGGCTTTGAGTGAGGTTATGATGGCCTTGTTTAACTGAGGACATGGCTCTATGAGGGGTGATCAGACAAGACAGACCCGCGTATCAGACACCAAGTAATTGGAATTAGTGCTATATTTAAGGAGGTGCTATTTTACACCTCCACCTAACTTTAACACTCCTTGATCTGCTGGCCTTTTTTTGGTTCTTTTGCTTTTGTACATGGGTGGCATCCCCTTGATGCTCTATTAATTCATTTCTTTACTTTTTCTTGTCAAAAAAAGTCATCTAACTTCATCATATTTATATTGTTAACAATCAATGCTAGAAGTCTCGAACCCATAAAAGATGTCTGGTGACTTTCAATTTTCATATTCTTACAGTTGCATCCGGTCTTTTCTTTGTCACTATTATTTTAATTGCTTCCTCGGTGACCTTTTATCTTTTCCATCTGCATCAAGAAGCAATTTGTGAAGCACCATTGTCGTCTTATTATTAAATCATTTGAAAGCATAGGAATGATTGGTGCAGGTGATTTCTCTGTTTTTACGATCAAATCATAAGGAAACAGAACAGAGCAACGGATGTTCTGGGGAATTTATGTCAAAGGAACGATATGGTTAGCCAACATCTCCTTGTGAATTTTAACTTGTAATAATTAGCTCTAGTTCATTGTATCTGTCCATTTGGATGGAACCTGACAAGTTTATGCACAGAATAATCAAATGGCCTCATTTAATTTAGGCTTCAATGGAGGATTATGGCCTTAATAGGATGGGCTGCAGAGCATCATTCATATGTTTCCAAGCAGTTAGATGAGGCTCTGATGAAGATGCCAACACATCTCATGTTTTGATTGCAATTAATATCTCAAATAGAATGCAACTACTGTTTCACTTCTTTTGAATGTATTGAGCCATTTTTCACTTATTGGACAAAAATATATTGGGCCACTTTTACAAATAATTTACATCTTGTTAGATATAACTGCCATTTTTACTCCTTCCTAATTTACTTGTTTCGTCCTTCCCAGAAGAAGAAATAGACTATGTTAGAATACTGAATAGAGTACTTCCTAAAGATATCCGAGTTATGGGCTGGTGTCCTGCTTCAACTGATTTCAGTGCAAGGTCTGTCTAGCTTTTGCAAGTATTTTCCTTTACAATAACTTTTGCTATTATTGTGATCTATTATATTTCGATCTTTAATGACTGACTTATTTTCTAAAATATGAGATCCCTGTTCGACTTATTTGCTGACCAGAATGAAAATCATCACATGAAAAACAGCAGCTTGTTTCCCCCCGAGTCCACAGGTTGGACCTTTTTTTATTAAAGTGCAGGTTGGTGTAGATTGAATACTGCTTTTAATGAATTGTTCTAACCTACGGACACCTTAAAATATGTTTTTGATGCTTTTTTTTTAACATACTTATGATGAGATATTTGTATTGAAGCAAATGCCCATCATATTCTTCCACATGACTGGCATGGTTCATTTCTTTTGAGAATATAAATTATGTGTGAAAAAGAATTAGATGTTTCTAGGTAGGAATGATAGTGTTAGATCGTAATTAGTTGTGTTCCCAGTTCTATCTTTTAGTAACGTGTCATAGACTTTGACAGATGATGTATTAAATTGCCTAATGGGTCATGAGACCTTAGAATCTACAAAGTGACAATCTGCAACCTGTGGTACTCTTTTGAGTTGTTCCATTGAAGAAATCCAAATGTTTTCTCCACTTCCATATATTGTTCAAGAATTTAGAATGTCATAACCATTTGTTACTAAAATGAGAATCTGTTTATTCTGTTCTCCAATCTGATCAATGCCCATGAGCTTTGATTAAAAGAGCGTATTGGTTCTGTAGTTCATTCTATGTTAGATCTTTAGCCCTATAACAAGCATCATGTGTTTTTTTTTTAACAGAACAATTAGCAATAGTTTGCTTGCTTGATTTTTGTGGGTTTACATGTTTGTCGGGCCCCTTTTTTCTTTATTTTTCGGATGCAGGTTTAGCTGTTTGAGCAGGGAGTATAAGTATTTTTTCTGGAGCGGAAATCTGAATATAGTGGTACGTGTATCTTGTGTTTTTTATGCTTGTAACACATGGAGAAATCCACATGGTGCTTCTGCTCTACTGCTAATATTCTGAAACTTTATTTCATTTGCTACTTGTTTCACTAGGCAATGGAGAATGCAGGTAAGAAATTTATCGGGGAACACGACTTCAGAAACTTCTGTAAGATGGATGCAGCGAATGTGCATAACTATAGGAGGCGAATCACACTGTTTGAAATATTTCCTTGCAGTGAAAGGTTGAAAATAGCACCCACTAATCATTCGTATATGGTATTTGTGATTTCTACTTGTCCTTCTTGTGTTTATGTTACATGGACTCCGGAACGGATATAAAGTGCTGGTGCTTAAGTGTAGCATTCATATAATTCTCATGTCCAAAGATAGTAAGACACGGCTAGATTTCAAATTTCTTTAAATAATTCTTTATTTGTTTTAGTGTAAAAGGTATTTACAAACTACTATAGAACATGTTAGACATATCGGTATATAGTAATCTCGACTATTTATACATGGTTGTTGGGTGCATATTGTTAAGCAAAAATATTAATAAATAATATTTAATGTTATAAACACTTAACATAATATCACTCATATAATAAAATATCATAGAGTTCTCAATGTGTAGGTCGGACCCATTCAAGATATAACTTATCTTTTAATTACAATCCCTTATTTCAAGGGAACACCCTTTGATTCTAATTATAAATTGGAGCGTAGTTTGCAAATAAATTTATTTATTTGCTTATTTAAAATGAATAAATAATTCATTATTTTTGGATATATTTGAAACTTGGATGTTATTTGAAAAGTGCACTTGTGTGAACATTTGGGTTGACAAATATTGTGACTGCACCCATTTGAGTGGGTTGCCTACGTATCCGAGTCTGGATTAGATTCGGATTAGAATCAAGTCAATTGTAGTTCTGAAAAATAATATTTATTTATTTTTTGTTTGATGGAATTTAAGTGACGTTTGGGTCCACAAAGGTTGCGATTGTATCCAGTTTAGTGGGTTGCCTACGTATCCGAGTCGGGACAAGTCCAGACTAGAATTAAGTCAACCGTAGTTCTAGAAAATAATATTTAATTTTGGGTGATTGATTTAATTTATTTGGATGATTGAGTTCATAAGGTGTTGACTGTACCCATTTGAGTGGGTTGCATACGTATCCAAGTCGAGACAAATTCAGACTAGAATCAAGTCAACTGTAGTTTTTTAATAAATTTATGTTAGTCAATTGGCAATTTTGGTTTTTTGTTGAAAGACCTTTATTTTGGGCCGCACAACACATAACAAAAAAAATAAAAATAAAAGGGGGCTTTTGTGTTGTAGCGTGTGTTGGAAAGTCAAAAGACTTTATCAATGTCATGTCTCTTTTTCATTGTCCCATTATCGGATCGTTTCTCTTCAAAATAAAATAATAAAAAAAGGACGAAGAATCTTGAGACACAAGCGTGGAGTGGCATTAACCATCACCCATGTTGCAAAAATTGATCTCTCACATTGACAAACTTCCCACCCACTTCTGATGGTGATGGCGTGAGTTCCTAACATGATTATAAATTCAACACAATCTCACAAGATAGAAAGGAACGGAGATCAAAAGAAAAAAAAAAAGAATACAAGGAACAGATACAGAAGATAGATTCGGATAAATTACATAGAGCATTCACAACAAAGCAGAGGTACAAAAAACTTGTCTTGTTTTCTCTCTCTTCCTTCTTGAAGTTCTCTAAAAATATTTTTATATTCTTTCTTCTCTTGTTCTTTTTGTTTTAATCTTTTGTTTTGTTTCTCTAAAAAACCTGCGTTGGCTTTGGTTTTATAGCAAAACAAAAATTTTACAAATCTTCAAAGTCAGTTTTATCTAGAAGATAAAAATAAGATTGTTCAAGTTTGAAAGGAACTCTATATATCTTTTTAAAATAGATTTACAGATTCAAAAAAAAAAAAAAATAAAGTTTTAATTAATATATATCTATATATATATGTATATACCTCTTATGCTCAAATTTTAATTTATGAACTTTTGCCCCTTATGGCCTCAAAGTTCAAAATAAAAAATTTAGCTTATTAAATGACGGTTCTTGTGTTCTCAATTTCAAGTCGTAAGGTTTCATGACGGCTGTCGAGCCCTCAAAATTCAAGCCTTTAAGGCTCCATGACGGCTCTCGTGCTCTCAAAATTCAAGCCTTTTAAGGCTTCATGACGGCCCACTAGGAAGCACAGACACTCTATATAGGGTGCCGTATCCATGTCGGACATGTGTCGAACACACATACTTCTTATGCACGCTGGGACACTTGTCAGACATGTCAATTTGTGTGTCTAATATTTTTATTAATATATTTTTCAGTGGACACATCCTGGACACATTGGAGACACACGTGTCCCTTAGTTGGACATGTTTTGGGATACAATAGGGTTGAAATGTTATTTTTATATGTACTAAATGGAGTCAAATTTATAGATTTCAAAATTTCAAAACACCAAATCATAAAGTACCAGATCCAATTATTCAAATCATTAACTTGTTAGCTATTATATTATAATTGTGAACATGTTTAGTTGTTTTTATCTTATTTTTAATGATTTGTAGATGTTACATTAATATATAGCAAATAAAAACATATAGAAATATATATTTTTTGCTGTGTACCAGCCGTATTTGTGTCCTCATTTTTTTAAAAATGTCATGTTCCATATTCGTGTTCGTACTTGTGTCTGTATCTGTGCATTTGTAACAGCCCACGTGCCCTCACAATTTTAAGCCTAGGCTTCATGACGGCTCACGTACCCTCAATCTCAAGCCTCTAAGGCTCCTAAATCGCCCCATGTGGCCTTAGATTTAACACCCTTTTAAGGCCAAAAACAAATAAGAATTTTAAAGATTGCCCACCCCTGTGTAACCATGCTTAAACTTTGGTTTGTACATTAAAATTTCATTCAAGTCATGTCATGATGAAGGCTATTCATGAACAATGATTCACAAGAGAAAGCAAATAAAAAACAATAGTTTGTTGTTGTTAAATTTTCAGAAGGTTTACTAGCAGTAAGTATTAAAACAAACACCCCGCTTGGGATTGCTGGTACAGTATTTAGAGGCATGAATTTTGAGGGCTCAAGGGCTGTCATGGGGCCTTAAAAGCTTGAATATTGAAGGCATGTGGGCGGTCGTGGAGCTTTAGAGGTTTGATTTTTGAGGGCACGAGGGCCATCATGGAGCCTTAAAGGCTTGAATATTGAGGGCATGTGGGCCATCATGGAACCTTAGAAACTTGAATTTTGAGAGCACGAGGAATTTCATGGTGCTTTTTTTAGAGGCTTGATTTTTTAGGGTACGTGGGCCATTATGGAGCTTTGGAGGCTTGAAATTGAGGACAAGAAGGTTGTCATGAAGCCTTAGGGCTTGAAATTAGAGGCAGGATGGTCGTTATAGAGCCTTGAGAGCTTGAAATTGAGGGCACAAGAGCCGTCATGGAGCCTTAGGACTTGAAATTGAGGACTCGAGGTTGTCATTTAATAAGCCAAAATTTTGATTTTGAACTTTGAGGCCATAAGGGGCAAAAGTTCATAAATTAAAATTTGAGCATAAGAGGTATATACACACACACACATATATATAAATAGATATATATGTACTAATTAAAACTTTATTTATTTATTTATTTGAATCTGTAAATCTATTTTAAAAAGATATACAAAGTTCCTTTCAAACTCAAACAATCTTATTTACCTCTTCCAGACAAAACTGACTTTGAAGATATGTAAAATTTTTGTTTTGCTTTAAACCTAAGCCAACGCGGGTTTTTTAGAGAAACAAAACAAAATATTGAAATAGAAGGAACAAGAGAAGAAAGAATACAAAAAATATTTTTAGAGAACTTCGAGAAGAAATAGAAAACAAGACAGAAGTTTTGTACCTATGCTTCGTTGTGATTGTTCTATGTAATTTCTCCGAATCTGTCTTTTGTATCTGTTCCTTGTATTCTTTTTTGTTGATCTCCGTCCCTTTCTATCTTGTGAGATTGTGTTGAATTTATAATTATGTTAGGAACTCACGCCATCACCATCAGAAGTGGGTGGGAAGTTTGTCAATGTGAGAGATTAGTTTTGCAATGTGGGTGGTGGTTAACGCCACCTCACGTCTGTGTTTCGAGATTCTTCGTCCTTTTTTTTATTATTTTATTTTGAAAAGAAACGATCCGATCGTGGGACGATGAGAGAGACACACGTGATATTGAACAAGTCTTTTGACTTTCCAGCACATGCTACAATACAAAAGCCCTTTTATTTATTTTTATGTGTTGTCCCATCGCCCAGAATAAAGTCTTTCAAACCAAAAACCAAACTTGCAAATTGACTTTGTCTACTATGTATATACAAATACTTGTGTATGTATATATATACATATATATAGAATACAGCTTATGAGACACTTTTTTTTGTTCCCTTATTTATTTATTTATATATAGTAAAATCAATTTGTCAAAGACTATATATTTGTAGTCTCCCTTAGCAACAGACTAGTCTTAGGTGGGGCTCACCTTACCCATGTTCTAGTCTTATTTTATTTTATTTATGTATAACACTTAGGATTTTGATTAATTTAATTTTAATATTATCCATGTGTATAGAATTTGACTTTTGGGATTATATAACCTGGACAAAGTGTGACGAACCTTACACTATTATCTAGGTTATTAATTCCAATTGTTAAATTTATTGTTTATAAAGTTTTGATTTCTAAAACATATACAACCCAAAATGTTGGACACATTTCCCATATCCTTGCACAAGTGTCAAGCATCCAACTGGGTTTGACAGATGACATTGATTTTTAGAAGTATTTTCCTTTAAAACTTTGATGACTAGGTCTTACTTCGTTCACTTGCTTGGACTTGTGGCTTACTTTTGTAAGGATTCATCATCATATAGTAGATAAGAACAATATAATTGAAAGTTTGATGTTTCTTTTAATTTCATTGATTTTTTTGAGGTAGTATAGTCTTGTCCAATGGAGACTATTTTTGCACTGCAACTGATTTTTGCTCCGCTGAGTGGGAATAATAAAAGTTCTAGGTGTCAATAGGAGAGTTAAGAAGATCATGAGTTGAGGCTTCTAAAGAAAACATGGTGCCCTAGGAATTTCTTCTTGATGAATAGAAGATATAATTTAAAGTTCATAACATACAAAATTTTAATTGACATGCATTTTTTGGAGTTTTGAACTGGGATGTTGGAAAATACTAGCTGTAGAAAGGGGAAGGGCACATAGGGTGTTGAAAGTTGAATACCAGATAGATGTTGCCTGAAATGATGTGAAGTACATAGCGTTTGTCTTTGTATTATTTCTTCATTATGAAAGCCTGTGTCCTATGTTTTAGATATTTCGGTTGCCTTCAAAGGGAAATTGTGTTTGTTGGACTTGAGTTTTTCAAATTCCTCTCTATGTTCTTCCTAAATTAGTCTAACTACCACATGGAATTTGTTTTTTTTTTTTTTTTTTTTTTTTTTTGGGGGTGGGCGGGCGGGGGGTGTTGAACTCTTTGCTTCATAATCTGTACTGTACTAAAAAATGGAGCTGAGAGCCAGATGTATATTTTTTATGCACTTGCAGAGTCATGGATGTACTTTCTTTTTTTCCCTTTGATAATTTTGGTTTATACCATCACTACAAATAGGAGAACATATTTACTGTGACAGTGAATTGAGAAAGGGCAGATGCCTCTAGGTATTATATGGATTTTAGTATCAGTTTCTTGAGCATTTTGCTATCCATTGGCAGCTTACTCAAATTTGTCACTACTATTGTCTGGTACTTTAATTAAATATGTATTTCGCATTGGTTTGAATGTTTACAATTTTGTTCTCATTGGTAAGGTTGTTTGTAGATTTGGTGCAATAACTTCTGTATTATCTGCAGGTTTGAAGATGATCAGCTTTGGGCAGTGAAAATCAAAGGTACTGCTTTCCTGTGGCACCAGGTCCGGTGCATGGTTGCTGTACTGTTTTTGATTGGCCAAGGTCTTGAATCCCCTAATGTGCGTATTAATGTCCTCATAATTGATTGGTTTCAAGTCTTGTTGATGTGACTTCTTACAATTTGAAGAGATTAAATAAACATAAATTACAACTTATGGTCTCCCATCTTCCAGCCTTTGATCGGTCAACATCATGGTCATGTGTCCATTGACTATAGAATGCCCATAGGGTAGACCATGGGCGCACTATAACTCACTGGCCAAGGAGGACCCCGGGGGGGGGGGGGGGGGGGGGGGGTTTTGGGTCTTCTGGAGCTTTGGGGTTAGGTTCATGAAAGGATTGAATTTCATATTTAAGGAGTTGCTTCTAGCTTATGTATGGACTTGATATCGTGTTGCATGATGATGCCTTTTAACATTGCAAGCTTCCTAGATGACTACACCATTTTCAGATTGGCATATTATTATGTTTTTGGTGGTTGAATAACACATGCACCCAATAATTTGTGGAGTTGCATCAATTGAAACTATTGATATGAGAGATGTTGAAACAGTTTCATTGGATGATGGCCCTGCTCTTCTTAGAAAACCCACTTAGGGGTATATCTTTGAAATAGTTTAACAAATGGTCACCTTCTTTAAAGGTGACTTGGTTGAAAGTTTTTCAAATTTAAATTATTTGTTATATGCTTTGCCTTGAACTCAGATCAAGTGTTTGAACCTGTAGGTGATTGATGCATTACTCGATATTGACAGGACGCCAAGGAAACCTCAATACATACTGGCTCCTGAGATTCCATTGGTACTTCAGTCCTGCAAATTTGAAGGTCTCAGATTTACGTGCTCATCAGGTAATCGAGGACTGAAGTATATGGCCAAACTTCTCCAAAATCTTGCAGCTCTAACTGTTAACTTCTCTTGCACAATACCAAGTTGGAATTATTTGTGTATCCTTCACCACGTTTTCCTTCTTTATACTAGATAGTCATGGAAGTGTATGAGACAGCATCGCTTGTTATTGGTCCACTCTGAATATTGACAAGTGATATTTCAGAAATTCCCTGGTTTTAAATGGATCTAGAGTCCTAGACACAGTGGAAGTACTGCTGCCTGCTTCCTGTCTTCAATGAAAACAAAAGAATGTTGCCAATCCATCTTCTCTCTTGTCTATCACCTCACATCAATTAATTTTTTATTTGATTGTCATTGTGGAAATGTGATGTTATTGGTCCACTGTGAATAATGACAAGTGATATTCCAGAAATTCCCTGGTTTTAATGGATCCAGACAGAATGGTAGTACTGCTGCCTGCTTCCTGTCTTCAATGAAAACAAAAGAATGTTGCCAATCCATCATCTCTCTTGTTTATCACATCAAACCAATTGATTTTTTATTTGATTGTCATTGTGGAGATCTTCTTTCGTGTCTAATGATTCATGAATCATTATGTACTTGTGGAATGCTCCCTAAGATGCCTGTTTACTTTGTCTTTAAAATACAACTTGTCAAGCCTATTCGCTTTTGGGCTAACTTGTTTGTCTAACATTGTATGAAAACTTTTGTTCTGGGAGATTCAGGTGTCTAGTCTCTTTGTATGTATTTATTGGGTCCACACTGTTCCCTGTGTCTGTGCACCCTAACTGTTCAGTTTGTTTGTTAGCCTCTATCTCTACATGGGAAAGGGGGTTGCACCTGAGGGAGGGTGCCAGAGGTTGAGTTACGTTGTTGGGTGCATTCTTTCATTGCTTGATTTGCCAAAATTGGTTACTTATCACTACCATGATGTCAACTTTGTTTATATATTGGTGGTTGCTTGCTAAACTTTCATGCTTAGATTCCTATAATCTCTTTCTTACGGATGTATTTGAACTGCTGCTTCTTCCATATCACATTAGACCACTTGTAAATACAAATGAAGTAAAATGAGGTGCCTGCTGCCAACCTATGCTGTTATTCCTGTTTTTGTTTTTGAATCTGGTAATAATGCTCTAATCAGTTTAGTAAACTACGGAACTGCAATTGCGTCAATGTTTGATGGTTTCATCATGGTCGTCCTATGACTAAGTTGTCGAATGTGGTTAATTGATGTATGCGTGTTGCATGACACTAATTTTGTGTCATTTTGTTCATTAAAATGTAGTCAATTAAGTGCTGACCTGATTCTTTCATTGACATTCATGGTAATGAATAATGACACTTTTGCTGCACAGTTCAAATTTGGACAACTGATGCCATTTGGTATCTTACATCCATCATGCTCTTCTTTTTAATGATTTTTGACAGGATGCTTGTCAGTCTTGTCAGTTGATTGAAAATAACATTCATTGAATGATTCATTTCTATTTGTTTTGTGAATTTTATGCATAGATGCCAAGCAAGCTCTGCATGCACACTTGGAGATGGAATGCCGAAGTTATAAACTTCAAGCTGCAATCTTTCACGAGGCTCTACTAAGCTGTTCCCTTATTGAAAATGGTGCACAAAGCAATAGCTTTTCATTATGTTGAACCTTCTTTTTCTTGCCATGTTTTCTATTGCTCAGAGCACATTAAATTTCTCAGATGACAGCGTGTTGAACAATAGAACAAAAAAGAAAGCTGCTTCCCATGTTCCTTTTATGTCACGGCCAACCGAGCGTGAGTCCTACTGTCCCTTTACACAATTTGCCTTATTTGTGATGCACAGTTGTGGTTGCTGAAATATATGCATGCAAAGTTTGATGTGAGTTTTCTATTTACATGTGAGAATGGCTTGCATTGCATTCATTGCCGCATTAAGCTTAAACAAACTTATGCAGGACAATTTAAGGTATCACTCTCATTTGGCTAGATGGTGCAAATGGCTGAAGTGTATTTATAACCAAATGAGAAGGAAAATTCATGGGAGATAGTTTAAGCTCTCAGCCTATATTTATAACGAGCAGAAACTTTTCATGGCTAGATAATTTGCTTTCAGCAGGCTTACCCGGCAATCAACCTGTAGTGTTTCCCATGATAAGTTAGAAGGAAAAGAGAAGACTTCTTCTGAAAGTAGTTCACAATTTTTTTATGCAACTTGATGAGGTGCTTTGAGTGATTAAATTCTTTTAACATGTAGCCAACATAATTCTATCACTTTGCCATGGTGAAAGTTTCTTATAAAACCAATGGATGCATTGTTAATTTAGTAGTTGATGTACTGGGTGGTGTGTTGGTTACCAATGCGTTTCTGAAAGAGACCCGAACTCGTTTTGTTTAGTCTATGATCTCATGCATGTCAAAGACGGATCACTTTAGTTGTTTCTTCAATTGTTTATCTTCTTGTGTATTTATGTTGCCATGTTTTAGTGTTTATGCTCAACTTCAATTGATTATGAGCAAAAAAAGATTAATGTGTAATTTCCATTGATGCTTTGACTGTTGCCAGCATCTTACGAAGAGCGGTGTATTAAGTTGAACTCAGGAGCAAGAGTAGGGCCTTATTGACTCGTCAAGAACTGGATTTGTTGAAACAAAGGACATTTCTAGCTGTTTTTTTGTTTTTTTGTTGTATGTAACATTAATTTATTACCCTTGTTCCATTAATTTGTTTGAAAACTATGAATTTTAAAATGAGTGATTATCATGTTTCATGTCCTGTTCAACTTGAATTTGCACGGGGAAGAAAATGTCCATCTGTTGCTGGTTTACAGATTTCATATTTTGTCTCATCTAGAGGCCCATGACATGGAGATTTTCGCTGCTACTCCTAAATAGTGTTTCTATGTGGATATACAGATCACAGGTTGCTAATTGAGATGATGTGTATGTGTTCCAAGTACATGTGAAATTTAATAACAAGATCATGAACTCCATCCCCAAGTCTCCTATGGTTCTTATATACCTCTTAAAAAATTTCAAATATTATTCTGACTTCTTGATAGTTCTTTGACATTTACTTGAACATTTCTTAGGTGAGTTGGTTGTAAAGTAGCATTTAGCAGGTCTGTTGACATTGACACCTTACATTTAACCTACAGTCTTTCTGTATACTAAGCCCTGCCTCAAATTTGATCCTTTCTGGTTTGTTTGGTTCTAGCTAGGACTAGTTAAGGGAAAGAAAAAGAAGGAAAAAAAAAAGGAGAATGAAGGGGAGAAGTTAAATTTTTTCCTTTTGTTTGTTTGGGCTAGGAAAATGGATAATCATTTCACAAAAAATTCATTTTATTTTTGTTTGGTTACCCATAAAATAAGTAATCTCATTTCGTTTTCCTTTCAATTTTCCTCAACAAATTTGAGATCCGCTAAAATATTCAAAATTTGGGCAAGTTGTCGGTTGGGTGCCATGACTTCCAAATGTCCAAATAGCAACACAGCATCCAAGTCAGTAGTTAGGTTAGAAGAGTAGAGCCAATTTAGGCCAAAATTATCAATCATTTGATCACCTCTTTTGGACTGGTAGTGGGTCCCCATTGGCTAAACAAACAAGAGCAAGTCATCCATTGCTTTGCTTGGATGGGGGCATGTCATGTGTAGTCAGTGGTTGCCTTCAAACCAACCCCTCATTACCCATCATGGCTATGTAAAAGCAGAGCTAAAAGGTCCACCAAAACAACTCACCCCATATTGCTTTACATGATAGGGGTCTAATGGTGGCCATGGGTTGATGATAACATGCATCCCCACTCACCGCCACCAAACTCCAAACTCATATATATTGGTATAGGGATATATATAGAGAGAACACTTGTTCAGTATTTTTAAAAAGTTTTTTGAGAAAATAAAATCACTAATTCATAATTTGCTTAATGATTTTATGTTAATGGAATGCGTTTTTAAAATATAATACTGTCACTTTAAGATTGGATACTGTTTTCTTTATGGACAAAAATTATATAGGATAATTTGAAATTTGAAATTTGAAATTGTAGATAGTTATATTTGAATTTTGAACCTGAAAATATTATAAGCCTAATGTGAGCTTGATCACGTAATACTTTTCATAAGATCTCTTTTTAATTGATCCACCTAGATAAGAAAAAATTATGTACTCGTCGCATTAGTGTCTCTGTCTTTCTCCTATTACGATAGTTCTGTTATTAAATACCAATCGATTTTTTTAGATTTAACACATCAAATTGGTCAAAGTTGAAAGTGTTGATCAGTTAACTATGGTGTGATGTGATTTGGTCAATTTAGAATTCAGATGTGAAATTTGATCTTATGATTATCCTATAGTGCTTAATCGGACAATAGGTTACTATCTAGATTTGTATGCTTGATCAGATCTAAAAAAAAGGGGCTTATGAATAGCACCTCACGGTAAATAGGTGTATAAAACAAACAAAGCCAATTGAATGCGATTTGTTTTTAGGTTTAACTTATTAGAGTTTGCTATGATCCGCTCTCGAAGTGAATAAACTAAAACTTAACTTAATAAGTTAATAAATAATTTAATAATATTTAAAAATATTAAAAAAATTCATGCTTGGCTTGTGATAGGTTTTGATTAAAGTTTGATCGAGGTAGACAGGAAAAATAATCAGTTTAGTCTGGAAAAATCCAATACTCAACTTAGTTGGACTTATTTACAGATATCCCAATTCATGGCCTAGTGGTTTCAAGTTTATAAAATACACTGCGAAGCATCTACACATAATTCCGTAGGTGCTTATATACGGTTCCTGCGAGGGAAACTAGGATCAAACAACGCGCCTCTTCTCTCTCTCTCTCCAAAAATATTCTCTAAAAAATTTCTGTATAGGCTTGTTTGGCGTTTGTATCGGTGGACGAAATGGAGGCAGCGATGGGATTGATGAGAAGAATTCCTCCGAAGCACGTAGAGACTGCGCTTTCTGCTCTCCTGAGCCTTATGCCCGAGCACTCCTCAGATCTCCTCTCTCAAGTCGATCAGCCTCTTCAGGTCCCTCCTCATGTCCCTTTTCTCAATGCAATATATATATATATATATATATGCATATATGCATACATACAGACATATATATATCTACATATTTATCTCTCTGTAGGCGTTTTTATTTTGTGTTTTTGTTCGTTATGAGGAAGGAATTTGGAATTTTATAAGGTTTCGTATCACCGTTGATTTTTTTTTTTTTTGGGTTCCTGTTGAGGCTTTGAGTACTAATAGTACTCCCTGTTTGCATCGATACGACGTTGGTTTTGATTTTCAAGCGGTTTGTTCTGAAAGTGACGCTTACTTTTCGAGATGTTTTACCCTGCCTTCAGTTTGATTGCATTCCATTTACTGTTAAAGAATATGTATTAGGTTTTCTAGGGTTTATAGTGTTTCTGTCTTTTGGATTCTGTGCATCAGTTCTGGGATTATCCTAGTCTCTGTTTGGCTGCCCAGAAAACAGAGGAAGAGAAAAGAAAATAATAATTTGACAGTCCATGGTTTTATGTTGCTAGGCTCAAGTAAGCATATGTCTTGTTTGATTCGATGGAACACTTTTTTATTCGCTCATTGTAAAGTTCATTGAATATTTGATTGTATTGGTGTTCGGATTTTTTTTATTTATTTTTCTTTTAATTGATGCTAATATAGTGTTATTCAGATTTTCTTATATATGAATTAGAGTAAGATTATATGCAGAGTAAAAGGTTAATTGTCCTAGTTGGGGTTGGATTTGTATAGTACAATGGGCGGCCTTGGTACACTATTGGTGCACTATTGTAGAGATTAAGAGTTAGGACAGTGCATAGGTCATCTTATTGTGAAGCTCTTACAATGGATTTAGAGAGCCAGACCGACAGAGTAGTGAATGTAGATAGTACAAACTTGTCTTCTCTTTTTGTAACTTTTCAATTGTTGTGGTGGGGAGGAAAAAAAAAAAAAAAAAGAGAAACTTCTTTTGATTAAGTTTAGCTCCAGAGGCTGCTTAAAGAATAAACGACAGTTTCTCCTAGTCTTTCTCTTGTCCTGCTCTCTTGGATTCTTTGGTTTTTATTAGGCACATGATGATATTGCTTTCTCCGCATACTCTTATTGGGGTATCACTGATTTTCTGATTCAATGCGTTGTAAATATTGTGCTGTTCTATATGTACCTCATGTTTGTCAGTTTGGCTTTCAGTTTTGAGTCTTGACTACCGTACCTTTTTCCTGCTATTGTGTTTCTGCCTACTGCATCATCCTGTCTGGTTACCTGCATATCTAGAAATACCAACTTTCTTTATACAACCTAGTCCACTATTTATTGTTTTTTTTTTTTTTGCTAATTTCTGGAAATGAGATTTTCTTTTTAAGTAAATGGAACCACTTCTAGTTTGTTTTAAATTACTAAGGTTATCCTATGTGTAATAACTTGTGCAAACCTTGACTATTTTGTTGCTGCAACATGTTATATTGTTACATCTCTCTCTCTCTCTTTATTAGTAATCATACTTTTACTTTGCCATATCATTGAGCATGATATCAATGGATGCTGGCGGCTTTATCTGACCTTTTGTTGCTAATCACATATATTTACATTTTAGAGTTCTCATCTTTTATAAACGGTTAAGATAGTGTATCTTGTGTTGATGTCTCACATGTCAGTTTGTTATGCAGAATATCAATTCTCTCTATTGTTTCCCACATTTAATAATTTGGCACGTTTCTCTCCAATTGGGAAGGACAGGTTTTATGTGATGTGGATTGCGGGAAGGAGTTCATCTTGTGTGAATACAACAGAGATGCTGACTCGTATAGGTAATGCTCATCTCCTGAATAGCTGTAATTGAAATGAATATCTTATAGCATGGTAACTTAATCTAGCCTAATGGTTTGGTTTACTAAAAAGTTCAATTGATATCTTGCATGTGCAAATACTCTTTAACATGACATGATATTTCTATCAAATGGTAGTCTGGTTGCACCATGATGTGACCTTTCATGTTAACTTCATGCTAACATATGTCAACAATGCCTTGTCCTATCTATTTTTGGTTTCAGTGCATGATTCTTGTTTCATCTTGCTTGTCAAGGCTAGATGTTCAGTTAAATTGTAGGTTATAACTCTTCTTGTATTCTATTCTAAATTGCCAACAGTCAATTACTCTTAATTTTATTTTATCTTATGATCGGTGATCCCAAATTTTGTTGTAGATCACCTTGGTCAAATAAATACCATCCACCACTGGAAGATGGGCCTTACCCTTCTCTACAGTTGAGGAAACTTGAGATTGAAGCAAATGAAGTCTTCGCAGTTTACCGTGACCAGTGAAGTCCTTTACTTACCTTGTCTTCTGGTTTGTCATGTCTTTTATTAAATTGTTATTGCTTGAAAGAAGTTTTTTGCCCCTCCATTTCTTTCTGTTCAGCATACCTCTTATTATTTTTATTTATTTTTAGTCAGTTGAAACACAATCCAGAATGTGGATGTTAGATGGATTTTCCCTGCTCAATATTGCAAGTGATGTCAACTTAAAAGAGATATGACCCAATGTCAATTATTTATCTGCTTTTTTGGCAACTTAATTATGTTTCTGAAGAGTTGGTGGCAAATTCATTCACCAATCTTTTGTCAGGTATTATGAAGGTGGCATTTCTTCAGTATATATGTGGGAAGATGAGAATGAAGGTTTTGTAGCTTGCTTCTTGATAAAGAAAGGTGATTTTTTCTCTCTAATCTCTTGATCCAAATTTTTGTATCTTTTCACTAACCTGGAATAATTCTTGAGGATGAAGATGGCTCAAAGTCAGGACACGGAAGGAGAGGTCATCTGCAGGAGGGAGCATGGGATGCTATACACGTTATTGAGGTAGGCTCATCTGCCAAAGACTCAGAAAGTAGGATAATAATACTAAAAATATATAAAATGTAATAAAATAAAAAGATAGACCTTCACTTTCTCCTTTTTCTCTTTAAGAGCATGCCATTCGTACTTACTGTCATGTTGCAATTCTTGACTTTTAGGTGGGACCCGAGGATGAAGGAATGGCTCATTACTGTTTAACAAGCACTGTCATGCTGTCATTGACTACAAATAATGATTCATCCGGCACATTCAATTTGTCAGGATCAATTAGAAGACAGGTAATATATACTGATTTAAATTTTGGTTTATATTGTTAACAGTTTGCATTTTCAAGTCTTTATTAGATGTCAATGACAAGCTCAACTTTGAAAAATGTTACTTCATGCCAATTTGTTTCACTCTGGTTATCTGTAATAGATTAATAATGGATCGATAATGATCTCATTTAGTGGCTTCTTGGATGTTGATTGGAGATGAATACTGTCCACCAACTAAAAGAAAAAAATATTTAACTGGTTGTGGCATTGAAGTTAAATATGTCCAGGATCATAAGCCTTAACCCATGAGCATATATGATTTAGTTGAATGTAAGTTTCTATTTTTGAAACCTATTAAGCTATTGTATAGTGAAGTGGATTTCAAAAATTTGACAGCAACAATGGCTGTTTGAAGTTTGAGCCCATCCTATATCAAATTTATTATTTTGGTAAGAGATGAAATCTCGGTGAATGAGACTGAAAGTACAAGGGAAAGGATGAAGGATAGATGTGCCCCAAGAGATGAAATCTCATGGGAAGACACTGTAAACACCATGACAGCAAGTAGTTGAGGGATAGATGTGCCCCAAGTGATGGATGGTTGTAACTTCTCTTTGTAGATAAATCATCAGCCTTCTGATGACTGGGTAGCTGTCCTCACCAATTGGAACTTAACTTTATCCACTTGCCTTTCCTTCTTTAATCTTTGAAGTTGCCTTCTATGCCTAACTGTCTTGGATTTCGAAGGGAAAACTCCATTGAAATTGAGCTTTAATTTCCATTGGGAAGAAAGACAATGAATCAGTGCTGCTTTAAGGTACAAAGGGCAAAGGAACTGAGAGAATGTAGGTTATTTACATTTGGGTTGGGGGGTGTAGGGGTATGGAAATTTACCAAAGTCATTGAGTTGATTGTGTGAGGCTTGAGCCCTAACATAATAAATAGAGGCACTGCCCCTTCTGATTTTTGTATCACTGTCTGTAGTAGAAATTACTACCATCATTGCCCTCGCAACATTCTTTTTAGGGTCTTGGGATCAGTAACACAAGGCAAGCTGTTCCCGTTTTCTTATGGATGTTCAGACTGCCTGTATTTCCACCGTACTCTGTTTTTGGAGAGGGAAATTATAGTGCACCAACCTTGATGATGCTTGGAACCATCTTAATGCTTTTGAGTATGCCTAGTTCTCCACGTAATAGCCTTGTCCTGAGACTCGGGAAAAAACCCATAACTTGAACTCAATGATCGGCTTACGTCAATATATTTTAGCCATTCAGTCCCATTGCACCATTCCAAATCATTGCACCATCACGTCTTTTTGCATCATTTCTATCTATGGCCCTTGTAGCTATCCAAACTGGAGTTATACCATCAGCTTGCATTTAGTTATCCTCATTGCACAATGAAGATGTATTCAAGAACTTCCTGTAACCTTATCCTTGGGGGCATCTCTACTTCCTATTGTTATTTCACATCAGCTTGTGGCATTCCTGCTCCAACTAATTCTACAGACAGATAGCCACTGGTTAAGCATTTGAATGTGTTCATCCAGTCTTATTTGCTAGACAGTCAGGATAGGCAAAACTTGCATTTTCAAATTAATTGCTCAGAGCTAGTTTTATGGAGCTTCTGTGGAAAGCAAGTCAAAGTCTTCATCTTCCTTTTATGTCTAACAGATGAATATGGATCTGTCAGTGGTAGATGGTCATCTATGTAACATGGGAAAGATGATCGAAGAAATGGAGGGTAAATTGAGAAATTCACTAGATCAGGTATTTTGGTTTTTATTCTAGCATTATTTAATTTTTGTTATCCTCCTCCCACATGGTGAAATTTGAAATTTCTTAATAATGAAGTATCAAACAACAGTACAGCTGTGATTACCTATATTATACCTTTGAGCCTTTGGATCTTGTTTTGCTTCTGAGATTTTGGGTGTTGATGGTATAGAATTGTAATTTTGAGGTGCATCTGTAATTCCAGGTGTATTTTGGGAAGACAAAAGAGATGGTTTGCACATTGCGCCCACCATCTGAACTGGTGCCAATGAGACTGCCCGACAGCTGATGGATGTATATTTTGGCCCTTATGCAATGATAAATGTATCGGTTAGTTTGCCTCTCGTTTCCTTAACCACTTCTTGTAAGATTAGTAAAGATTGTTTGTCGGATACTCTCATGTTGCAACATTTTGTGATCATCTTAAATATATAGAAAACTATGCTAGAGGAGAGTTTTATTCTCTTGGAAAGTCCATTGCAGGATGTCTGGCTTCTGGCTTTTTCTGCCAAGTTTTTACAAGTCAATAACAAAATTTACTAAATCCACACCTGCAAAGGCTGTATCATCTATGCCTGTGGATGTGGCATTATACCACACGTAGATGTGTGGCGATCTCGTAAGGCAAGCTGCACCATCTATATACACAAAGAACTTTCATCAATTATATCTTGAGCAAACGTTAATTCCTCACATCTTTTGTTTTATTTGTTTTTCCTTTCTTAATCTTCATCCTCACTTTCTTGGTTGATTGTGCTATTCTATTTCTTATAGAGATTGTGATGTTTCGAGAAGAATTATATTTGCATGCAAAATTGCATTGGGGAAACCATTCATGAGTGAGCACCAATTGTGGGCGGTAAGAGTGCCCTCTGAAGGTTTTAAACAATTAGCAGAAAGGCTGTGCCAACCATGAAATTCAAGCTCAGAATCTTCTGAACTTGATATATGCAGTATATAACTAGGCAGACTTTGCCAAGGAGAGAGAGAGAGAGAGAGAGAGAGAGAGAGAGAGAGGCATTGTATTAACGCGCTTCTCTAGCCAACGTTAGCCTTGCTTTCTGCAAATTATCATATTAATACACCTATCAATTGCTAGTTGCAAATAACAATAACTGGCAAAGATAGAATCATTTGCGACAACCTACATTTATATCAACCTTGTCGTACAGATCCAAATCTGTTTCGTAAGGTACGTTATCTGCTTCAGTGGTATGCCAGTGGGGGTCTTGGTTCAAGTGATAAGCTTCTTTCAAAGGTTCACGATCGCGAAATTAATGTTAGGTTCCTAGCTCGGTTTCGGCCATTCACGGAGGGATCCTGTTCATGCAGAGACTATTGGTAAAAACTAGTTGATATATCTTTTTTCTTCTTTCACTTTGTTGTATCGTTAAGTTGTAAGAGAAACTTATCATGCACAAGCCTTTCATTGAACAGAAATTAATTATGTGTGCTGCCCCCAACACTATGAAATAACATTTTTCAAAAAACATTGAATAAGTGCATCTCGAAAAACATTCAATAGTTAAGAAGTATTAATTGTTACCACTTATATTCAAATTTTATATTGAAGTATTATACTAAAGGTAAAAATCATAACATAAGTAATACCCTATCAATATGGGTGCTACCTATTTTAGAAGGTTTTACTAGTTTTAATTTATTGTAAAGGATATTAACGGTACTCTTTAAGCTATGTTTGGTACAAGAGAATGGAATGAAATGATTATTCTCATTGTTTAGTATCATTATTTAAAATTGAATGGATATTCTCATAGAATAATCATTCTCACATTTTGTTAGAATGATCATTTTTTTATTTTAAAAGTGAAAATGGTAATTTCATTCTCATATGAGATAGAACATAAAACAAAACTTGGTAAGATTTTTGTTGTCAAGTTTTTTTAAAAAAAAATAAATCATGTTTGGTAATTATTTTTTAATTTTAAAAATAAAAAATAAAAAGTTGAAAATTCCTACTGCCCAAGACCACTGTCGCCGCCGTTTGCTTAATAATATTTTATAAATAATGTATAATACTTCTAATATTATGTGTATAACATATTATTGAATTTTCATATTACACACTAAAATTCTATTCTTTTTTATTCTAGCATTATTCATTAGTTTTATCAAATAAAAAAATAAGAATGACTATTCCATTCCATTCTCATTATCAATATCTTTCTCGTTCTCATTTTTATTCTATACTCGTTATCATTTTTCTTTTCATTTCTATTCCTATTTTATTATTTTTTATTTTCTTGTATCAAATGTAACCTGTGGATATAGTGTGAAATGATAAAATTTATTTGAAAGAAAAAATGCGTTAGCTTTAATGATTTTATATTGTTGACCGGAAGGGATGAGACTTGGTTCCAACACCGAAAAACTACCAATTATTGTGTCATTTTTTAAAGTAGAATTGAACGTGTTGTTTTAGGTTAATGTATATTATTAGTTGGGTGATCGACTAATCTTCGAGTTAAACGTAAAGTCTTAAGTTAGGTTCCTTTTCAATCTCCTCAGTCCAATCATCATTCGACATCTTGTTGAAAAAAGGAGTATATATATATATATATTAATAATAATTACCAATTTGGTATTGCGTTCCCATTTGAGATTCCTCGAATTGTACTTCTTGATTTTATTTTTGGTTAGTAATCACAGTTAACTCAAGCCCCCGGTAAGTAAATTATTTGTACTCGATCCAATAATTATAGTAGAAGGTTCCTTTGACTATTGACTAGCTAAATAAAAAACCCATATTGGCCCTGACATTTGCTCAAGCTCACTAAACCTGGTCTCACCTAACCACCACCCTAGAATTAAACCCAAATTCCAGGAAGCTTCGCATCCGGACTAATCGCCCACCTCTATCTCCCTCTCTTCTCCTTTTATTACTTCTTTGACCAAACCACTCCGCCAAGTCCACCCTTTCGATTCTCAACCCTATCTCTCTTCCTTCTTCGCCTCCAATCTCTCAATTCTCGATCTAGAGTTTTCAGAAGGGTGAGAAATCACTCGGATTCTCACCCTTGGATTCCTCGATTCGATTTTTGATTCTTAAGTCAAGTACAAAGTGATACATATCTGATCATATTCACATACATATTTATATATATACCTCGGAAATTTTGAGTCAATGAAGGTTTTGGATGATTCTTCGTGTTTCGGAGACGGACAGTGCTGGCCGCCGGGGTTTCGGTTCCACCCGACGGACGAGGAGCTGGTGCTTTACTATCTGAAGAGGAAGATCTGTCGGCGGCGGCTAAAGCTCGACATCATCGGCGAGACCGATGTGTACAAGTGGGACCCGGAGGAGTTGCCTGGTATGATTCGATTCTTTATTCATAGTCAATTTATTCATGTATGTGCCTGTTGCCTTGAATTTCTGTTTTAGTTGATTGATATTTCATTTGGGTATGCTTTCTTTGCTTGAGTGATTGG